>JARLTB010000107.1:6265000-6865000 GCA_030141615.1 Unio pictorum | reverse complement strand
GAACATTCGTCTTCAGCTTGTTAAATAGAATCGCAAGAGCATAGGGGAGATTGTTTGGTGGAAAGGTCGCTGATAAACACGATACACGTTTGGTAAGCCTCCATGGTCACTTGCACAATTTTTCCTTCAAACGTTTCAGATGAACAATAT
Source organism: Unio pictorum (assembly GCA_030141615.1). Taxonomy (NCBI): domain Eukaryota; kingdom Metazoa; phylum Mollusca; class Bivalvia; order Unionida; family Unionidae; genus Unio; species Unio pictorum. The sequence goes on along the minus strand of JARLTB010000107.1, from coordinate 6,864,850 downwards.
GACGAAAGATATGTCCTCGAATATCTGGGAGGCATTTCCTGTATTATCTCTCGCGCTTTTTGTTTTTGACGAGATTGAAATCCTTTTATCATAACCCACATGCAAGTTATCCACACAGTTTTGTGGAAGAACGTGCTATGCTGTGTAGCTGAGATTATCGCGCAGAACACTAAACATTAACTGACAGACTCGCAGATTCGGTCATATTATGCCGGAATGGCGGATAGATAACACACAATGTAATACCTTCATGGGAAAGGAATAAAGCTTCATGGGTCTCCAAAACGGAGTAAAAATGTAAATAATTCTTAGATTAATGAGAATTTTGTGCAAGTACTACATATTGTCAACTGTCTATAAAATGGCTCCACTCAGGAGACGGCACGAGTTGTCCTTGAGAAAACAATAAACCCAGGGTGAATAAAAAAAAAGCCTTGCCCGAGCACGAGATCAAACACTGGCATGCAACAGCGCAATTACTGTTGCGCTTTAAGAAGCTCCCCTCGTCTATTGAGAGAGGCAGTAGTTACGACAACTAAAGGTATCTAGGCATTCAGAGGTTCCGTTAAGGCTGTGTCGGATTATGAAACTTGTCATTTTTTTTTATCTCGCAATTCTGCGGTGATGCCAAATATATAAGGGAGGGTAAAAGTGAAACAAAAATCAGTTCAACAAAGCTGAACAACATGTTTCCCCCGTGTGAAAATATGATTACATGATGCAGAAATTTAAAACCCTCATGATGTTTCTCTCTGGAAGAGTTTTCTTCTTAGCAGTTAACGTTCGGAATCTTAGGAACATAATTAAAGTTAATATAAGTTGTTTTTTATTATTATTATTATTATTATTATTATTATTATTATTATTATTATTAATGTTACTTTTCAGGATTATTTCTTTTTTAGCGTTAATGTACTCCCTCCGCCTACTTTAACTTTGGGAACAAGGAAAGATACTGAAATCATTTTAAACGTTTAAGGAACTAAATCATTGCAGGAATGAAAGTATATCTCTTTGAGGAATTATCAAAACAAAGAAGCAAAACAGAACAACCTTGAAGGTTTTAAACAGACACGTATATGCACAATATATGACCGTATTTACGTTATATATAACACCGTTATGGTAACGTTTTTGAAACGGGTACCATGTTTCCAAAAAAAATCTCCGCGACTGATTCGTTCGACGAATTGTTAGCTGTCGAGACCAAGATAATATACGACTGATTCGTTGGACGGATTGTCGCATGTCACGACTAAGATACTATGCGACTGTTAAGTTGAATGGGTTTTTACATGTCGAGACCAAGATACTATGCGACTGATTCGATGGACGGATTGTTACATGTCGAGACCAAGATACTATGCGACTGATTCGATGGACGGATATTAAATGTCGAGACTAAGATACTATGCGACCGATTCGATGGACGGATTGTTACATGTCGAGACTAAGATACTATGCGACCGATTCGATGGACGGTATTGTTACATGTTGAGACCAAGATACTATGTACTGATTTGTTTGACGGATTGTTGCATATCGAGACCGATATAATATGCGAATACTAAGTTGGACGGATTGCTAGATGCCAAGAACAAGAAACTATGCGAATGTTAGGCTGGACGGATTCTTGCATGTCGAGACCTAGTCCAAGTATCCTCTAACCCTTGCCACCTCATTTTTGGTATTTGAATAATTATTCTGGGGTGTAAGGTCATCATAGTCACTGGGCTATCGAGAAGTTGGTATTCGCCGCCACCGCACGATTTGCCGTATAGGATAACTGTTACCTGCTGACCAAGCAACCTTAAACGATGTAACAGTACAGAGTCATACCTTTATGAAATCGATGGGGAAAATAATTTATTTTCTCAGAAATTGTGTATTATTATCAATAATTCTTTAATCCGCCGACAGACGATGAAATTACAGCGTCGATGAAATACGACCCGTTACATTGTAGGCTGTTTCGAATATGTCTCGTATTTGGTACTGACGTCCATGATATATATGGGATTTCCTTTTTCTTTTCTTTTGCCTGATTTGTGTACCAGCAAAGGTTTTGTTAGACAGAAAGATGACGGAAACATATCAATGGCGAAACTCTGGTGATAGAATGGCAAAACTGAATTTCTGTGACTTTTATACAGTTCTCGAAAACAATATTCAAATATAATTTTCTGCCGCCAATGCCCAGTAATAACTATTTTTCCCACACTTTATTTAAAATATTGACATTATAAATCGACTTAATACTTTACGCGTATATATATATATATATATATATATATATATATATATATATATATATATATATATATATATATATATATATATACAACTTACAGGCAACTTACACTTCACCCAAGTAGCTGGATGTTTCTGACAATGCAAGGTAATATAAGTCTAAATAACTCTCACGAGAGAAGACGTATCCTTGGCAACAAATCTAGTTTTTCATCGTAAACTTATGGAGAGGTATGTATGCAGGTAGGAACATGAGAAACTTGCATGATTACAGTTTTTGTTTTGTTTTTGTAACATTTTCATGTAGGATGTTATAAACAGATGGCGCGCTAGATGTAAAACGGGAATTTTTTTTAGAAAACTTTTTGTGAAACCGAGGAAGTACATCTCGCTACGGGCAAGTTGTTTACTGTACATCTTGTAAGCGTGCCCAAACCGAGTATCAGATCTGGAAATTGTTTAATTGATATTGCAACAAAATATAATTTTCGTAATCCATTGGCGTACACTTTAAATATTGCAATTAGCGCTTCAGCATACCATCGATATCTGGGGATGTGATTCTGATGTGAAGTGTTAGTTTAAGCTATTTAAAATATACTGCTAACATAAACTTAATCATTTCGTTGAGTTAAGATGTTTTCAAAGTTAACAGATCAAGAATTTAAATAATGCATACCATATCTCGAAGAAACTCGCGGGACTATTCTGAGGTCATTGGTTTTGAAGCACTTAGGTAAATTTTCTGGTAAATAAGAAAATTCATTCAGATTTACGTTTATCTCTTTTAAGCACAATGTTTTACTAACGCATGAAAATAAAATGTTAATTATTTTGTTCTCACATTTGGTCTATACACTCTTGCAAGGCCCTATTGTCGGAAAGTTCTTGTGTTTAAAGCACTTTTTTTCTTATTAATCACTCCTACCCACTCAGATCCATGCGTGAACGGAACACCAATCTCTTTAATGTTCTGTTTTGGAACGAGAAAACGTAATTTCGTTTTTCAAAAATCACTTACTGTAAGTACACATATTCAGAGACAAAACCTTGAGAAAGGTTTGAATTTTAATTTATTTTGACTCTCTCCTTTTAACGCACCCCCACGCCGTCCACAGTTAACTTAAAGTAAAAAGGCCAAAATATGTTAGAAAATATAAAGATTCTGTACCTTATTACACGAAATGAAATTGAACAAAACATAACAATTTGCCATCTGATAAAATACCATTTCGTTCATTGAAGTAAGTAAAACGTAGACGTCAGACAACAAAAAATACAGCAAACGTATGCTTTTCTTGCAAATATGCATGACCTTTTATTACAAGGAACCTACAGTGAATGTCAGACACAATATACACACAAAACTGTACAATTCAGACACGATATCCAAACAAAACTGTAAAATTCAGACACGATATCGACACACAACTACATTTCAGTCACAATATCTACACAAAACTGTACAATTCAGACACGATATCCACACACAACTACAACTCAGACACGACATCCACAAAACTGCGCAATTGAGACACAATAACCATACACAACTGGAGCGATCGTAGGGTGAGCTTGGAGCGATCGTGGGGTGAACTTGAGCAATCGTAGGGTGATCTTGGAGCGATCGTAGATTGAGCTTGGAAAGATCGTAGGGTGAACTGGAGCAATCGTAGGGTGAGCTTGGAGCAATCGTAGGGTGAACTGAAGCAATCGTAGGGTGAACTGGAGCAATTGTAGGGTGAACTGGAGCAATCGTAGGGTGAGGTTGGAGCATGGTAGGGTGAGCTTATATATAGATAATTAAACAAAATAAGTACATAATGACACTTGGATTGACATACACTTTTAAAAGAAATAAGGTTAGAAGGTTCAAATGGTCCTAATTTTGCATTAAGCCTATCAATCAAACAGTGAAATAAAACTTGAAGAAAAAAAAATGATTCTTGTTAATGTAAACCTGGATGTTTTAGGATGCCTATTAGTTTTAATTCTTCTTGCATTCCCCACGATGTGAAATCAAAGAATTGAGAATACTGATGGTTGATGAGTTTAAGTGAGACAAAGTTATATCATTCTGATGGAGGACACCAAGTTTTAAATACAGTATGATGGTAGAGTCTAAATTGCATACATTTTGATGGCAGAGACCAAGTTACATACATTCTTAAAGAATATCACAACTCGAGAGATACTGATATTTACATACCTTTAATCATCGACATCCTGTTCTAAAACTCCTTTTAATATATTTATTAATTTTTTTTGTCTGAATACGTCATTATAGAATCTGTATTAACAGATTAAACACTAGAAGAGAAATTAATGTTATAATATTATTTAAAGTATTACTATAAGTGAAACAATATCCAAGTGGGACACCTACTTGCAGGGATAAGCATTTACTCGTCAGAGCGCCCTCGGCCTTTCTTGTCAATCCAGAATAAGCACCTTAGATGTATGTAGCGGAATGATTTTCGACATTTTGGTGGAAAACAAATATTAAAACAGCACATTGTGACTTTCAAATTGGATTGGTTTGAACAATGATGGTTTGAGAAAAGTCACAAACTAACTTGAATGTCCTTTAAGTCTAGAGTTTCCCATTAGTACCTACTTAAGATCTAATCACTTTTACCTTGGCCGTACTGCACCCATACAATGAATGTAAATTTAACTTTTTTATTGTTGTATACTTGAAAGTGCCCAATATATTATTGATAATGGAAATTTTAATCAAATAACTCATCCATTGTTATGACACAGACAGTAGATTTGATTACATATTAATTAAATACATTTTGGCATTAAGATTACCAATATAAACTTTATTTATTTAATGTCGATTACAGATTTGTATGTGATGACACCAGTATCCTGGAAGCTTTGTTAAAGAAAAAAGAAACTCAAGCTTAACTTCAAAACCTGAAATTGAATAATATATTGAAAGTGCAAATTCTAAGCGAAATAAATTTAGCCTGTTATTGAAAACATCAAAGTATAGCAAATCATTAAAGTTCCATGATCTAATTAGTTTTTAATTTGATATGAACTTGAGTGTCATCCTCAAATAATTAATTTGGAGGAAGATGTAGAACTGCGAGGAACACATCAGGTTTTTGTTGGTTACAACAAATCAGTAACGTGTCAAAACCGTAATCAAACTAACAACTCCAGGGGTGTAAAGTGTGTGTGTTACCGCAGCACCATCTGGTACCCAATGAGACAAAAAAGAAAAAAAAAGTTGTATAAGATTTATAATTTTATTTCAAATGGAAAAGACTCTAACTCTATATCAAATCCTTAACAAAAATGTAAATAATAAACATCCTATATGAAGTTTCTTGGTAAAAAGTCAATATGAGCACCAAAAAGTCACTGCAAAGCAGTTTTATACACAGGTAACATAAACGAGCTTCCACTTAGGTAATAACTGAACTTTTCATGTCTGCACAGACAATGGCTGTCATTCTGATACCAAAAATGTGAAATGACAAACTATACATCTTTTTTTCTTGTCTTTTCTGGGGGTTGGGGTAATGGCATCATGATAAATATTCAAAATGGGTAATGTTAACACTGAAAGGCATAACTGGATAACTTAGTGAACATGATTACATGAACAGAAAACTGTCCAAATACATTCTACGCAAAGTGACATTATCTTGCTGATAACTTTTCCATTGATAAAGTTTATTATGGCGAAATACCACCATCTTCTCAAAAGGTCTCATCATAATAGAATGTAAACTCGTGTCTTATCAGATAATACTTTTGTATATTTTGACTTTTTTTGAAAAGTCCATAACCACGCCCAATCCCTAAGTACTTGTGAATAAATTAATACCAATTACCCATAACTGGATTCACACTCATTGGATAGCTACATTATTTAGTCATTATTTACCCATAATGTCTGTCTGTCTGTCTGTCTGTCTAGGAAACTCATTTTTTAATTTTGTTATTAAGACAGTACCTGGTTTTAGTCTGCAACATACCACTCAATTTTCACATTTTAAACTGAATCGACAATTCACAACTTGTAAAGTCTGTGATGACAAGAAAACTATTTCTGAACTAAATTGAAAGCAAGAGGCCCAAGTTGGTTGACTGATATTGCTGACTCTACAGGAGACCACTGCACAAAGTAGGGTTTATGAAAGAACACAACCTAGGTGAACACTCTCAGAAATTTCATATTATCTAAATTTTACCCACTTTACCATATCCTCATAAAAATGTGTTCTAAAGATAATGACATAATATGCACAGACTCCTGCTTATAATTGAATTCATCCATGACCTTTTTTATATCAACTCATTTACAGAGTTTTATAGACCTGGATCAGACATATATAGCATCTGAATCAAGAAACTAAACAACCTCAGCCAATTAGATGCAAGGTATGTCATGAATATGTACTGATCTGACTTAAAATAGAACTTTGACAAAGATAATATAAGCTTAAGGTGAACCAAACTCCAACCAGAATTTGGTCATTAAAGTCAATCAGATAAATGATTACTTCATTAATATGTATGGCTCTTGATCCTAAACAAACTTGTGTATCATCTTGATAATATTGAACTATTTAATAACCTTGATTAAAATATAACCTAGATTAAAATCTGATCAGAAATGTAGCTGCTAGATTGGTAACAAGTTCAGTCAGTCCGATGCAAGGCCATATCAAATAATACGCATACATCTCACTCATAATCAAAGTAAATCAACATCTTCATGAAATAGTCCTGTTTACCAAGCTTGATCATATGCAAGATTACCTCATTAATATGCAAAAAATCTTGTTTGTCATAAAAATTAAACATCTTGATATCAATGAAACTGACGACTGATCACCTCATTAATTATGTGGATTCTGTTCATCATTAAAAATGTCAAACATCATGATGATATAAGCATATATTCCATGGAATATTATAAACCTAGTGTGCATGAAGGGTAATATCATCAGAATAGTGACACCTATACCTAGCATGCGCTTTACAAGACATCATAAAGAAGGGTAGTTAATTAATTATATGGCACCTACTGATATTTTGTATAATTGGTCATGTACCACACTCCTAAAATTAAATACATAGCAGTCCAAACCTATATTTTTTATCACTACACTTGAACAGGAGATATTTATATACCATCCATATACATGTAAATATATTTCCTATCTGAACTGCCAGTTGAAAATTCACAAAAATTTCGTACACAGATTGCATGTGATAAGGTTATAGTTTTGGGGAACATCAGGAGGTGGGGGTGGGTGGAGGATTAGTAAAAACATTAGGATGTACCATGTCAAGACAATTAAGTAGCTCTGTTATTACTGAAACTAAATTTTATACCATGAAAACATGAAATACAAACTGGCAATGACCTGCCTTCAAACTTTGCTGAGGTTAATATGTTGTGTTATTCATTAAGAATGTGTGTAACTTGGTCTCTGCCATCAAAATGTATGCAATTTAGACTCTACTATTAGACTGTATTTAAAACTTAGTGTCCTCCATCAGAATGATATAACAGAGTCTCACTTAAACTCATCAACCATCAGTATTATCAATTCTTTGATTGCACATCATGAGGAATGCAAAAAGAATTAAAACTAATAGGCATCCTAAAAACATCCAGGTTTACATTAACAAGAATAATTTTTCTTCATTTTTTTTTCACTGTTTGATTGCTAGGCTTAATACAAAATTAGGACCATTTGAACCTTCTAACCTTATTTATTTTAAATGTTTATGTCAATCAAAGTGTCAGTATGTACTTATTTTGTTTAATTATGTATATATAAGCTCACCATACGATCGCAACAAGCTCACCCTACGATTGCTCCAGTTTACCCTACGATTGCTCCAAGCTCACCCTACGATTGCTCCAGTTCACCCTACGATCGCTCCAAGCTCAACCTACGATTGCTCAAGTTCACCCTACGATCTTTCCAAGCTCAACCTACGATTTCTCCAGTTCACCCTATCATTGCTCCAGCTCATCCTACAATCGCTCCAAGCTCACCCTACGATCGCTCCAAGCTCACCCTACAATCGCTCCAAGCTCACCCTACGATTTCTCCAGTTCACCGATCGCTCCAAGCTCACCCTACGATTGCACCAGCTCATCCATTTTGAACGATTTGGCGTGCCATATTCACGCATATTTGTTTCAATTCAATGAGACGATTGGTGCTTTTACGATAATAGAATTAGTACGAAAGATAACACTAGTGAAATACTGCACGAATCATAAAATAAAATAAAATGAAACGTTAAACGATACTTTTCTACGAGTCCAACAAAACACAGCACCGAAAATAAGATTTGTACACATGCAATTACTGGCCAGCATTTTTACGTGAATGTTGTTGTTTTTTTTATTAGAAAAAAAAATAGTGTATCTGTGAGACTGGTTTTCAAATAACGCAATCACAGATGTTGTTGAATTACCATGGCAATCGTGTGCGACAAATAACCAAATAATTTGCTTTCCAGCTGAAACATCTTTCGGTCATTTCGTCGGGTTGCCGAGGATGTTCCAACTAGTTTGCTTCGTTATTTGCAGACTTGTATTTTCTATTGTAACTTTCTCACATGTCAGTCAACCATATATAGAGCCACTCTGTTTAATTACCTAAAATTTTTCAGATCCTTATTAACCGAGGCCCGGTGTAAGTAGTTACGTCAAATTACTAAATGTGGGATAACACGTGTGTGAATCTTCCCATCCAACTTATAGAAAAAAACACTAGCATTTTCACGCATAATATGGTCACATAACTCGTCCATCGAAACCAACCATCGGAGGCAGAGTCATGTAGATTTAACCTTTCGGCGGAGAGCAAGTAAAATTCAGCACATATCCACTGTAAGTAATTAGATACTATTAAGCGGCGTATTTTCAAATCGCACAAGCCGAACTGGGCCAAACCCAAATGGATTGTAATAATGATGAAACGGTCTTTACAAAAAAAAATCTTATTCATGAAATGTATGGGCCACGTGACGTACATGTATCAGAAAACTGGCCCACATGACGTACATGTATCAAAAAACTGGCCCACGTGAAGTACATGTATCAGAAAACTGGCCCACATGACGTACATGTATCAGAAAACTGGCCGGCTAAGGAATTTCAATGCCTTTGGATTTTGTTTAAAAAGTCTATATTGTCAGAACAGATTTCACCTATATCCCTTCATTTTACGATTTTTTTTTCAACAATGATGTCTCTATGCACATGGTTTCATGCAAAAAGGTACGAGTAATGTTTTGTTTCGATTTTAAACTATAATCTCCGCATTGTAAAAGAGTAGCGTCACTGGGGGTGGGGGTGCGAACCGTAACGGGTGCTACCATCAGAAATAGTGACACCAAAATGACTGTCTATAACTGTTTGAATTTTTGTGCGAGAAGTAGGACCGTGGGGTGACACCATAGTTTACCGCACATGACTATCAATAACAATTTTGAATTTTTGTGAAGGAATGGATTCCATGAGGTGACACCATGTGTTACCCCCGCGATTGTCTACAAAAGTATTGAATTTTTGCAGAAAGGAGGTCCATAGGGGGTGACACCGCGAGTTACCGCACTGGTTGACTGAGACCCTAGTGACGCCACATGTTGTAAAGAAGATGGCATTATCCAATGTTTGATAATCTCTTTCATTCATCTTACAAGCTGTTTATAATAAAATATATTTCCATTATGCTAAATGCAGATAATTTTTTGGGATGGAAGTGAACGAAATAATACATAATATCTTATTAATTTTCATAAAGTCTGCTCTCTCTCTCTCTCTCTCTCTCTCTCTCTCTCTCTCTCTGAAAATGTATTAGTATTCTGACTTCAAGAAATATATTGTGGTCGAAAATGCATTGTGTATGTTTATGGTAGTTTTATTTAGGTACAGGGCAGTAATGTCTCGCAAAGAACTACGCAGAACTTGTTCAAAACAGACGCTGAGATTTGTTCAAAACAGGCGCTGAGATTTATTAAAACTATCACGAAATAAAGAAAATAATTTCATTCCTATACAGGGTCGGACCCATCCAACACACACACACACACACACACACAGATAATCGCTTTTCACTATAAATTTGACGATCGTTTAATTCTTGCGCATGTATACTGGGATTTGAGGTCTTGTTACGTAGCAGATCGTGGAAGAAAGAACTGACAGCCAAATGAAATTAAACAAATTGTCAAGAGTTTAAAGAGGAAAACTAATTTTAATTTAAGCAGCAAATTCGAAATCACCGCAACCTGATCTCTTATTATTATTATTATTATTATTATTATTATTATTATTATTATTATTATTATTATTAAAATTTCCTGTTGTAATTTCATTGCAGGTGTAAAGCTCTTTTATCGTCTTCAGTTTACCATATCATGGACCATTCTGTGTTGTTTTTTGGGGGTCTTTTATGGGAGGGGGGGTAGGTACTGTATTACAGATGTTCTGGCACGCGCCGGTTAATGCTTATATTGCTTGAATTGAAACGCTGGCTTCAGACCTTGAATTTTGACACATGTCTATTTTCCTGATGAAAAGCATAAGAACTTTGGAAATAAGCAAGTAATTATCTACATGTGGAAGTCATTATATGGTAACTATCTCATAGGTAAAAATGCTAGGCCGAAAGATCTCTTGCGAATAAAATTTAGAACTCATTAATGCCGCAACTGTTTACTCATTTTTTGGGCATCAATGACGTCAGATCTTTATCTCTAATTCTAGCTTGCCTACATCAGACGCAAGCGCGAATAAAAAATTTGTAAGTTGTAGTTTCGTGAATTTTCATGGATCAATAATATTTATCAGTCCTGATACAGGACACCTGTGTCACTCCCGTTTCTGTTGTTTGTTTTGTGTATGTTTTCTCTTACACAAATATAATTTAGTTTACGCTCTAAATAAAGTCTGACGAGATGGCACTTAAAAAAATTAGCTTGCCTTGAAGCCCGGATGTCCTTTCACCTCTGCCACCAAGGGAAATATTTTTATTTATTCTCCTTCGTGGTCTTCACGTTTTTTTTTTTTAAAAACAAAACAGTAGGCCTGAACTGTTTCCTTCATTTCCTCTATATATCATCGAACGCTTTTTCTCAATATCGACAAGAATTTTGAAGAGAAAAAAAAGCAATATAAAAATATATGATACAATCTCACACAATGCATGCATGATTTGTCAACTTGATCGAGAAAGGTCCATTATCGCTTTAGCTTTGAAAGGGGTTAGACAGTAGTACACACTGAGGCATTCGTGTGGTGTATTGTTTCAGTCCTCCAAAAGTTAGTCATGATTCACGTTTGTATAATAAATGATCCAGTTCCCTGTACGTGAACGTAGGCGTACAGGAAGCTCACTTCATGCGCTACCTGTATATGAATGCAATATTACTTGCACAAGTAGCACAGAACACGTGCATAATGTATAATATTATCTTGTTCATTCAGCTATCAAACACTTAGGAACTATTTTGAATTTCTATTTTTTTTATCCCATAAAATGCTGGAACGGGAAATATTGGATGCATCTGCCAAGGTTTTAAACGCTTGATTGAAATATTTACTAACGATGCCAAAATCCCCTTGTGCTGAGAACAGACCAGACGGAAAACGAAATAGTCCATATTCTTATAAGAAGTCTATATTACAGACACAAGTTTGAAAATCAGTTTCGATTTAAATAAGATACGTAAGTTACGGTCACCATTCTTAATAAACGCTTAATTGCATAGCAAAAGACGCTTTTATGCCAAAAATATATAATATTCTAAGGAAAATTAAAAATACTCTTTAAGTTTAGTGACTGATTTAATGTATGATTGACAACTAATGTTCTCTAATATTTCATCATAATCTTTACTTAAATGCGTATAACAAACTAATTCCGTTTAAATAAACTGCAGTGAGACAAATGTCGTTTTTATAATCGAGTTTGGAAAGATGTTGCTGTTGTGGTTGCAGGAGGATTTTTTTTAAACAGATACCTAATGGATATGAACCGTATGAACACACACATCCCTTGCATACCAAAAATATAACTAAATCAACGAAGCTGATTACCGTCATATGTACCAACCACATCTACTGTATTTATCGTTTCATTATAAAGTGCACCCAACTACGTACACCAAACGCCCTGCTTTTTACGTCGCAACGGATGTACGCAACTAGATGTGCTCTTCCAAACGGATAAAATACCATAATCAGTGATGTAACTGCAATGCAAAGTGAGTGGGCAGGTCTCAGCAATGCAAGAAAAGGGCCAGCGATTCCATTTTTTTTTTTTAGATGAGAGTGGGTGAGAATATTAGCAAAGGATGGAAAGGTGCGAAATTTAAAGTTTCGCCACTAACTATAATCACAACAGTATTTAGCAGCCCCGAGTGGCCGAGTGGTCTAAAGCGTTATCCGTTATGGATCATTGCCATCTCACCTCTGTATGCGTGGGTTCAAGTCTCAGATTTGGCCAATGTGGGTATTTGAGAAAGCTTGCCAGTAGCTTCTAGTGGGTCGGTGGTTCTTTCCGGGGGGGGGGGGGGGGCCGGGTTCTTCCTCCACCATTAATACTGGCCGCCATGTATAGCCTATCGTGTGCTGAAACATGGCGTTAAACCCTACAGTATTTAATAAAGTATAAAAGACTAACTGCGGTAAGGTTATTATTTGCGGTTATTGATTATAATCAATCACCGCTCATTCATATTTACTATAACTGATCTGATGGTATGGTTCAAAAGATTACGTAAAGTTCGATTTAACATGAGTGTTCAAACTAAAGATCACACGCGAATCAGCGTAACAAGTCAAAGATGGAACGTATCACGAGAAATCTGATACCAAGATCTGCACGTGCAAACAAATGCCATGCATAAAAACTCCAATCACACGTACAGTTTTATCTGACCCATCACGAAAAACAATCACAACGCTCTGTAGTTAATTCGTCTTCACTTGCCGATCTTTACATCGAAATACATCTTAAGCGTTACTGTCCTCTCAATGACCATTAGACTTGATATAGATCTATTGGAATTCCAGTACATCAACCCACCCACTCCCAAAAATAAACCGAGATAAGGACAATTGCCGACTGTACATCAGTACCCGATGAGGTTAGATATTGTACAGTGAATATGAGTAATGATAGTCGAGGATGCAATGCAGTATAGTCGTAGACCACATAAAGTGTACATCTGATACAATCACAGGAGGTTATGATGACGACCATGGTGGATTTATGCCAGAGTAATCTATGAAGTTTACAGTGGGAGACGGAAAAGGGCATTCGGGTCGGACGTTATTGAGTATGCAAACGCGTTTATCAAAGAATTCAAGAATAGTGTTTGATTGCCATGATAAATATAAACAGCTCAGCCATCAAAATATTTTCAGTACAATCAATCTTTTCACGCTGGTATAAGATGACACCTTTTTTCTTGAAAATGGAATATTTCACATGTGTTTATTCGATTCATGAGGAATTAGAGATAAGTTTTGTCAATAAATACAGAAAGAGAATGGGTTTTTTTTCTCTTCTAGCAGCGCGATTCCATTTTGGCATGTTTTGTAACTACGCTCATGCATATATTTTTAATTGTATAATAGAATTTCCAGAGACGTCGGAATGCCCCTCAAAGCTTGCATTTAGAGGAACCGAGATGAACATTTGGTGTAACTACAATATTCTATAGGCTAATCGGAAGAAGTATATCCCATGGTTGTCACAGTAACTGCAAACATGAGTCACATAAATTTGCCCCAAAAATATATAATAAAAAAAAACTACTTTGCAGTTGTCAAGTTTGATTTACTAGCTCTTATAAGATGAAATAGTTAATATTTTTTCCTACCTTAGAAAAACAAATCTGCTTGTTCCAAACAAGAACTGGCATTTTCAGATGTTCGTAAGTCAAAGTTGTTTTAATATTTATATTCTTGTTGGTGGGGGAAGTGTATTCAAGTTTGTACGCTTGCGTCTGTCCCTTTGAAATTGGAACACTTTTTTACGTTTACGCATAAAACACCCTTGCATACCAACGTTGACGTAGTTAGGAGAGTCTAGAGCGATGTAAGCCGTGCGCAATGTTGATTACACGCCTGACCATTAGCAGAGTTTGATACTGATCTAAATACAAAGCTCAACACCGAGAGTGTACAAATACCGTATGGATCCTTAGTTTGGCGCATAATCATATCTTTAATGATAATTACACTGGATGTGTTGTAACGACAGATTATGATACACGTAATGCATGCGGTGGCTCAGCTAAAACGAGAGAGAGAGAGAGAGAGAGAGAGAGAGAGAGAGAGAGAGAGAGAGAGAGAGAGAGAGAGACCAACCTCCGAAATTCAAGTTGATAGAAGCTGACACTTCCCCGAGTTTGTTTTTTGCAACAACCTTGTATGACCCTGCATCGGCCTGCGTGACTCCGTTAATGTCCATTAACACATTGTACTGGTTGCCTCCTGCGGGCTCTACTTTCATTTTCACGCGGTCCGACTCGGTTAAGGGGGTGGTTCCACGGAACCAGTTGATTTCTGGTTGCGGGGATGCCTCCAGAGTGCATTGAAAAACAAGTTTCTTCCCATTGTCCTCCTGTTTCAGGCTTGGTTTTTGGGTGAAACGTGGAGCTTGATCGTCTCCGACACCCATTTCAACTAGCTATTCCTGAAAAAGAGAAGACATTTATTATTCCTTGTAGAACACCTGGCTGTTTCCTCTCAAATTCGTTGTAGCATCATTGGAGACTGTTCTCAGTTGATATCTTCTCGTCAGGTGTGTTTTTTGATAATGATCTTATCTTCTGTCTTTTTAAAAACAACATGACGAATTTCGAGCAATCGTAAGGCAAGCCTGGCTAGTTTCATTGCATATCTCTCAAAATTCTTCCTAAAATTAAGATTTTTAAAAAAAAAATTATATGCTATATTCCTTGGTTGGTAAGAACGTCTTTTTCATCCAGCCTTAAACATGCGTCAGAAATTCATTTTCCTTCTACAACTCTTGCCTTATCTGATGAATTTTTTCGATCATATCCACCAATTTGACGATTTTCTCGCCTCATTTTTAAAGAATAAATGGGTTCCTTTGTGTTAAACGGTGTAATATATATATATATATATATATATATATATATATATATATGTTTCTACTACATCTACCTATGACTAAAATATTCAGAATATCTAATGCATCAAAGCAGCTTGACATCAGATCTCAAACTAAGGAGGTACATTTTGAGAACTTTAGTGAAACATGACCTAGATCTTCAAATATTTGCAACGAAGAGATGCCTGCTCATCAGAAAAAAACTATTATATTTAAAGAAATAAAATATTTCATTATTAACAAAATGCGTCTGGATTATCATATCATGCACAGCAATACATTAATAATTGCTATTAACATCTAAACCTTTGACCACAATTCAGCTATAAATTGTTTGAATATTATGTGCAAACATGCAATGAGACATGCGCCAGGTAAGTACTTGCCATCTCTCAGTGTCTTCCTGCTCTCACAAAACCCATGTTAATTATAATGGAAGTAGCTGATGTTATCCGCATGTGTGTTGTGATGGTAGATTATTACTAATAAGGCAATACTGTATACTTGCTTAGATATTTTGTTATTAACCATCGTAGCGGACGGTGTGAACCAGCTTTTACAGACTACTGGAACTGGAAACAGACAGACACTTTGCAAAGAAAACCTCACTACACTGTGATCATTATAGCAGGCACTTAACCAAAATGCAGCCTGGCATCTATGAAGAGCATGAACTAAAATGGATTCGAGTGTTATCTTGAGAGCCAATTTGCAAATTCGTGTAAGACAGTCAATTGGCAGTTTACATGTCTGATTTACACTTTAAGAAAGCGTTGTTCGATACCTTTCCTGGACTAACTTTTTAGATCCTGAAATGGTTCATGACCCGTAATGTACAGTTTCTGAAGGCACCAAAGGATATAGTAATACATACTTCCTTACATGGTCCCAAACTTCAATATGTCCGAAATGTTAGTTCTTAGATCTACATTCTACAGACAACGCATACGTATATTCCAATCTAATGTTTTTATAGTCTTTTATTTTAGAAATTTCAAGCTAGCACTAAAACTACCGGTTCCATTCACGTCACTCCACCCACACTCTTCTGGTCGTAAACTGCATGTAATTCAATTAGACACCTCACAATAAGAATTGTGAATTTGTCTGGACAGTCTCACATATTCCATTAAGATTGTGTTGCTTTTAAAGGATATTTGACACATAACTGGCTGGCTACATCATGCCGCCGAAATGGGAGCCAACGGCTTTCCCATGGTCACGTCGAAGCAGCTTACCACGGCTAAATTGGGCTGGCTTCGAACACGCTACAGTTAGATTAAAAACATTTAAAACATAAACTCTGCTGACAAATCAATGGACACGGGCCGTGTCAGAAACACGAGTGCAACAAGAACATCATGTAGGAAAATAACACGTATTCGTGAACGTGTGATTTAGGGTCAAATTGTGAAGTCTAATGTTGTTTTGGTGTTTTACGGCTCAAGAACACATCAAGTCTTTTTACTGCCGTGACAAGCATCTTCGCTAGCCACGGTTCTGATATGTTAACCTGTCGGATCGATCATATATTTCAGTGCGTTGCCCTATCGAAATCTATTACAAATTGCCTGCCTTAGTATGTAATGCCAGCTAACCAATAGCGTGTAACATCGGAACATTGTAGATTGACCGAGAATGGTGTATACAGTTGACTTCAAAAGGGTATTTTGTGAGTTTAAAATCGAAAGCCTGACACGGTACCAGAGAGAAGCCATTACTGGTGTATTTGAGAGAAAGGGTGTAGCTGTTCAAGCACGGACCAGCAGTAGAAAATCGCTTTCTTCTATAGTCCATTCCAGCTGTCTGCTTCCATTGCATCGATCATGTACGAGCAATGCCCACAGTTTCACTTGATTTTGATTGGATGCGATGGAATGCCGCTGCATCAAATGAAATTCACTGACCTGAAGCACTAAAACATCCATCGGTCCGACAAGGTGTAGATAGATTAAAATATCAGAACCTTAGCTAGCGAGGACACGAAAGCAGTGCAGTAACATGCCATGTACGAGTATCAGAACCTTGGCTAGCGAAGACACAAACAAGTGCAATAACATGCCATGTACGAGACACACACTACGGATAGCCGACCTGAGCTAAAGCGATCAACCACGCTAACCAATGAACTACTGCTGCGCAATGGAATGATAAGGGATAGTATCAAATGACAGACATTGGCGTTCTGCCTAAAAAATATAAACTGCAATTAGCCTGGACAACACCCATGTCCGTTTAAACAGTACATTATTATTACCAACTCCATGTGAGTGCCAATAGTCAGGCGGTATAGAAACTAAGTCTAGAAAAAAATATATCTGACCGAGATGGTCATACGTTTTGATTCCCAGGGCCACAGTTGTGGCTTGTTCTTATTTTCTTTGTTAGCATGTTTAACTTAAATATTAAGTCCTGAAATCCAAACAAAGAAGAAAACTAACTTTCGGCAGCGGCTAAAAATAAAGAATAAAAAGGAGACATAACATACATTTGTAAAGTAAAAAACCAACAGTCCGTTGGAAGAAATTGTTTTCATGGGAATGGATTTCTTTTAGTGTGGTGCATTACAGTACAGCAACACACGAAGGTTATATCAAGGCAGTTTTAGGAAGGATCATGGACCACAATATCGGACGACGGATGATCTTAAGCAGGATTCGAATCTACACCATCCCATCGCAAATACGCCACGCTGACCACTGAGCCACGGTACTTGTGGCATCCATCGAGAACAAGAATAAAAATACAAAACTGGAAAACTAAAATACAGAATACTAGTACAAACTTGTTGATGAGGGGTGATACCAGAATTCTGGTCAATGTGAATGTAAAAGATAGAAAGTATAAAATGCTGACTTGTTACTTGTTTATATACTAATACTAATACTAATAATAATAATAATAATAATAATAATATAATAAAGCTCTAGGCGCTTTACACCATCAATAATTATATGACTACACTACAGAACAACAAATGACAAAAACAATGAAATTGGAAAATATAAAAACATGCTGAAAATATATAAGATACAAAACATGATTAGGCCGCTAAGTTTGTCCCTGAAGTCGAAACAGGTGAGTCTTGAGAGCACTCAATTTCAATGGGCAATTCGTTCCACGTCGCCGGGCCCTGGTATGCAAACGAACGTTGTCCATATGACTTTGTTTTCACCTTGGGAACAATGAGTATACGATTATCAGAAGAAGAGCGTAAGCGTACTACTGGTAATAATCATCGGCTTATAGACTCTAAACAATCAGCAAATGAACCATACAGCCTAACAAACTGCAGTAATCCAATAGGCCATTTCATGGAAACTTCGGCGAACTTCGTAATTTGCTCGGAATTTTTATCACGTGGCGGGTGGTCAGCTGACCGCAATAGCCACTCGATAGGTGCTGGGCAAAATATGGCAGACGCTTCAGAATCAGCATCAATTTTCAAACTACGTCAACCTCGTTTATCGAGCTGTAAGACGCCTATTCAACAGCAATGCTGCCGCGCATATTGACGAAATTTAATACTGGATCCATCCTGTCTTATTTTCTGGAAACCAGGGCGGATTTCAAAGCCATACGAGAGAGTAGTTTTTAGTTGTTTACATCTGGACATGTACATGTAAGTAAGAAAACGGTGTCGAAGTAAACAAATTACATCCTGACAATCAAAGAGCAGGTTATTCAAACTATTTATATTCATTTGTAACGTCACTGTAATAAGTGAATTTATAATTTGGTTTTGAAAGTCTGTGAATAATTTACATGTAAATTTCAATCATTTAATTAGCTCAACTTGCTGGATTTGGAAAAAGCTGAAAATATCGGCGTCACCGGCATTCGATCTCTTTAACGTTCACAGACAAGTACACAACTATTTATCAAGTCGCAATACTAATACAAGTAAAATCATCTCTCCATGGCAGATAATGGAATTGAATGCCACATCCTTGATTGGAGCGACTTTTGCAACCTCTGACGATACAAGTAGCGGGTTTTTCTTGACGTTTTATCTCTGAAATATTTCTAAACAACAATGGACGATAATTTGGTATGTACATGTACCCACCAGCGCTTGATTGGCTGGAGTATAAAGTGATTCGGGAGGTTATTCGGATACAGAGAAACTCGGTTAAATTCGGTATGAAATGGTCTATTTCACCAATCACCTAATTTAACCTTCCCTGTGGATGATATATTGGTGAAGCCAAGTTACGCTGGACTTTGACTTCGTGGTATCTAAAAGAATTTTTTCTCGCGTCAGCAACATTTGTATTAGTTCCAAGCGCTCATCTTCGTGAAATCTTGTACTATCTCCTGAACTAAAAGCAGGTTATAAAATATATTATACACAAGAAACTTTATTTTATTGTCTTAAACTACAGCTGTCGGTGGTAATACAGTACAGTAGACTGGAGTTCCGTTATTGTTCTGACTCGCTTGGTTACACGTATTAAAATTTCAGTAAGTAAAAGTGTCGACGACAATCCGTTTTTCTTTAAACGATCAAAATCCGTCCGTTACAAAGTGTATAGTTCAAACTAGTCTCTGATTTCACCCAAATATTTTCCTAGCTTTATCTACAAAATGTAGATGAGTGTTTTTTCTTGATTAAAAGCCTATGTTCTGCGCCTAAAAGATGCAACAATTGTTTACGACAGTGCCACAAACTAATCATATATACTATCCTTACTGGCAATTAAAGGTGACACAGCGCCATCTGGACACAATGGAGGCAATAACTACATATTACCACCTGTAAAAACTCAGAAATATTACAGAAATTATGATTTTTCTAAATTAGACCTGCTAATTTCATGCATACATATCGTAGATAAATCACTGAATGAGATCAAATGTATGATCTACGTATATACTATACTAAATATTTCCCCAATTTACGGCATAAAAAAATGCCTACTTCCCACTGCTGAAACTTATAAGCTCGTCTGTGCCTAAATGAACAAAAATAACTGTTGACGAATAAACGAAAATATACGATACATTTGAGGAATAAGTTGGGCGTGGTGATATTTTGTCTCTGCCTGTTGCCAGACAAAACGTCTTTGGAAATACTACCACTATCAGCTCTTCAAAACCTGCACACCTTCTCTCGCCAGTAATGTAATCAAGCAATTATATCTGAATATATGACGTAAATGTGTGTACAGATGGACAAAGCTAGCAAATTGAGTGCAAGATTGAAGAATCCACGCGCTTCCTAAGAGAATTCTTTTACACAAAAACTTTTGCATAAACGCCTGAATGCCTTTCTCCACATTATATAAATGATACCAACATAATAACAAGAGGCCTAAGTGAGCCGGTCGGAGCTCACCTTAGCAACAACTAGCAGTAGTAAAATGAAAAAGATGGTCAGGAACTAGGGCTCAGAAGAATGCTTTATGTGGAAATTTAATGTACTAACATATTTGTTTAAATATCCCTTTTTTAATTTTATCTTTAACAGATCTCTCTCTCTCTCTCTCTCTCTCTCTCTCTCTCTCTCTCTCTCTCTCTGTGTGAATTCAATGTGACAAGATATTTTAAATTCTTCAATATGAAGAATAACATCATAAAAAGTAGTTAAACTGGAGTCCGGTACACTGTAATTTGTCCATTATAGTGAAACATAAGGAAACTAACTCCACATAAGACAAATGTATCTATTTTCTAAGAACGACAATAGCTCAGATCATTTCGACCTAAGCATAGTGCAAACAATACAAAACAGTGTCTCTATTTTCTCTTAAGTTATAAATAGGACAAGATCTCAAAGATTCATTTTACTCTGATTTCAATTTTCATATCAACCAACCATGGCCAAGCAAACCCATATATGCTATATTTAATATATATCAATTTAGAGTTTGATTCTCATTGGTCCATATAACTAAAGGTTCCCCGTGTGTCCAAGTGGTCTAAAGCATTCGCCTTTAACAATAACTGTCACAACTTCACAAGTTTCGGTTCATTTTGAAAACCTATCACTTCCCGTTAGGTATTATGGGATTGCAAACTATATTTACTTAATCACAAACAGAAGAGCTGCAAACCACGAATCTCCGAAAACGAAGATTTGACAACGTAATGATCGGCAATTTTACACGCTGCAAAAACACATATTAACACTTTTTTTTTAAAGGATTGTTCTTAATTTAAAATTTCTTCCAAAAGATGTATTATATTGACTTCAGTAATCCCTGAAAATTATCAAAGTAACTGAGTCACGTGTGTGGAACTAATTTGATGCTCTTAACATATAGACGTGACCTTATGGTTGGTCGGCGTAGGGATAATATCCAAAATTTGGATAGTAAATCGCCAGATAGTATCTAACCTATGTCGGCGTGGGTTCGTGATAAAGTTTACCAATAGCTTCCCTTGAGATGAAAGTGGAAGTTCACGAGTTCTTCCTCCACGTTATTATGTCAGTCATATATTGTGTGTCAAAAATGGCGTTAGTCCCAACATAACAACAACCATATTACTAGTACAGTGAATCCTATAAAATCTCACTTTCAGCAGTAATAGATATATACGTAAATATTTTGCAAATGGATCCCGAAATCTGTGTCTCATTACCAGACTGACTCAATTGTATATTTCATGTGGAGACGCTTGTTGGGAAGCAACAATATGTAACGAACACATTCTGAAGCATGCTGAGTTTTGCTTTGCTGAATATATTAACTGCAGATAAGCTACCAGAATATTACAGTTAACACAGATGGACAGGAAAACAATACAAAAGCATCTATCAGTTGTTTTTTTTTTTAAATCGAATATTCAAATGTATTAGTATCTAAAGTAGGTTACAATTTTAAACAAAAGCTGCACATATAATTTACAGTTACTCCAGAAAATAACTTCATTTCCTTAACGTAAATATCTATAGGAGTTCATTCCGTTCCAAATTCTAAATATGTACTGTAGTTCCGTCTGCTCCTTAACGTAAATATGTATAACATTCCATTCCAGTCCAAAATGTAAATATACATGCCAAGGTTAATTCCGACCAAAAAGTAAGGTGTTTGGAAAGCGTTATTCATTATGATGCGAGATTTTAACGAGTCTTCTTAATGATTTAATTGTTATCATTCATTATATGGAATTTTTAGATTTGATTCTTATATTAAGAATGGATATAAATTGGTTAACACTGGTGTAATAGGCATTCTGGACCATATTAAAACAATTGATGATTAGACCCTGATTTCCATTCAAACTTCACACAGATTAGAAATTATCTGTGTACTAGGTAGAAAGTAATTTTAAGGTTCAGAAAAAAAAAGCGTGCGAGACCGAAACACCGGAAATCACCATTATTTTAACAAGCTATACTGTTGCCTTTCATATATTACATATGTCAACCAAACGAACATTCTACAATTCTTTAATTCGTTCTCATTTAACATAAAAATGACTAAAGATACATTTAAGTCTCTCTCAGCTTCTATCAACTTGAATTTCGGAGATTGGTCTCTCTCTCTCTCTCTCTCTCTCTCTCTCTCTCTCTCTCTCTCTCTCTCTCTCTCTCTCTCTCTCTCTCTCTCTCTCAGCCTGACTCTAATAAGCTCTTTAAAGTCCTAAAAGGGAAACATTTTAGAGTAGCGTTTCTACTAAACTTATACCCAGTTACGTTTGAAATCGCTTTTCTCAAAACGTCATCACTTCTGCATGTTGGTTTCCGCAATAATCTTGCTGATACACCTGTTTCTGTTTATACGTCATTTCCCAAGGAATTCGGAGCATAGCAACGTAAAATGTTTATAAAATGAAGGACTGAACTAGCAGATCTAGCATGATTGTTTTGGAGTTACCACTTCTTTCACCACAATTCAACTCATAAATGACCCCAAACTAAGCTCACTACAGAGTGAAATGATCTATTCTGGTGGAGATATTGTTTCCGAACTTCAGTAGTGAGAACTTTGGCATTTCGATGTGTATCATTTAACATCTCGTTTAATGCAGGAGATCTATCCAGTGTAAATGGAAGCTATTCCAAGCATGAAAAATACATGATCTGTGAATCTAATATACAGGCTACATCCCTGTTTTTGGTTGGTGAAAACATTTGATTTACCCAGGTCCTATCCTTTCTTCTGGCTTAAAATTATTTAATTTTACAAGGATGCAAGTTTTAAAATAAAAATGAAAACACCTTTTCAATAAAGTATTGCATGATTTTTAAGACAGGCTTTCTTTCCTATACAAACGTTTTGCAAATTGGTTTGATTGAGCATTACAGTCAAAAGAACTAATGGGATAAATCAAACGAAAAACCTAATCCAAATAACGGCTTCTGATTCGTGGAATGACTGCTAATGTAACGGTAAAATCATAGATACCCACTTGGCGCCAACTACACTTTGAGCCAGATACGGCTGCCCCGTGAAATCAAGAGAGGATATCAGTTAATCGGCATCTCTACAATGTATGTATAAAAATGGTTTTGTTATTCTTGGACCCCCATCAATCTTTCTTAGATAAAACTTACAGATAAATTAGAAACAACTCTTTGGCTTCACGATAACATGTTTATTTGTATGTAACGGAAATCGTACGCCCTTCTCTCAACGTCCTAATGAACGGAGATCGACGCGCGGCCCTGTTTGGTACATGTTTTGCGACATACTGAAGAAGAAAAAGAAAAAAAATTAAATCACGGTTTTAACAAAGCATAATCTGTGGATCAAGGCCAACTTCATTTTAAGTGGCTCATTTTGTATTGATAAAAATGCTACTATTATTCAAGGTTTTCAGATCCATGATATTAATTTAGATTTTTAGATCCATGGTATTAATTTAGATTTTTTGATCCATGGTATTAATTTAGATTTTTAGATCCATGGTATTAATTTAGATTTTTTGATCCATGGTATTAATTTAGATTTTTAGATCCATGGGATTAATTTAGATTTTTAGGGTGTCTTGGATGACGGACAATGCAGATATCAACCTAATGATGCTCACACGAGTCACCCTTTTGAGTATAACACAACTAAATCAAACAAAAATATCTAACACACACGCACACGCTCACACACATCCATGCATGCATACATACATACATACATACATACATACATACATACATACATACATACATACATACATACATACATAAACACACACACAACACATACGAAATTGTGTTAATACAAATGTAATTAGTTTCACAAGGCGACGTTTGTTTGCTTGAGTTTTGATATTTTGCTTACCAATCATTGATCAACATAAGTTAGGCAAACATGATTTTTAAGAATGTTAAACTCTACCTCACCAAGACTGAAAACGATAGATTAAATACGTCATCAAAATATGCTGAGTGATATCTTAATTAACTGGAAATGCAGAAATGCATCTTTTTTGCATAAAAGATTGCAATCATGTTGTGCACTCGGCGAACTCCATACAACAATCAAAATAGATTTGCATTTGGTTAAGAATGTTAAACTCTACCTCACCAAGACTGAAAACGATAGATTAAATACGTCATCAAAATATGCTGAGTGATATCTTAATTAACTGGAAATGCAGAAATGCATCTTTTTTGCATAAAAGATTGCAATCATGTTGTGCACTCGGTGAACTCCAATGACATACAACAATCAAAATAGATTTGCATTTGGTTATGACGGAAAGATAAATGCAACAATTGTGATGTCTTCTATGCATTACTGATATCTAAGCGATAGACTGGTTTACCCTTGATGATTGCGTCATTGAGAAGTTATGTTATTACTAATAACCGGCCTGCCTCCAAGATAGCTGTGATTCACTGTGTAGGAGGAATATTGTTCTACCTTATCGAACACTTTATGCTCCTGACTGGAACCTGGTTCCAGAATTCATTCAATTTGCTTAGTGTTAAACGCGACCTCAAAACCTAGTCCAGAGGTTATTGGTTTTCTCTTAGTGGTCATATTTAATCCATCTTAAGTTGTCGCTTTTTCTAAGAATAAGGTACACTCACAAACAACAATAAAATGTGATTATCGTTAAGTGCCTGAAAAGTGAGTACTATGGTCAGCGTGAACATAACCTGTAACAGAGAGGTCGTCTTTAAGGCCAACATTTTTTCGAATGTTCGCACAAAGCGTAAAGCATGTACAAGAATGTTCTTATTTTATATTGCCCTAACACACAAAAAATTATATTACAATTATGCATGTACTGTCACGTGTATTCTTCGCTTCTGCTTTGGTACTGGCGTTGGATTTCATCTTGCAGAAAATATGTTCGCAAACACTGTTCATTTTGTTATGGCGGTAAATTTTGATGAGAATCTAGTTTGCGTGTCACTGAGATTGATATGAAATTATGCACTTGCTTTCCTTTACATATCTTACGTAACACTGTCAGAAATAGAAAGACATGATTGATGGATGAAAATTAATGTTTTCTTTTAACCGCATACGAACATAATATGTATACGCAAACTAGTGTCAGATAATATGTACAAAAATACAAGCAAGATAAAATCCAAGGATGCATCAACTGATTTTCATTAATATATCTAAAACTAGCTGCTTTTTCTCACCCAGGAGATTTTGAAAGAACAAATTAAATTAATTTAACTTAATCATTGCAAGGCCACTCTTTTTCATAATTTTTATTTATTATTTTTCTTTTTATCTTGTCAACTGACCTTTCCACGAGTATTTTGTAGCTTAAACTATTTATACGTTTAATAACCATTCTGGAGGATTTGGTAAACTTAATAATATGTGATTGAATTTCGACAAAATCAAGTCATTTTATCCCAATAATTTTCCCAAAAAGTGTAAGAAGTCTCTTCGATTACTAAGAAGTCTCTTCGATTACTGAGTAAAGTGTTCTGCTGTAATTTAATTTACTATCGTAATTAAGATGCATAATGCGACTTAATTATGTAGAGAAGATAAGGTCTAATATTATGAAATCATCATATCTATCCAGCATGAAGTATACAATATACACTAACTACAGCTGCTATTTTTCATGCTTCATTTCCGAAATATTTTCTTGGGGTACTGTTTCAATATTGACATTAAGGCCTCAAGTCTTTGCATATATTTTTAATGTGTGCATTGTATTTTGAGTTCTTTTTAAGATCCACTGAAGAGCAATACATATTGGGATAGTGGAAATTCATTTCCATCTGTATTAATACCATTTACATTTTTATTGTTTTTAATTATTAATGATAGTATCTCTATACAGAGTAAACACAAAGAAGATGAAAGGGAATCGCCTTCTCTCTCTCTCTCTCTCTCTCTCTCTCTCTCTCTCTCTCTCTCTCTCTCTCTCTCTCTCTCTCTCTCTCTCTGTGTCTCTCTCTCTCTCTCTCTCTCTCTCTGTCTCTCTCTCTGTCTCTCTCTGTCTCTCTCTGTCTGTCTGTCTCTCTCTCTCTCTCTCTCTCTCTCTCTCTCTCTCTCTCTCTCTCTCTCTCTCTCTATATATATATATATATATATATATATATATATATATATATATATATATATATGTCCATTAACGACACGGTAATAGTATTTAATCCTATTTGCAATACATGCTGAGGCTACTCTGTTGCTAGTATTTAGAAGAGAAACTGATCTCCATTTTTTTTAAATAATTGTTATCTTTATCACCTTTAGGAATACAAGTAATAACAAACACCATTATTCTCAGTTGGTGAGAGACAATTTATTTCAGAACAAAATTTAATTGACCTTGCTAGAAAAGACCCCAAATCATTTTTAAAAAAATTTGACAGAAATATCTGACAAATAATGTATTTTAATGTTTTTAATATTTCTTTTTTTATTTTCAGTATATGTCTTTTCATGAAGTAGCGAGTAGTTTAACTTCCAAAATGATTTTCCCTTCGTGAAGTTCACAATTTTGTACACTAATGTTAAAAGAAAGTATCCCCTTCCGCAGTTTGGTTCAATATCCACTGCTTTAATATCCATAAGCAATTTCTTGGAAACCAGGAAAATATCAAGCCCTGCTCTTTAATTTCTACCCCTCCCACCTCTTTAGGGCATTTTTTTTTCTCCGCGAATTTCTCTCCAGATATCAATGAGCCAAAATTGATTTCTGATCTCTTCAGTTTCTTTCTTGATATTGGGTTGTTCAGTCTGACATATATATATATATATATATATATATATATATATATATATATATATATATATATATCATGTTGTTGATTCACAACTAAATTAAAAACTACTATATCAAATCATCACTGGTTATTTAAGACAGTTTTAAACTATTGATAAAAATTATGTAAGCCATTAATGGGACCATAAATACTTAATAACCTTTTCTCTATTCGCATATGTATAATAATCTTATTTCAATCTGCGTCTTTTCGTATCTGCCTTAAGGTAAATTCGAAACTATTTGTAAAAGAACCACTACTCCTCTAAAGCGATTTGAAAAAAAAAAATTCATTTGAATAAAAGCATCTATATCCTCACTGACTACGTATATAATATACTCTTCAGGTTTGCAGGAAATGTGTGCCTTGTTAAAAATAAATTGAAAACTGTTTTTGTTTTAAAACAAATTAAGACATCGATGGAATCGTTATAACCGAATGAAGAATCCGAGCTGAAGATCCATACTTCTAACATGAAAGAGAATACTGTAGTCAACTGAATATTTTATCGAAGTATCCAAGGTGGTAGATGCTGGCCTCGTGCCACAGAATCCCATAATCCAGCTTTACCTTGTTCGCCCTCAGTAAGAGAAAACATGAAAGCTTTTCAGTATTCATTTTAAAAAAAAATGTTTTCCATAACAAGCTTTGAAGTAGCTTCGATGTCGTAGCCTCGACATAGTAGAAGTTAATCATATGAAGGAAATCGAGCTTATGATGAAGATATTAAGCCAATATAAGATAAAATATATTTGTATGGTTACACCACCTGCCTCTTGCCTGCCACAGCAGATAATCTCGCGCAACTCATTGATACTTATAGGCCCGTGATAATACCCAGTCCACGAAGTAGGTATACTGATATATGTACAAGCTTTGAAGCAGAAACGGAGACTCGCGTTCTGGGAATTTATGTATCAACACATTAACAGAATGAGACCACATGCGTTTCATTGGGGCTAATTGAAGCCAGTAGAAGTAATAAAAACATCCCAAATGATTACCATCAAATAAATAGAAACAAAATATGTCTCATCGTTAACAGATAAAACAGCTCATTCCGTATGAAAGTTATGTAACGAGTGTAATAATTGGTATGTCTTTGCAAGAATTGGCGAGCAGTAGATTGAAATTTTGGGACAGGCTTAACAATTTTAATTTGGAATAAGGGCAAATGAAAAAGTTTATTTATTACCTAATGAAAAAAACTGATTTTATTGGTAATATTCGTATATTGCAAAAACAGGCTCGGTACTTCGGCAAGCAAAGCTAGAAAACAACACACAGTATCATTCAGTACATTGTAATTAAAATCGGTCTGTCCAAATACAATCACTCACATTAACATGAAAAAGAGAGAACAAAGAAACAATGTCCATAATGCTGAAGGAAGCTTACATAATGACTACTAAATCCAACTAACAGTTATTATATTTAAATTAGAGAGTTGCCGTTATGGTTGAAAATGTACTATAATTACAGTTATTACATTTAAAAGAGTTACCTTTACGGTTGAAAATGTACTATAATTATAGTTATTACATTTACAAGAGAGTTACCTTAACGGTTGAAAATGTACTATAAATACAGTTATTACATTTAAAAGAGAGTTACCTTTACGGTTGAAAATGTACTATAAGTACAGTTATTACATTTAAAAGAGAGTTACCTTTACGGTTGAAAATGTACTATAATTACAGTTATTACATTTAAAAGAGTTACCTTTACGGTTGAAAATGTACAATAAGTACATTTATTACATTTAAGAGTTATCTTTACGGTTGAAAATGTACTATAAGTACAGTTATTACATTTACAAGAGAGTTACCTTTACGGTTGAAAATGTACTATAAGTACAGTTATTACATTTAAAAGAGAGTTACCTTTAGGGATGCAAACTATTATAATTACAGTTATTACATTTAAGAGATATTGTTAACCTTACGGTTGAAAACTGTCTTATAATTACATTTTATTCAATTTAAGAGAGATTGTTACCTTTACAGTTAAACTGTATAATAATTACAATTATTATATTTATGAGAGATTGTTAACCTTACGGTTGAACTGTATTATAATAATAGTTTTTATATTTAAGAGATACTGTTACATTTACATTAGAAAACTGTATTATAAATACAGCTATTATATTTAAAATATATTTTTACTTTTATATAATTATCTCCTATTCGTGAACGAAGATGGAGGAACAATTTATTAACTACGAAAGGATATTATGCTCATCATGTATCATATATACATGCATATCCTCTACCTGTGAAGGCAAATGAAACCGCTTACAAGGAGATGCGTATACGCCTGCCAGTAACAAAAACATGTGTCGACGCAGACGGATAATCATATTTCTAGAAAAGTATGTATTTATTACCGGCAGTGCGTTTTCTTGGAGGAACGTTCAAGAAGCCATGTATGCCATAAATGTCTAGACAAATAGTATGTCAAAGAACTAAGCTATTTGCCAAAACATTGCTACATGGATCCCCCAACCCACCCCGGCCTCAATCCAGTAGAGAAGTTCAACAATATAATGGAAGCTTCCTGCTTGGTAAGCAGTTAGGGCTATCACTGTTACTTATTCATCAAAACACGAAAACCAGCTTAATCCAATAAATTATCTGCCGTATCTACTTACTTAAAAGTCGAATCAAACTGCAAATTACAAAGATCCTGCCCAGCCGTAACATAATGCGCCTGCATGTCAGGATCTTTGTTCCACTGATTACTCCAAACAAACTGCACAGATCCGGATCTGCCAGCGCTTTATGTGCCGGCAAATCTAGCATTTCGATTAGTCGTATAAGCATGTACATATGGTATTTTCTTTATTCTATCGATAATTGTAACTATCTCAAGTCTATTCGACTGAGTACGATTGAAAATTTTAGGTGAGCTAAAATGTACTGGTAGTACCATTAACTTGAATAATGTCTTTGGTAAAGAATCAATTACGAGTCAAATCATATTTTATCTGAAGAATGAATAGTTTACAGGAACATATGATATTCGTTAAAGCATGTGTTACTTGGGGTGTATAAGAAGATTTTATGAATTTATCAAAGGACCAACACATATGTTTCTTAAATCTTAATATACATTAAAAGGTTGAACATGCTTTATGTGCCAATCATCTCTGTATCTTCTGCTTTGCATGTAACATGTATATTACGATCGGTACATCTACTTGCTTTGCATGTAACATGTATATTACGACCAGTAAACCTACTTAATTTTGCATGTAACATGTATATTACGATCGGTACATCTACTTGCTTTGCACGTAACATGTATATTACGATCAGTAAACCTACTTAATTTTGCATGTAATATGTATACATGTATTACAATCAGTACACATACTTAATTTTGCATGTAACCTGTATATTACGATCGTTACATCCACTTTGCATGTAACATGTATATTACGATCGTTACATCCACTTTGCATGTAACATGTATATTACGATCAGTACACATGCTACTTACTGTGGAAATAATGAGTGAATTTTTTATCAGTCTACATATTTAGATCCAAATTTTATTTATAATCCACGGCTTTTATTTAGAGATATGACGTTTTAAGTACAAACTATTTCAGTTTTCTTGTTTCTTCTCCTCCAACAAGTCTAAAATTTGTAAATTCTTCTGTTCATGAATTTTTCAAAGTAAGATCTAAAAATCGAGGGGATAAACACAAAGTACGACATTGCTTTCAAGAATAAACGCAAAGTGAGTATCACATTATATTTAAAGATAACAAAGTATCACATTATATTTAAAGATAACAAAGTATCACATTATATTTAAAGATAACAAAGCATCACATTATATTAAAAGATAACAAAGTATCACATTATATTTAAAGATAACAAAGTATCACATTATATTTAAAGATAACAAAGCATCACATTATATTTAAAGATAACAAAGTATCACATTATATTTAAAGATAACAAAGTATCACATTATATTTAAAGATAACAAAGCATCACATTATATTTAAAGATAACAAAGTATCACATTATATTTAAAGATAACAAAGTATCACATTATATTTAAAGATAACAAAGCATCACATTATATTAAAAGATAACAAAGTATCACATTATATTAAAAGATAACAAAGTATCACATTATATTTAAAGATAACAAAGTATCACATTATATTTAAAGATAACAAAGCATCACATTATATTTAAAGATAACAAAGTATCACATTATATTTAAAGATAACAAAGTATCACATTATATTTAAAGATAACAAAGCATCACATTATATTTAAAGATAACAAAGTATCACATTATATTTAAAGATAACAAAGTATCACATTATATTTAAAGATAACAAAGCATCACATTATATTTAAAGATAACAAAGCATCACATTATATTTAAAGATAACAAAGTATCACATTATATTTAAAGATAACAAAGCATCACATTATATTTAAAGATAACAAAGTATCACATTATATTTAAAGATAAAGTATCACATTATATTTAAAGATAACAAAGTATCACATTATATTTAAAGATAACAAGTATCACATATTTAAAGATAACAAAGCATCACATTATATTTAAAGATAACAAAGTATCACATTATATTTAAAGATAAAGTATCACATTATATTTAAAGATAACAAGTATCACATTATATTTAAAGATAACAAGTATCACATTATATTTAAAGATAAACACAATGTTTCACATCGTATTTAAAGATATTTAAAGATAAACTCAACGTATCACGTTTTATTTAAGGATCAACGCAAAGCATCACATTGTATTTAATAATTTAAAACAAGTATCATTAAATTAAAAGAATTTATAGGAATAAATACAGAATAAATCACCTTTGCCAGTCCATACACATTTGAGTGCTTGAGAGCAATTGACCACGTATTAACAAAATCGATATGTGCTTTCCTTTGTTCATTTTATACACAGGATTCATACAGCCAAATGAATTTTAATATGAATTTACGCCTAATTTTAAATGATCAACTAATAACTGTTAGGTTACATTACGTGATGAGAACGTTTGATCAAATAAAAGTGGCTGCATCATGGGCGAAGCGAGTAAACTCTCAGACTATATTCTGAGCGCAATGAAATTTCTAGAGTATACGATCAAATGATGCAGGTGTTCTGAATCGTTTTTTCGACCATTTATTAAAACTGGCCACGATTTTATGATAGTCTAAGTGCCAGTCTTCGTGCTGTTTTTTTAATTTATGGTTTAATGCCATTTTTCAGCACAATATAGGCTATACATGGCGGCCAGTATTAATGGTGGAGGAAGAACCCTGAAAAGCCCCAGAAAGAACCAGCGACCCATGAGAAGCTACTGGCAAGCTTTCTCACATATCCACATTGGCCGAATCTGAGACTCAAACCCACGCAGACAGAGGTGAGATGGCAGTGACCCGTAACGGACAGCGCTTTAGACCACTCGTCCACCTCTTGGTGCTACTTTGAAGCGACTGGTTCAAGATTTGAAATAGAACTAGCATTTCCCAATGTTGGCATGCACTAACCTCAGTCTGCTTTGGTGTGTATGCGCGCGATATGACTGAAAAATTATTAAAGCTATGTTAAAATCCTAATCACACACACACGCACACACACACACACACACACACACACACACACACACACACTACTTTAATACTTCAGACCCAATGTGAAAAGGTTAAAAAAAAACTCAACGGACATTCCTCTGCAAGTCCGCGAGATAGGATTTTAGATGCACAGACGCATGTACATTATGAATGTCAAATAGTATCTTATGTGAAAATAAAGTAAGCATATATTCTTCTGCATTGTTCAATTGCTCGCCTGCACGCGCAAAATGGTAAAGAGCAACTGACATTTCGTAGGTTTGTCTCGAAACATGCGTTTGCTTCTCAAAAGCACTCACAAAAAGAAATGTCCTAAGTTATGTCAATAGTTCGACAATATCAGCTTTTCTAATTAAGCCTTTACAACTGTATATGGATGGGCACGCACATGTCTAATTAAATGCACTGAAAATTTACTACTCGAATTCAGAGTTTAAATATCTTTAATTGCGTTTTGCTGCTTGTGTATCTTTGTTGGGGCAGGGGGGCTTTTGTTTTCTTTCCCGCCATCATATTCGAAATGGACAAGATGTACACAATAATGTTTCGTTAAAGCCAAAGCTTTTTTTATGGATTTCTTCGCTCGTTTTAAATTATAGTCGCATAATCCGCACATGTGCAAACCGAAATCCAAGTCAAAGTACTGCTGCAGTTGACTAAATGATGACACTAACAATATTGTTAAAGAATACGATATGCCGGTTGCTTTGATAAATCCATTCGGGATTAGATTTTTGACTTTTATACTCTAGATTATGTACGTTTCCGCTGAAAATCTAAAGAAATCCGTACATATCAATCAGAAAGAAGATTATCTAAGCAAAGCACATGTGTGCGCACGCATCCGGATGTAACAACATTTTATGAGCCGAAATCTGCGCTTTACTTTATCATTCGGATAACGAGATCACCAGTCTTTCCTATTTGCCATATAGCTTTCATATTGCGCGGTAGATGGTAATGCATCATACAGTGGGATGATTAGGATCTCTCGCTGCAAACGATACAAACAATCAATCATATCGTGTAACAACTGTAAGTAGAAAGTGACTGAAAATGGCCTTCAGCCTTGACTGTTCCATCTCATATTACTGTTTCGTAACCATGTATATTTTAGGCGCAAGCCAAATCCGCGCACGTTAGGAAAGCTCGAGAACATTGATAACAGAAATCATGTTACAACAACTGCGATGCACATTTTATGACATCCTAGGAATCGGTCGTCATAACTGGCGTAATATCGTTATTTCGTCAACAGTGGTGCGTATAGTGCTTAATAAATAAATAACCTGTCTTTCACAATTTTCACTTGGCTGAGAAGCGAGCTAATATCCCTGCATTGAACGACTTGGTACATATTTTGGAATAAATACATCCATGACCGTAACAACTAGAAAGTTAAAATTAATAACGAAAGCTTCCTTTGATATGTTACCATATGTAGGTAATGTATGTAGGTAATGTATTACTGGCCAATAAGATGAGTAAAACTGCAAATAACGCAGAACCAGATCTGCCGTAGCAGAATGCACACGCAAATCAGGGTCTGCGTTGTTTGTTGTAGTAATTACCTCTACTAAACTACACAGATCTGTCGGCGCATTATGTGATGGCAGATCTGGGAATGTGCAGTTTGCAGTTGGACTTGTCTTATATGCGAGAATATCCAGTAGGTAGACGGGCAGGTATAGTGGTAAATGGCACGTCAGCACAATCATGACCATATGATGCCAACAAACAAAAAATAAAGATAAAGGGAGAATGTCCTTCACAGATAGGATCAACATTTACATATATCCATTGCATTCTTTTAGAAACTCAAATTAATAAATTACCTTGGAAATAGATCTAAGTTTTACCTTGCCACAGATTCCTATCAATCTTTTTTTCTTCTTCTTTTCTTTGTAAATATTGATATTTTAAACACTACCCGACATCATCTTCCCCGGTCAAGGGTTGTCGGTCCACTTTGACATATGCGGCTAGCCTAAATTTGAGAGCATCTACTGATTCGCTGTCTCATTGACTGTAGAGACCGCTCCGGTGGCCTAGTGGTTAGATCGCCCGTCTAGGATTTGGAAGCTCGTGGGTTCGATCACCGGCCGAGTCATCCCGAAGACTAAAATAAAATGGTACTTACAGCTGCCTCACATAGCGCACAGAATTAAGAGGTTAGTGTTAGGATTGGTCGGCCTGGTGTCAGAATAATGTAACTGGTTGGGACATTGTACTACATCTCTGAGGCATGATGCCCCAGTGCTATGCATCACTATTAAGACAACGACAATGCAGACAAACATCGTAGCGATATGACTGAAGAATTGTTATAGCTACGTTAAAAATCCAAATCACACACACACACACACACACACACACACACACACACACACTGTATTTATGCTGCAAAAAAAAACGAGCCAATCAAATTGATTATTACATTGGACATCAATAATAATGAATTCGGAATACACTGGCATGGGAGAACTGAGTCTATCTGGCAGTCACTTTTTCCAGCTCAGTTCATTCACTAAAGTTAGGACATGTGGACAGCGTGGAGGTGGTTGTATCGAATAGTCAGTCATCACTGATCTTTTCCCTGGCTATTGAGTTTCGCTTGCTACGAACGGGCACGGGCACTTATTCAAAATATGGTCTCCACTAGCTATATATGCAAGTGGGTAGGTGTCAGCAAAGTGGATATACAACCCTGGTCAGCGGATATGTATGTATGTATGTATGTATGTATGTATGTATGTATGTATGTATGTATGTATGTATGTATGTATGTATGTATGTATGTATGTATGTATGTATGTGCGTGCGTGCGTGGTAGGTAGGTGTGTGTATAATCAATAAAGTACGGCGAAAGACTCCTGTGGTATAACAGACTAATTGTGCCGAGTAAGGTTAGGAATCCCTAATAAAGCATACAAAAAAGATAAAATACAAAGACCATCTCAAAACATGTATATTCTACATCCTCGAGCCTGCAAGAAAATTACAAATAAATTCAATAATGAGACAGAAATAGGTACATTTCTTATTCTTAGACTTAGTCCATCTGCAAATGCACGCGTTTATTTCTCCCCCTAACTGTTAAGACTGGTCAGAATAATCTCTTCTGACGCTCCTTCGTGGTGAACAAAGAGGCCTCAAACTCGATGTTTCCAACATTTGAGATAAATGGGTAACCATGTCCATATAACCACAGGCAGTCTTGGTCACCAAAACTGTCCAATGACCTACATCGATTGGAATTCTATTAGAGTGCATTGAAAAGAAATAACACCTGTACAGTTTCATGAAAGAAATAACACTTGTACATTTTCATGAATGAAATAACACTTGTACAGTTTCATGAATGAAATAACACTTGTACATTTTCATGAATGAAATAACACTTGTACATTTTTATGAAATAAATAGCACTTGTACATTTTTATGAATGAAATAACACTTGTACATTTTCATGAATGAAATAACACTTGTATATTTTCAGGAATGAAATACCACTTGTTCATTTTCATGCACATTTAAAGAGAGATACTGACAAAATGGGAAGTGCGGGAAAGTTGTGGGGAAAAAATATGCCACAATTTACGCTGTTTAGATCAAATTTGTGCTCAGGTTATTGCGTGCAAGTAACGATGGCGTTAACAGAGTACAGTTTGTTTTTAAAAGTACAATGAAGTACAATTGCAAATGAAAATAAAAAGATTTCAAAAAATCTACATAAAAATCTACCGCTCCATTGGCAATGTAATTAGAGCGTCCGCCTAGGATGGGAAAGGTCGTGGGTTCGATTCCAGGCCAACTCACACGAAAGACTATAATAACAGCTGCCTCGCTAGGTGCTCAGCAGTAAGAGGTTAGTGTTAGGACTGGTCGTCCTGGTGCCAGGATACTGTGACTGGGTGGGACATCGTGCTACACGTCTGCGGCATGATGCCCCAATGCTAGACATCACTATAAACTGACATTTCGTAGGTTTGCCTGAAAACTACACCAGACGAGAAATTCTGTTTGATATACCTGGCTACCAAAAGCCATATACATTGACTACCAAATAGTTACCAAAGGACATGCCTTGGCTACCGAAGGTCAAAGTATTAGAAAACGAACCAGATAGCAGTATTTTATGAGAAACAATTTTGACTCTGTGCCAGACAAAATACTAAGAACGGTAATGAAAACTGACAGAGCACACATGTACCTGGAGATTGGCGCTCCAGAACAGTCTCAATTGACTGTGAAGGTTGTTCTACTCAAAGAACCAGCTGCATATCAACCAAGATGCACGATGACGTATTAGTATTGGGCATATTTAAAAAAAAAATTATATATATATATATATTGCTTACAAGAGTGGTTATGAGTTTTGACGTGGGATACATAAACATCCGCAAATGAGACCTTCACCGGAAATGAGGCCGATGAAAATGTGAATCCCATAACCAATTAAAATGTTAAAATGGAAACTTGAACATAAAGAAACAAAAGAAGTGTTGAGAAGTAGATAGCATGTCGGATATAAACAAAGCACCTTTACATTAGTAAGAAATAGACAACACACATCATCCCCATCATCATCATCATCATCATCATCATCATCATCATCATCATCATCATCATCATCATCATTATTATTATTATTATTATTATTATTATTATTATTATTATTATTATTATAGCTATTGATGTGGAAAATGTTCTAAATGAGGTCTAAAATTCCCATATAAACTAAATTATAGCATATTGGTTAGTTAATTGATCGTGGCTTATAACAAATACTTCCAGGCCAAAACTTAAATGAGCGAAGTTATTTGAACTAGTGTTATTCGAAAATAAGCACACAAAAATCTTCAGTCTCCGAAATTGATACTTGGTTTACTCCTGTTCAAAGACAGACACCTTTAAGCTTGGTATGCTCAAAACAAGAGATGAAGTGGATTGCAAGCCGCATCATTGGTAGTTTAGGTGCAAGATCAAAAATTAACCACATAAAACTAGACTAGATTCAAAAGACCTTTCGAATATGTCAATCAATCATACTTAGCACCTATTATATAATAATAATAATAATAATAATAATAATAATAATAATAATAATTGAAGGGCAATCAGCTTAGACTTGGTGTAAGTAACTGCATCTTGGTACATAATGTGTGACATCATGTGTGAAACATTTCCACAACACGTACTATAATATAAAAAATATATCATAAATTTGAGCCAAAGTACATGTAGCATTATTGTTTCTATATTGCTTTGTCATGTCACGGTTCTACATTACATTTTTTGTGTCAGTGAAAAATCTGACTTATATTTTTGTTACGATAACATTTTTGTTAAAACCTAGAGAAAAAATGTCGGAAAGGGCCATATTTACAGCATAATACTGCACATTATGAAGATGATAGAAACACTGATTACTGGAAAGAGCTGTGAACAGCGTAACTACATGCATGGAGTCAGTATGGTTTCCTGTTTATATCATCCTTACGTCAAGTTTAATTTAAATTGTTGCGTCATTTATCTGTGGAGAAGGACTTTTGATAATTCGAAATGGCATAGAAAGCTCACACAACGAAACCTCGATCTGGTCGTAAAACGGTCATATACCTCGTTCAGAAGGTATAACTATTAATAGGAAAAGGAGCGGAGCCGCATGACCCTTAAATTAACAAAAATAGTGCTCAGATATTTCAGCCTTCCAGTGCACGTTGAAACATCGAAACATCAATGATTGTGTCAGTTTCTTTTTAGTTTCATCTTAACTGTTGATACTGTTTTGGCTAGCTGCATATACTAAAAGCATCTTCGCTAGTCAAGTTTCCGATATGTTAATCCTATCTGCACATTAGCGGATCGTTCAGATATTTTATAGCTTTATCCTAGCTTTATCCTAGAGACATCTATTGGATTTCAAGAGTCCCACCCACCCACCCCCATCCCCCGGTATGTAATACCAACTAACCAATGTGGAAGGTTTGTGGGATCGACTACCGCGACAAGCTAATGTGCGCAATCATACATTTTGTTGATTTTGTTATTTTACTGCATCAATGCAATGCAAACTGTTAGTCGCGAAGCTGGCACGCTAACCACTAAACAACAGCAGTTCCCCGCACTATCATATAATTCGTATATATATATATATATATATATATATATATATATATATATATATATATATATATATATATATATATATATATATATATATTTAATTTAAGATTTGCAACGTTTATGACTGTCGTTGGCACGACTTCCGCATTTTTTTTTAAATGGCTGGCAAACGACTAATACGGGCATAGTATCTCCCAGAACTTGCTGGTGGGTTCACTCCTCTTAAAGGAAAGTGTTAATAGTGATATCCTATAATAGTGATATCCTGAACATAGCAAAAACTTGACAAAGGCAAAACTCAATGCAAAAACGTTTCTGACATCGGTAAAGTCGTTGCCCTTGTCTTCAAGTCATTTGTTATTCAAACTTAATAACTTTAAATGGAACATAATTATCAGTTAACGATAACGATAACTAACGAGGCAATAATTGGCTGTACAGCTTGTATGTCATACACGTTCATCACTCATTGTAGTTGCTTAACGAATTTGAAAAAACAAAGTTAATATATACACAGCATTCTAAAACAACAGGAATGTATGCTCAAACGTTTACAAGCCACTTGAAACTAATGGACTTTTGACCTTTATTTGATCACGTTGTTATCAGGCATGCGTGTATGACTTATTTCAGTCTTTTGGTCTCAAGAATTCAAGAATTTTTTCTTCCAGTTTCTCGGAACTACTGCGCATCGAATGTGTCATATTATGCTTATCTCATGAAAACGAACGAGAGACAGCAAGTGATCAAAAACGTTGTTTCGTACCTTCACGAATCATACTAAACACTGACAAAAATGTGATGTGACAATGTAAATTACAAGCAAGTGAATGTTTGCAAAATTTATACCACCACAAAACCTTCAAGAAATAATTTAGAAAGTCAACGCTCAGCGTAAACCGATTTATGGCACAGGATGAGTGATTTCCGCTGTTAATCGCACGCCATAGTTGATTAACATGGCGGCAGGTTAGTAAATTTTGACAGGCAAGCTCGTTTACCGAACAAGGCCTTTGGAGAAGCGAATAACGAAAGAAATTTGATGAACACATTTCGTTTTAAGAAGAATGAATGATGTAATGTCAGGGACCTTATCAGGTGCAAGCCGATGGACGCTAGGGTAAAGCGTTTGTTTTTCTGATCGATGCAGTCTTTGTGCAGAATTCACAATTCAATAATCTTTTTTTTTTTGGTCTTTAATTCTAGTATGTATATGAACAAGCCTAATACATTGAAGATGTGTTTGTCCTTCTGTCTTCATTTTCTCGCTAACAAATGTAGTACATCTGTTCTGAGGGATAATTTATATTGAAAATTAATTTATGCAGATGCCAGCTTAATATGATTTGAAAATTAATGTATGCAGATGCCAGCTTAGTATGATTTGAAAATTAATGTATGTAGATGTCAGCTTAGTATGATTTGATAATTAATTTATGCAGATACTAGCTTAGCATGATTTGATTTGCTGTTCTATAATGCAATGTTCCTTCAGCTACATTTTCAAGTAACTGCCGATTTTTAATCGTGTAAAATGAGAGTACGGATCACATGACTATGGAGGGAGATTACCGCCATAATTATATGAATGTATTTTCTCATCTTCCTTGATGCATTATTTTAAATGGCTGCTTGCAAGTGCTAATTTTATAACTCTATCGATGTATATTATATTCTTCAATGATGCAGATTGTACGTGACAGTTTACATGTGCTACTTTCCTTCTGCATTATTGTAAATGGCTGTTTTTAAGTGTTTCGATCTAATATCCTTCTGCGACATTTTACCTTGCAATTTGCCATCTACTGAATTATTTGTTTTTAGTCGTATGGCAAATGCTATGACAGTTATTATAATAATATAATATAAAAAGTTACAAAAATTGCACCTTCTAAAATCATGATCAAAATGCAGTATCAAGCTCCACAACAGTACTGCAGGGCAGTGTCCAAGGTGGCAGAAGGATAAGTAGACAGAGAAAAAAGTGGACTGACAACATCACAGAATGGAACAGGAAAAGTTTTGCGGTGACACTGACATTGGCACACGATCGAGAAAAATGGAGGGAACTGGTCAGATGTTCAGCAGCACAGTGCCTCAACGACCACACTAGGAAAGAAAATGATGATGATGATGATGATGATGATGATGATGATGATGATGGTGATGATGATGATGATGATGATCAAGCATGTTCCAAGTTATCATCACGGAAGTTAGCATAAAATAATGCCGAATTATGACAACAGATGGCGCTGTGACACGTCAATTTCTTACAATACGACTACTCCCTGACCCTAGCAACAAGATATACCGCTTTACGGCATATTTGGTCGTCTTATTTAAAATATTCGAATTACCACATTACAATCAGCCGATTTATGAGACTGACAGAAAAGAGGTGGTCTGCAAGTAACACAGAACAAATTATATGTATCAAATTGTATCAAATTAGATTTATTTACACAGTTATATTCCGCTTACCCTTCCCACCTCATTTTATTTGAACATTTTGTGGGCGCAATTTATTGCTGCTGCACGTTGCCAGAATATGGTTTCCGCTTACAATCAAGGTTTATGCTCCTAATTTGTTTATATATTCTCATTCACAATGTTATCAATTTAAAGCATTTTGTTTTAGAGTGTAGTGCAAATAATAAGGTTTGAGCAAACTGCTGATAACTGTAGGTCAATTAAATAGTCAAATTATACAGAATTCATATATATGTATGGTAGGGATGATTATGCAAATTGCCAGCAGGTATTGGCACTAATCAGATAATTCACTAAACTACTTTTATATTGCAAAGTCAGAATCACGCGTCACTATATTCATATTTCAAAAAGTCTTTAAAGTTTTTAAAATAATTTTTTTTTAAGGTTACAGCTGAATAATTAGAACCTAAGGGTGCTATATTTATATTTTTTAAATTCTTGTAACAATTTATATTTTATCGGATTTATAATGGTAAGAATTACAATAAATAAAAGTAACATCTCCTGCAATATCTTTTGTCTCTGATGCTTTCCACTTTGAGACAAATGTTTTAAAAGATGCATCCCAGTTATAAAGCTTTTTCTAATAAAAACTTTCAAAGGTTGAGATTCTGGAAGTTAAAGATGCAAATTAAGTATTGTAAAACAATCGTACGCTAAATCTAATACTTCTAAGCGCAAGCAAACATTTTAATCATGATATGAACATGATTTTTTTCCACACAATTTGATTATTTCAAAGTTTTTGACAAAGTATCTTCCAAAATGATAATCGTGATATGGACAAGAAAACCTTTAGGAATGCTTAATTTTTGTAATGTCATTTTGCCTAGAAACGTTTTT
Organism: Unio pictorum; assembly: GCA_030141615.1. Taxonomy (NCBI): domain Eukaryota; kingdom Metazoa; phylum Mollusca; class Bivalvia; order Unionida; family Unionidae; genus Unio; species Unio pictorum. The sequence goes on along the minus strand of JARLTB010000107.1, from coordinate 6,822,206 downwards.
TATGTGCTATTGATGTTGCTCTGAAATACATTATTTTCGCGGGAGCTTATGTACAATAGTATCACAGCAAAAGAAAGACGTCTGTGATGTGCGTCAAAATGGGTGACGTACAATAATATCCTTACAACCAGGGGTCGTCTGATGAAAGTTCGTTAAGAATAAATAGTACGATGTAATAAACCATTTTCATTTCTGATCCTTACTTTGCTAAAATAATGTTTCCAAAGTAACGAGAAATATCTCAGCAAATACTTACGTGCGTCAAAACTGGGGATAAAGAAGACAGACCACCTTGATGCAGTACATGCGTTTTGTTCTCGTAAGGTACTATATAAATCACTTAGATCGTCAAGAAAGCACATGTTTTTATAAACAGAATATACAAAACTTGTAATAACTGACATAACATTTGCTATACGACAAACTTAAGAATCAATTTAGTAGTTGGCAAACTGCAAGATAGAATTACACAGAAGGAAAGTAGATCGAAACACTTGCAAGTAGCCATTTACAGCTTGCATCAATGAAGAATAGAAAATTCATGACTAGAATTTTGAATGTAGCACTTGCAAGCAGTCAATGACAAAAATGCAGAAGGGAAGTATTACTTGCAAACAGCCACGAACAATGTGCATCAATGAAGAATACAATATACATGGAAAGAATTATGAAAATAGCACTTGCAAGCAGCCATTTACAATAATGTATCAAAGAAAATTATGAAATACACGCACAGAGTTAAGGTGGTAATCTCCCTCCATACACGATATTTTCACCATCGATTTTAGACCAAGCCGTGTCAAAGTATTGTTAGAGAATATACTATTCATCATCATTATCAGTCTCTTGACCTAGTTGGTCGTCGAGGCACTGTGCTGCTGAACATCTGACCAGTTCCCTCCACTTGTCTCGATCATGTGTCAATGCCTGTGTTTCCGCAAAACGTTTTCTGGTCCATTCTGTGATGTTTGTCCACTTGTTTCTGTCTACCTCTCCTTCTGCCACCATGGACGCTGCCCCTGCAGTACTCTTGTGGATACGCTGTTGGCTCTAGTAACATGGCCATACCATTTGAGCTTTCTCTTTTTGACAGTGGTGAGGAGGTCTTCATAATGGCCTGCTTTGTGCATGATGGTGTTACGCACTTCTTGATTTGTGACGTGGTCCATGTAAGAGATGCCAAGCATTGTTCTGTAACATCTCATTTCATGTGCCTGGATTCTTCGTTGCAATTCTTCTGCCAGGGTCCAGAAAGATTGAAATGACTAGTGCTCTCAATTGTCTTAATTTAGTTTTCAGACAGATAGTCTTGTCCCTCCAGATGGGTCTTAGCTTTGACATAGCTGCCGTTGTTTGTGCTGCTCGTGACAAAATTTCTGCTCTTGATCCCTCTTCCGTGATTATAGAAATAAGATATTTCAATTGACCCACTGTTTCCAGTTCCTGTCCTCTAACTTTAATCTTGGCTGAGATTTGTTTGCCACTATTTGTCATCAGCTTTGTCTTCGCGGCGCTTATCTCCATGACAAATCTGGAAGATGTTTCATTCAGGTTCTTCACTAAGGTGGCATGGTCGTCTTCACTGCCTGCCAGTTCATCCATGTCGTCTGCAAAGCGTAGGTTTGTGATTTTACGCCCTCCAATGCTGACTGTACCAGTGGTTTTCTATAATATTAGATCAATATATACTTCCTTGGCGCCAATTAATCGTCTGGTTTAACCATGACCTCTTAAGAAACATCGGCTGATTCTGAACTATTTAAAGAGGTTACATATATCTTAAAAGTTCAGAATTCGATTTTGTTTAGAGACATTGATGTCGTTACGCTGCAATTCAGGCTTTTACATGCAAGTTAACTTATGTGGATTGTACACAAGCCCGACCCAATGCAGCATACAGGGCCCAAAGCAGCAAGCGATGAGCCCCAAGCAACAACAACAACACAATGCATTGCAGAGTTGTTTTCCTAAAAGAGCGGGTCCCAATGCGGTCGCCTCGTTCGCCTTGCCCTAAGGCCTGGCCTGATTGTACACTATATCTGTCTCTACACCCATACAGCTATATTTAACATTTTTCTTGCCTATTTTCAGGACGCGTATTCAAATGTTTGATAAACACGATTTAAATCTTGTGTTTAAAGCAAATTCGTAATCCGTGAACTATTGCACGAGCTCATCGGGCGCATGTATACATGTATTCACCATAAAGCTGCAAAATGATTTAAATTATGAACACATATACATGTATATTGGTCCCGAAATCATGTAGCATTCTCTTTCTAAAAAATAAACATTACTACCCGTTTTTAGCGAGTGTTTTATTTCTTAAAGTACCCAAGTCCTCTAACCCATATACAATAAAAGCTTAAACAAACATATATACATAAGAAATTGCGAATTTTAGTAAACACTTATATTTACATCTCTCCATCTATGAGATATCAGCATCCTATCGATCATAAAGTAGTGCCTCCATACCTTTGAGGAAATTGTATGCGTCGAAATCTGTTTTTAACTATTTTCGACTTGGTCATTTCCTGACAAATTTTTTGAAACTTCAAACAAAACATATAAGACAAAATAACAGTTGCTTGTGTCCGTTGACTAAATCTTGTTAACTATTTACATTTACAATGCTGTAATCTACATACTACTATCAGTTACAATTAATTACAGGTTATAGTTTTTGCTGTGTTCATTGAAAGTCATATGGCCAAAACACACTTTGTCATGACCAAGAAGGGCATCTAACTTTAAATCGAATTTGATTTTTAGTAACGCTGTCATTGCAAAGTTTATTACATTTGGACCAGCGATACTGGATCCTCATATCACTAAGAATTACCTGTCATCGTCTAAATTATCAACTGTGCATCGTTTTCTCTCAAGGGAAATAATTTAATATCCACGAGGTTAGAACTTGCACGATATCATAACAATAACATCAAACTAATTCAAAATTAATTGCAAAACAAATTCCTGGGGCGAATTTCAACTACGTTTCTTTACCATAAAATAATGTTTTCATTACTTAAAAATGAACAACTTTCAGCTCTCACAGCAACTTCTAGCGGCCTTAGATGTGAGTCTCGACAGCCTCGTTTTTGTCTCAGATCATCTTTTCTCAAAGTTTCTAACTTATTAAAAACAACAAGAGGAAACGTAAACTATCATCGGGCCCATGTAAGCGGATAATTTGTAACTCTTTTGGGGCAGAATCAACGGCGCAATAAGCGCTGGAATCTGGTTTTTGACTGAATTCAGAGATTTCCAAGTTTGATCGCAGAAGGCTTCTTACAGCGATCCAGATTGCTAAATGAGAACAATATATTTATAATTAATAATTTATTTTATAAATGGAGGTTGTCGATGCAAGCCGCAAGAAAAGTCTCCACGGGACGCGTGTTTGAGACCGGAGCTCTGTTTCCTCGATACTGTCCGTGTATGGTAGTGAAATTTTATTTGTGCATTCAGCTTTTTCATTGTTTGCACCCATAAATAGTAAATAATGGTCGCAATAACCTACTTTTCACAGGAGAGACATATCATTTTACAAAATAATAATAATAATAATAATAATAATAATAATAATAATAATAATGAGGACCTTGTATAGTGCTTAATCTATAGAAGCTCTAAGCGCTTTACAACATTAAAAAACTCCTAAAACTTAAAAACATGTATAATGATATGATTACCCCAAAAAACCATCATGAAATTAGAAAATATTATTTGGTCTTCAAATTTGTTCTTACAGTCGAAAAAGGTGCTTTTTAAGTGCATTGTTGAATGGGATCACTGTGACTTTGTGTCTAAGTTAAGTGGGCAATGCGTTCCACGTTGATGGGCCCTGGTATGCAAAAGAACGTTATCCATATGACTTCGTTTTCATAGTGGGAATAATGTGTGTACGATTGTCAGAAAAGGAGCCAAAGTATTTTGCTGGCGTGTACACATGCGTAAGGTCGGATAGGTATGTTGGGCTTTCGAAACGTCCGTGATTTTTCGAAACGTAGCACAGAGAACAAATTTTGTGTTTGATTCTTGATCGAATGGATAGTCAGTGAGGGTACAGGGCAGCGGGAAGGTGTGCTCCGATTGTGTTACTCTGCAGATGATCCGAGCAGCTGTGTTTTGAACTTTTTGAAGTTTCTGGAGTAGATATTGAGATGAACCAGCCAGAATTGAGTTACAGTAGTCCAGTCTTGAAAGCACTAATAAACACACGTGTTTTAGTGGCATCAACTGAAAGATATTTGCGAATGGAGCTGATGCGTCTCAGCTCAAGATATGCAGCTTTGCATAAGTTCATGACACCACAACATAGATCAAATGGGCTCGAGTATTCCATTTGCGGACAGAATTTGTGTCCTACTGACCAAGTGGGACATGAACCACAGTAAAGCTGTATCATGAATGCCAAATACATGCTGTAGATGGTGAAGTAATATATGATGGTCTATTGTGTTAAATGATGCAGACAAACAAGAGAGTGACAACTGTAATCTTTCCGGTATCAAAAGCCGAGAAAATGTCATTAACTTCTTTTAGAAGAGTATTTTCAGTACTGTGGCAAGCGCGATATGCAGACTGTATATTGCTGAAAATTATGTTTGAACACGTTGGGTTAGAACAACTTTTCTTAGATTTTCTAGTTGAACTGGAGATTCGAAACTGGGTTGTAGTTCTTTAAATCGTTGTGGTCGAGTGTTGGTTCTTTAGCAGCGGCTTTACAATGGCAGTTTTGAAAAATGATGGGAATTCCCGTTTGAGAGGGAAGGGGTATTTATTAATAAAATCAGTTAGTGAATCAATACTGGATCTATGCACTCGAGTAGCAGTGATGCTAGAATTGGATCAAGTTCACATGACTTTGGTGCACTATTCATCACGATTGTAAGTACTAAATCCATTAAGACAGGTTCAAATGATGCTAATGGTGACCGCTAAAATTCTGTATCGCAACTGTGTGGTGACGATGAGTCAATTAAAATTGTGTTTCGAAGCTTACCTCTAATGATTTGCACTTTGTCATAGAAGAAATTTGAAAACAGGTCCGGAAGGTCGACTGGAGAAAAGGTAGTGGATGTGGTCTACATTTGTTATTTGATATTAGTTGTTATTATTCTCAAAGAGCTCTTTGTAGCTGAAACTTTCCGTGATCTTAATACTGTAGTGAACTGATTCGCTGCATGTTTGTGGTCTCTTCTTAGCAGCTTAATACATTTGTTTATGAATAGTTAATCTGGATGAAAGCCAAAACATACTTTACGGCGGTCGCTTATAGCAGCGCGAAGCTGGTCCTTAACACTGCTATACCACGGAGAAAACGTTTGAACATATTTTCCATGTTTGGTGGCTGGGCATGTTTTTCAAGCAATGAACGCAAGCGTTTGTCGAGTTGTTCTGCTGTATGAATTAAGCAAGTTGTTGTTTGGATGGCATGCATTAGTTTGGTTCTATTTATCATACGGAGGTTTATCTTAGTAGCAAATAAAGGTGGAGGGTTAGGGACTGATACGTCCAGATGGCAGATAATGCAGATGTGATCTGATGCGAATTCGTGGGATATAAGGGTAGACCGTAGAATATTATCATCAGGTCTATGAATAATCGAGTCTAAAATGTGATATAGTTTATGGGTAGGATGGTTAACTGTTTAAGATTGAAAACAATAATGGAATCTAGGAGTTTTGATGTATTTGGGTTTCCAGGACAGTCGAAGTTATAGCTGAAATCTCCAAGAATAATCAGGTTGCCAACTATCGAATTGCCATACTCCAGGAGATTTAGAAATTGCTCCTAAAGAGAGATTCAGTCAGCTTGTTTTTCTACTATGAAGAGAGCGGTAGAGGCAGAAATAATGGAGTGACCTTTGTTCCGTTGTGAGTGTTGTTTGGACTAGTTCAAGCGATGTGTGTTAGAAACTGAAGTTTGTGGTGTGGTTAAGATCTTTATGAAGTTCTTTTGTGGTGACAGCAATTCTAACTCCGCGATAGTTGCGGAGAAAGAGTTGCTGGAGTAACCAGTGGATGTTAGATCCGCGCAATTAGGCTCATCGCCTGATGTTTTTAGTCCTGTTTATGTCAGGAAAAAGACATCGATATTCTGATCGTTGATGAAATTAACTATTTCTGTGCGCTTTTCCGGTGGTGATACTGATTGGGCATTGAATAATGCAATACGCAGTGTCAATTTAATAGGGATTTTAATCTAATCAGGTTATCTAAATTAACGGCCGAATTGAAAATTGTTGAGCCGGAAAGAGCGAAAGGGAGAAAACTAAAATTATTCTTCATTTTTTATGCCGGCAAGCTTTGAAAGAACGTTTTTTTTTCCCGCTTCCATTTTCATATAAGTACTGTTGAATGTAGTCCCAGTTCGTTTAGTCTAGAGTTAAGAGCCGAGGAGTGGTCATTTAAAGCCAATAATAAGGGTCCAACATAGCATAAACGGGTTGACTGGCGATCACGTGATGGCGGTTTGTTCAACAACAAAGGGCGTTGTGGCAGTAGATCAAGACAGCTGAGAAATAGTTAAATTGTTCTCGTTTCCAAAATGAGGAGACGTACAAACCCATACGAACTGAACAGCCAATGCATGATGAACACGATAACGTAGACTAAAACAGACAACAAGCACATATATCACGAAAAACGGCACACACACAAAAACGGAACAGCTTCTTCAAGCCGGTTAAGCGATAGTGGCCATATTTTATCAAGGTCTTGAGTCTCTTCAGAGAATTTGCACAAAATGTCCTGTTGTTTCATTCTTATTATACAAAATCAAATAATGTCCATGTCATAAGCTTTAAAGAAGAGAATAACCTTTAATTTGGATTGATTTCATTTATGGGAATCACGGTAACAATTCCGTTTGATGCAATATTTTGTTCGCGTCCTTCAGTTTTGTACTTTTAAAAAGAACCAATGTTGTTCTTGTGTGTTCTGTATTTAGGCATCATGTTTTTACATTTACTATGCTTCTATTCGTATCCACTTTGCCATGAAAGTGTTGATGTAGCAGCACAAGAATGAACTACTGGAAAAGATAATCCACTTTTTTGTTACTCAGTGGTATATAAAAGAAACTGATGGCAGCCTCATTCTGTTCATATTTCTTTGCATTAGAACAGGCCGAAATGTTCGCCGCCCAAATAAAGACATGGCTTCGATTGGTCGACATGTTGTCTGATCTTCTGGTCATAGTGTCTACGGATAAAGTGCCTTACATTGTTACATATGGCTTTAGCAAGGCCTCTTATCTTAGTCTGCTACAAATCGAAGCCAGACATGGTTCGGTGTAATCTAATGAATGCGGTTATCACGTTTTGAGTGACTGCTGTTGGAAACAAAATAGAACAATATGATATATATCTGTATCTGCCAATTTTGTAGCCTTTTCTGATCTTGAAGAGGCAGGTGAGGAATCCTTTGACGACTACTGATCGTATTCTAGACAACAAATGCTTATTGCTATAAATAATGTTTGATATACCCAACATTTGCCAACTACTGTGATAAAATAATCAGCACGCTCTGATAAACATGAGGCTCTGACCAAGGTTCTATTGGAATATTTGATGTGGTCTACCATATACTCAATTAAGTTAACCTAGAGGGATACATTATGACATAATGACTTGTACATTGCTTTCTTAATTTGCAAATATAATTTATAAAGAAGAGTACGTTTAATCACCCATCAAAGTAGTACAATAATACGTCCGAAAACTAATAACTTAGATACTTTTTATCTACCGACAAAAAATTACAAAATTACTATGTTCTTTTCCTGGCAGTACACCGGACCTACTATCAGACACGGAAATATTTTTGACCGCGTTATCTTTAATTTTTGTAAACGATGCAATGAGCATAAAAGGTGCTGACTGTAATTGTATTATATACATGTGTGTGTGTATATGTATATATATATATATATATATATATATATATATATATATATATATATATGTGTGTGTGTGTGTGTGTGTGTGTGTGTGTGTGTGTGTGTGTGTCACACACAGATAGAGACCAACAGACATACAGAGATATCCCTCCTGAATACATAATGTATTTGAGGATAAGAAACTAAGGTTAAAAATCTGCAACAAATATTGGGGATTAATTTTCAAACTTTGTGTTCAGAAAGATGAAGTTGAGCCTCGTCAGAGAATTTACACACTTGTCCATATCGAAGATTCATGATCCACGAAAATTCATCGAAGCAGAAGTCAATGTTACAAGCATAATTACATTTTTTTTACAAACAAATATATAAGATACTGAAATGTCTTCGTGGTGTTATTTACAACAGTGTACAGGGGCGGCACATTTTCTGGAAAGTAGGCATTTTAAAAACCGGTTGGAAGAGGATTTGGCGAGGCGCACTGATGAACGTAATGATTTACTGAGAGACTTAACCTTTTCCCTTCCCATAAAGAAAATTAATGCGCATACCTGTACAACAGAGAAAAGAATGCAAGCATTACCAAGCGTGCCTACTGGAGTAATTGGTAAAAAAGATTATGTTGGGAAGCCAATGATGGGGTAAGGAGTGACCACTTAGTCTTAATTTAAACTATTCATAAATGAAAAAAAAATTCAGTTGTTTTGTTATCCATCGAAAAACTCCTTAATGCTTGCTGTAAAACTCAGACGCATACATGATACAAGGTACAATACCTGTCTATTACGAGATATTACCGCCATCTCTTTTTCTGTCTATTTGTATGTCTGTCCAACCGACAACAATATTCATATCATACAGTCTGGTCACCACCCTGCGTGTATAGGTTTTGGTGACGCTAAAATAGGAATTTGGCCAACGAATAATGTCATATATATTTAGTTAAATAAAGTAAAAAAATTAACAATGGCAGCATAATGTTTCACCTCCATTTTCTAAAACCAGGGCATTAATTACAAATACTAATACATATGCCATCTGCTGTGTGAGAAAATGAAATGTATTCAGTTCATCATCTTGGTAATGTAATGTAAAAGCGTCTTTGATTTAAAAGTTTTAAACGGTTGAATTATGGGGAACGAAATTAACAAAATATTTATTTTCTTTATAATCGTGCAAGATGGAGCAAATGGGTGTCAATAATGTACGTCTTTCATCAGGAAAAATAGCCACTTTGTTGTTCCATGTGTGACAGTTGCTTCAATAACTTATCCGTGTGTGGGATCTACACATGAACTCAATAATCTGGCACAGATAAATCTGCCCAATACGAAATATATGCCTTATAGTCAGGGAGAAGGTCGTGAACAGCAGGCTTCAAAGCAATATTTTAACAGTAGCATGGTGAAAGGATACTCCGAATATTCCTTGACAAGCCCCCCTCCACCATTTCGAAATAGGTCGCAAATACGCTTATCAGTGAAATAAAGCAAACCGCAGATCTCATGATTTATGTCAGCATGTGACGTCAATAAGTGACTTGTAAAAATTATGAAATGATACGATCAGCAATGCGGCTTATCAGACATTCAATGTACTGTTTCTGTCAAAAGTTTCTGACGCTAAAAGGATTTTCAGGAATTTTACAAAGCATGGGTCACTGGAGCAATGACTTATCGCCTTATCACGTTTTCTCAAGATCTACTGTCCAAGTAAGAATGTCAGTATATATTTCAAACATTTCTACCACAGTTATAACATTTTCTGGTACCGAAAGTTTAAGCTATTTATTGTAATTTCCACTCTATAAACAAGACTAAAGCTTAAATATATTACTGACATATGTTGAATCTACGAAATTGTTTTAAAAACCAAATGACAGGCTGCAAAAGAGTAACTGGTCATCCTAAACTGATGACAGGAAAACCGGAAGCAATCAATATCGTTAACGACACGTATGATGCTTTTACTTGCAATAACGCGTTCCTATATATAGCGAAAAGTTTACGTGTTGAGTGTTTGTTAGTGAAATGCTGGAGTATTTAACTTTATTTTATTTAAATTTACCTAACAATGAGACAAGCAATTCAAATGTAATTACATGTGTGAGGGTTTGTGTGAATCTTTTACTTGAATATCTTTTCCCAAGCAAACGTCACTATATAGAAACGTATGTCAAGAAAGTGACACATGAATGAATATATGCAAATTTGTCAAATTTGTGCTGATGTCAAGAAAGTTACACCTGAATGAATATATGCAAATTTGTCAAATTTATGCTTATGTCAAGAAAGTTACACCTGAATGAATATATGCAAATTTGTCAAATTTATGCTTATGTCAAGAAAGTTACACCTGAATGAATATATGCAAATTTATCAAATTTATGCTTATGTCAAGAAAGTTACACCTGAATGAATATATGCAAATTTGTCAAATTTATGCAAGTTGAATAGCAAAGACTGCTCTAAATCAATGCTTAAAAGGGTATGTTTTGTGACCTAATGTTTTCCGTATGATACCGCTATTGAAATCACGTTGATTTTTCCGCACCAGAAAGCCCCTATTTTCTTCTTCGGGGTGGGGGTGGGTGGAGTGACTAACACTTATTAAAACATACCTGTTACACAAATAACTTCAATTAATATACACTTCTTCTGATTTGAACCCCCCCCCCCCCCAAAAAAAAAAAACGAATTGTATGCATCATATTAGTTGATGAAAATATTATCTTAAGATAATGGCGAACAAAAAATTCCTGATTGAAAAGAAAATCTTAATCCCCTTTTGGATTAAATGTCCAGTCCCTTACTCCACTTGCAGACATAACCATCATATATTGCTGAGTGTGTCGTACAACTCCAACAACCAAACCAAACCTTTCCATGCCGAGATAAGTTGAATCAATCACGGGAGCATTGAAAATGGATCCGTTTATAATTTATCAGATATCCTATGTGCAAAACTTTGGAGATAAGGAGTAAAAACTGAACACCTGTGGATAATGTTATCCTTAATGGTACAATCAATTAGACAGCCTGATTATGTTTCGATTGAAAGATTATATTTACTGAATAATTTCAATGGCGTTTTTCATTGCTTTAATAACAGCGTCAGACACCGGAAGCTGGCTATCTGCAATGATAGTCGCCAACTAAGGTACATTATTTTGTTTTCGCCGTTCAATTGACGGCACTATAAGCCGATTCTTCAATTTCACTACGTTTTCACAACATAGGTGAATGCATCAGACTAATAAGTGACTCTTTCAGACAATGAAGTTATTACTTCAGACTAATGAGTGATTGCTTCAGACTACCGAGTGATAACTTCAGACTACCGACTACCGAGTGATTGCTTCAGACTACCGAGTAATTGCTTCAGACTAGCGAGTGATTGTTTAAGACTACTGAGGAGACTGCATCAGACTACCGAGTGATAACTTCAGACTACCGACTACCGAGTGATTGCTTCAGACTACCGAGTAATTGCTTCAGACTACCGAGTGATTGTTTAAGACTACTGAGGAGACTGCATCAGACTACCGAGTGATTACTTCAGACTAGCGAGTGATTGCTTCAGACTACCGAGTGATTGCTTTCAGACTAGCGAGTGATTGCTTCAGACTACTGAGGAGACTGCATCAGACTACTGAGTGATTGCTTCAGACTACCGAGTGATTGCTTCAGACTACCGAGTGATTGCTTCAGACTATTGAGTGATTGCTTCAGACTACTGAGGAGAATGCATCAGACTACTGAGGAGACTGCATCAGACTACTGAATGATTGTTTCAGACTACCGAGTGACTGTTTTAGACTACGGAGGAGACTGCATCAGACTACCGAGTGATTGCATCAGGCGATTGAGATTTCTTGAGACTAAATGAATTTTTCAGACAAATGGGTGATTGCTTCGGACTACTGAATTAACCGTTTCAGACAATCAAGTGATTGTTTTAGACTACTGAGGAGACTACATCTGACTACTGATGAGACTGCATCAGACTACTGAGTGAATGCATCAGACGTTTGAGATTTCTTGAAACTAAATTAATTTTTCAGACAAATGGGTGATTGCTTCAGACTACTGAGCTAATCGTTTCAGACAAATAAGTGATTGTTTCAGACTACTGGATGATTTCTTCAGACTTCTTTTAGTGATAGCAGCATGCTTATTGTGTCTTTTATGAGCATCGATATAAAATCAATTTAGCGCATCTGTTAAGTATTTTTGGTCAAGAAATACATTCCTGAGTGCGATGACAGAACGTACTGACTTGCTGAAACTTTGAAATACGTCAATTTCTGCTCACAATTAACAAGACACCCTGTCCTACGTTTAGCGCAAAAGACTATCGAAGCAACTGAGCTTTTACTGGCTGAAAAGAATTTCCAGGATAACTCTGTTTTCTTCTTTATTTTTATTTTTATTTTTTCGACTGCTGAGTTTTGAAACGATCATAGATTTATTTAGAAATTCCAACTTACCATGTCTTGCGACTTTAAATAGTTTCTTTTGTTTTTGATGCAACATGTGCACATGATACCTATAAGTACAGTACACATTTCTGTCAAAATTGCACTGAACTTGTCTCATATAGTTCTAAGTATACCGTCATTGTTAAGTCCAAAATTACGATTACTTGCCCTCCCTCACCTCCAACTCCCAGAAACAAGAAAAAAGAGACCTAAACAGAACAGAACAAAGCATAACCATATATATATATATATATATATATATATATATATATATATATATATATATATATATATATATATATATATATATATATATATATAAAGTTTTTAAAATTTGACCTTAAAATCAACGTCTGATTGTTACTATCAATTTCTTTTGTGCACTGCAACTAACTTCAATATATGGTTAGAATGCAATGTGTACATGTACATGATTGAGCGAAAACCGATATTTGACCGCGAGATTAATTTGGTGGTCAGGTCGGCACCGATTTCATTTAGAACAAACTACATAATGCACGACGTGTTTTAGTCAACAACCCATATTAATTATATTATTCATTCAAGCGGATGATAACAAGAGTTTAAAATGGTTACACTCATTTCAGTGCTGGGTGCCAGATGAGAACTATTCTCCTTCGTAACAGCTACAATCTGTTAAATATGTTGTTGACGAAAATCAACACCAATGTGAAATTTAGCCATATACAAAAATTTCAAGATGGATTAGGCAGACATATTTTTTAAACTGAATCAGCTTAGTTTTAATATAGAACAACTACGTATTGCATATTTAAAAAAACAACAAAAAAAAAACATGCCTATACGAGTAACCGTTCAAGAGACGGGCTTTTAACATGTTTGTTCACAATGGGCGCTGCGATGGACAGTGAGTATTTTTTTATTTCGGCACACTTACATACAGTACAAAAAGTAGGCACTAGATATCATATGAAGTCTTTCAGAAGAAGAAAAAAAAATGTCGTTATAACAAAACAATAAAACAAAGTAAAATACAAACTTCAAATTATCAACAGCAAGCAATCACAAGATTTCATATGGCATCCGAATTCAGTGACTTTACATTAGTTCTGCCATCCGCGTGCGTCACACTAGATATAGCCATGACGCGTTTCATGAAACTCTCCATTTGGTACAACAGAAGAATGTCGAAAATGTTAAGCAAGCTCATAAGGACTGCCAGACATAAGGAGAACAGGTTAAGCAGTCTGTCGACCGGCATCCTTACTATTTGAGTATTGATGTTATTACAATGAAAAAACAACGGTCTATGTTATTGCAATTTTTAAGAGTCTGATATATATATCTGCAGTGCCGCGGGGTGGGATTGATAAAACGCTGAGCTGTAAACTCTTCAAGATTGAAACACTTTTAACAAGAGAGCAGATTGCTTTAGGTTTCATACTCTGGAACTTAACAGATTCAAGTAAAAGGTCATTCAGTACAGTATTTACATATTTTGCATTACAGTCTATTTATAACATTGAAATAATTATGTAATTTTATAAATGAAAGTCGCAGAATGGAAAATTAATAATACGAAATAAATATGATATTAAACATGTAGAAAAACAATATACATAAAATTGCTCCAGAGGCAACATGTACTAATCATTTTATTATTTCCGTTTTGAAATAAAACAAGGCAAATAGTCACCTGTCTCGACCAATATAAAGCTGTTTTCCTGTACAAAATCTTGCGCCGTTTCACATTAAGTTTCGTAATAACCCCACACCCACACAAACATTAAGTGGTTCAGATGAAATTTGTTTCGCAGTGACATTCTACAGGTACAACGTTAATAAATGTCAATCGGAAAGCAGTAGACAACAAGTAGTGGAATAATATATAACGCAGCCATAATCCGAAATTTAAGTATCGTTCATTAAAATTTAACTATTTTTTCTTGTCAATTTTACAAATAATAAGAGTGAAAATGATTCCCTTACTGCCCCAACAGAATAGTATAGACACATTAAAGGAACATCAAAATATATTTGTTATGTCCTATAGTTCGGCCCTCAATCGTGTATAACCTGATAGCCAATCCATTATCATGTACATAAACTTAATTTTGGTCTTTGTATACATGCAATCATAAAAATGGTCATTATGATTATTTTTAACGGATCCTAAAACTTACTTACCTGTCTTTCCGGAACTATATTGCCATAGAGTGAAACCCAGTTGCAAACAAAACGATCCAAAAACACGAGACCGGTAGAGTGTGTGCGAGCCTGGCTTAGATCCGACTGGCAGCCATAAGGCAGAAGAGTGGAGCTATTACAGGAACGCAAAAAATCCCAGTTTCACAGGAAACCTTATCTTCCTCTACCGCTTGCCATATTTGTAACTCGTTCATCAGGATGAGGCTGACGGCCACGAGCCAAGACCGCGCACGAGTCGACACCATATACAGAATTTGCACCGCCCACTGCGCGCGCGCAGCTTCACGCAGGTCCATGGTGACGGCCCACACATTATCTATCAATAATACGGTGGTTGGAATATTCTTTGTTGTTGATATTAGATGACAAGCCCGTACAGATTTTACAGAGACTGACTGATAAGAGCAGACTAACTTACTCTTGGAAGGGGCTTAACACGTAGTGCATGTATATAATACAAAAATAAACCACTTACACGCATCGCTATGAGAGGGCTTGATTGCCTTGCCGGTCTAAACAGAATATATGTTGGTATGAGAATATTGCAAGTGAGCTCCCCCTCCCCCTTTATGAAGAAATCATGGTGCAATTTACATGTTGAATTAGTCTACCAGTAAACTGCGTGATTTCGATGGCGAACTGTTTTTATTTGTTTTCTAGAAACTTTATGTAGAATGTTTTGGCAGCCCAGACAAGATAGAAAGGGACAAGCACATGCGGAGATTATGTTTTGTTAAATATTTTCATACGATCAAATTGCCATTCTACGTAAATGGCATCATCTTTATTATTTTTAAATAATGATATGTTGTTCAAAGAAACTTAAAATGCAACGTATATGCATCGTCACACAAGACATTTCACATTCATCCGAGATATCATAAAACGCGAGGTACTTGAAATAGGGTTCTCTATTGGACCACCCTTTTAAAAGATTTCTTTTCAAAATTGCTTTGTTTAATTTGTTCTAATTCATAAAAAGTCTTTTTTTTTTAAATTGAGCTTTGTAATACTGAAGTCAGCAGATTAGAATATTATTTGTCACTGTGCTTTGTAATACTGAAGGCAGCAGATTAGAATATTATTGTCACTGTGCTTTGTAACACCGAAAACAGCAGATTAGAATATTATTGTCACTGTGCTTTGTAACACCGAAAACAGCAGATTATAATAGCTGTGCTACTGTGCTTTGTAACACCGAAAACAGCAGATTATAATATCATACAGCAGATTATAATAGCATTGTTACTGTGCTTTATAACACCGAAAACAGCAGATTATAATATCATTGTTACTGTGCTTTGTAACACCGAAAACAGCAGATTATAATATCATTGTCACTGTACTTTGTAACACTGAAAAACACCAGATTAGAATAGCATTATAATATTACTGTCACAGTGTTTTGTAGATCTGAAAATTATTGTCACTGTGTTTTGTAATATTCAGAACAAAATATTATAATTATTGATTACAATATGAGTGTAAATACACCCAACCGTGATTAAAATGGCTGATTGCAATGGCTTGCGAAATGTGAAAGAAAGTTGGTACGAAGAAGTCTTTATATGGAATAAGATCAGGTATATTCAGTAGCGATATTCCGTGTTGATGAATAATAGAAGAATAACATTTTAATAATAACTTACAATATTTTCTCCCATGTTCCACAAATATATTTGTATAGCTGTATTTTATAATTCTCCATAATAATTATTTTAAAAAAACTGGAATTCCTAAGCGGCAAAAAATAATTTTAAACCTTAAGCTAGAAGGCCGTTCGCAGGGAGTTCAAAAGAACGAATGACACCTGAAAATCGACGTCAAGCAAAAATAGTAAAATTAGAGAGGTATTGCCGAACGATAGACACGATAATATTCTATAACATGATCGGTGTGTACAGCACTCATATATATATATATATATATATATATATATATATATATATATATATATATATATATATATATATATATATATATATATATATATATATATATATATATATATATATATATATATATATATAATGTTATCTAACACAGGTGAATGACGGAGACGTATAAGTGCTCGAAAAGAGAAACAATTAAGGTACGGAATGAAGAACATGCTGCAAAATCCGAGCACTCTTAAGTTACTCCCTGGCTGATATCAACACTCTCTTGGATACAGTTTACGTGTGTATTTCTCTGTCGTATCCTGCAATGTTTATGTGGTTTTATGTTTTCAATGATGTTCACGAATCCACAGGGGCTCGTTACATTGGTTACAATTTACCTGTTTCTACATGCATTATATAATAACTGCAAGTGATGACACTTCTCTCCTTTCTCGCGTGGTCCATTAAGAATAAATATGTTATTTCAAGCTACGTTTTGCGTAGGGTAATACATTTGGTAGCTCAGGCTTTCGACTTAGTTTAAATAACGTTTGGATTTACTATCATACACTTAAGGAATGTCAGACCATTTTCTCACGATTGTCTTGGCCGATCTCGCCCGCTTAAGATGCAAGTGAAATAACACTGAATTAAATAATGTCCTCTCATTGGTTAAAAAAAAATGACGTCCTGCATATATTTATAATTTATTTTCAGTTGTCCAATGACAAGATGATAGTATTCCATTCAGCGCATTTTTCTTGCATATTAAGCGGGCGTGATCACGGCCATGTCGAGCGTCAGCGTGTGAAAATAGTCTGGTATTCTTTAAACGTATGATAGTAAGCCAATCTTTGGATACGAATTCAAAGCCGAATCCCTAAGCTAAACATCGGTACCAAATTTGAAACTCTGCGCGAAATAATAATAATAATAATAATAATAATAATAATAATAATAATAATAATGACTTTGTATAGCGCACTCTTGAAAGGATTTACTGTCTTTTTGTCTAATTTCAATGGGCAATTCGTTTCAAGTTGCTGGGCCCCGGTATGCAAAAGAATGTTGTCCATATGACTTCGTTTTCATAGTGAGAATAATGAGTATACGATTGTCAGAAGAGGAGCGTAAGTATCTTGCTGGTGTATACACATGGGTGAGGCCAGATATGTATGTTGGACTGGAGTCCGTGAGTGAAATGTAGCACAGAGAACACATTTTGTCTTTGATTCTTCATCCAATGGATAGCCTGTGTAGGGTTCAGAGCAGTGAGAAAATGTGCATGGCAGCCAGTATTAATGGTGGACGAAGAACCCTGGAAAACCCTAGGAAAGAACCACCGACCCTTGAGAAGCTACTGGCATGCTTTCTCACATAGCCACATTGGCCGAATCCGAGACTCGAACCCACGCAGACAGAAGTGAGATGATAGTGATCCGTAAGGGAGAGCGCTTTAGACCACTCGGTCACTCGGGGCCCCCTTCTATAGTAGAGATTGAGACGAACCAGATATAATTGAGTTTTCAGTAGTCTAGTCTTGAAAGTACTAATGAACACACAAGTGTTTTAGTGGCATCAACTGAAAGATATTTGCGAATGGAGCTGATGAGTCTCATCTCAAGATATGCAGCCTTGCATATGTTAATGACATGTTGGTGCAATGTGAGAGTACTGTCCAGAGTAACACCTAGGATTCATACTGACTGTGTGAATTTAATATTGATGTTGCTGATATTTATTGTTTGATATAAAGGATGTGAATGAGAAAGTCTTTATGTTGTGATCAGAATGGCCCCAGTTTTATCTGCAGCTTGTAACATGTCATCCATGATTTCACATCAGAAATGCACCTCCCTACTCCTTGGATGGTAGCATCAACTTCATTTGGGTGGCTAGATTTGTATAGTTGGGTGTCATCAGCGTACAATCGGTGAGACACTGGATGAAGATCTATGACACTTGAGAGCTGCTGAGTGTATAGAATGAAGAGAACAGGTCCAAGAACAGACCCCCTGTGGAACACCACAACATAGATTAACTGGGCTGGAGTGTATTCCATTCGCAGATACAATTTGTGTCATGTTGAGAAAATAGGACTTGAATCACAATAACTCTGTATTTTAAATATCAAATATATGCTGGATACGGTGAAGCAATATATCTTGGTCTACTATGTCAAATGTTGCAGACAAATCAAGGAGGATGAGGACTCTAATCTTTCCGCTATCCAAAGCAGAGATAATGTCATTAACTACTTTCAGAAGAGTAATTTCAGTACTGTGGCAAGGGCAATATGCACAGTATACATTGCGTTTGAATTCAGTTGAGTTAGAACGACGTTTTCTAAGAGTTTGTATATGAATGGGAGAGGTATTAATAACATCAGTTAGTGAAGGCAATATTGGATCTAAGCACTCATGCAGAAGTGATGTTGGAGTCGGACCAAGTTCACATGACTTTGGTGCACTCTTCATCACGATTGTCTGTACTAAATTCAAAGAGACAGGTTCAAATGATGCTAACGGTTGTCGCTGAAATTTTCTATCGCAACTGTATGGTAACGAAGAGTCAATTTAAATCGTGTCCTTAAGTTTATCTCTAATGGTTTGTACCTTGTCATGGAAGAAATTTGCAAGCAGGTCCGGAAGGTCTACTAGAGTGAAGATATTTGAAGTGTTGTACATTTGTTCCTTGAGATTAGTTTGTTAGTAATCTCAAAAAGCTCTTTGCAGCTGAAACTTTCCGTCATCTTAGTGTAGTAGAATAAGTTTACTAAATTGACTGTTTGTGACGTTCTTCTTAGCGACCTCATAGATTTGTTTATGAATAGTGAGTCTGGTGGAAAACCAAAGCCTCTATGCTTACGGCGGTCTCTTTTAGCAACGCGAAGCTGGTCTATAACACTGCTATACCACGGAGAACACTTTTGAATTGATACTCTGCACTTGGTGGCTGGGTCATTGTTCTGCTGTAGGAAGTAAGAAAGTTTTTAGGTTTGCCTGAATGCCGTGCATTAGCTTGGTTCTATTTATCATATGGAGTCGTCTTGGCGTACAGTGCAGAGGTAATCTGATGCAAGTTCGTGGGATATAAGCGTGGATCGTAGCATATTATCATCAGGTCTATGAAGAATGATACAATGATTCAATGGAGTAACGAGATTTGAACATCCACTCATTTTGCACGATATAATATTTTTTATTTTTTTCACTCTAACGGTTTATTCCAAAAACGGAACATTGTCAGTACGTTTAGCAAAATATCCGATGAAGAGATTCTTCTATGAAGACAACAAAAATATGGGACCTTGATGCACATGAGCAACAATGTGTTACAATCAAATGGAAAAATAAGCACGTGATTACAAAATAACCTATTCTTGTGTACGTAACATTTGTTCGACCTCTTTGGATCGTTTTATATCACTCTCTATCCTCTGGACTGTTCTGTTGGACGAATAAGCTAATTTCCTCCAGAAGTTAAATGGTTATGTAACTTATTACGTCTTACTGTCAAAATGTTTCAATTATACAAATATTTGTTCATGACAGAGTTTTATTCAATGTGTCCAATATGTATTCATTCCGTATTTAATTGTACGATTCAGTGGATGACGAGGTACGAAAACTTGTGCTTGCAAAAACGTTGTATTTATTAATGGTTATATCAAACATGGTTAGATACGGACTGGACAAAAGGTAAAAAATTCGAACAGTCCAACAGTTTTGGGACGTGAGAGCACATCAATGTAGAGGCAGTGATGCATTTTTTTTCTTCTCGTAAAACTGCCGCTTACAAAATTCATGCAAATAACTGTCTACATTGTGCAAATGTAGTATTCTAGTGACGATTTCTTTGAGAAAATGACAGTTTATGTTAGTGGTAGACTTCTTAATTCTCTAAAGTACCATATACTGAGTCTTTTGAAGTAGCATACATAGTTCCTTGTATGCCACACATACTTACAGTAACACATACTTACAGTAACACATGCTACCAGATTGCAAAATTGTAAACATAACCAGAGCGATAACATCTTACAATAACCCCTACCACTTCCCCCTCGCGCTATGGACAAATCTTATCAAAAGAAGAATATCGAGAAGAAGTAGGAGAAATTAACCTGCTTTAAAGTTTCCCAGAAGTACGCAACTCCGTTTATTGCTACAGTTTATTTCGATGTTCATACAGAAGACCACATTTTCCGCGTCCAAAAGGTGATTGCACAAAGTAAGTATTACACTATGGAATAATCGGAACCATACAAGTTTTGTGATAATTTATTATATCTTGATAACAGGGTTCTCAAGCCAGAGTTATGTAATCGTTTTGACATGAAGCACATCAAAAGACGACAAACCGTACAATACGGCTAGTATTAGTATGTATGCATGTATAACGATTAAACAGCACATCAGCACAATATCTGGTATATGTTGCCGAGTAAAGATGAAATTATTTAAAGCGCAAATATAAAGAATTAAACTAACTTTACGAAGGCATACCTTTACAAACAAACATAAACATGCGGTATCGTATGTACATGCTTATAAGTCGCGTCAACCTTCAAACAACAAAGATCCTGATCTGCCGTAGCATAATGCGCCTGCAGATCAGGGTCTGTGTTGCTTATTGTACTGATTGCTCCTAAAAATCTGCACCGATTAAGATCTACATGCGCATTATGCGACGGCAGATCTGGGTCCATGTAGTTTGCAGTTAGACTTTCCTTAGATGGGATTATATAAGGTATAAGATTCTATAATATAAAAGCTAAAATTCAAGTTGTTAAATTCTTTAAAATGTATAGAAAATAAAAGAGAAGGTTACAAATATAAAAGTATTTCATTACAGGGTCGAAATTTGTTCTATACACTGCATTCCCTCAACAAGTACAGTATTTTTTCTGGAGGTATTACATCAGCACAAAGTTCAATCACTGAGTTCACATATAATTTTTTATTTTTTTTTAAATTAGGGGTTACTGTGCGATGTCGGTGCACTCGACAAAGTGCGGTCCACTTTGTAACTATGAGGCGCCTGGCGGACAAAAGCTGGTCCAATGAGAAAGTTACAATGAGAAAAGTTCGATGTTTTTTGTCGAAAAATCCAATATCACGTGTTGGATCAAATTGCATATCCTTAAAGTTCGATTTTCTAGATCGAGATTTTAGATTTTATAAGTTTAATTATACAGTGGTGGTTTAAATTTCTACTTCTTATGTAGACTTTTAACAATATATATTTTGATTTACACAGCGGTGGATGAAATTTCATTATAATATGTCGAGAAACCCTAATTCACGCGTTGATTGTAACTCTCTGTCATGAAAGTTCCATTTCATATGGCGAGTATTTAGATTTCATCTGTCGATTATCACAATAACGAAAAGCAGTCTCCTTTATTTATACATTACGCGGTCCCTTTATAGCGAAAAAATTCGTAGTAATTCTCGACCTGTTACCTTTTATCAACAACTTATATTTTACATCATATAAAAATAGCAATTCTGACAAGCACAATAAATAGTCCAACCACCGCTATGTAATTGAACAGATACAATCTAAAAACTCAACATACGAAATGGAACTTTCAGTATAATGAATATGATTCAACATGTTAAATAGAAACCCTCGACATATGGCATTAAAATTTCAACAACCGCCTTGTAATTCAGAAGATGCAATCTAAAACCTCGACATTGGACATCGAATTTTCAATCAGCGCTGTGAAATTCAGCAGATGAAATCTAAATACTCAGCACATGAAATGGAACTTTCAACACAAACTCTTTGAAAAAATACGTAAATTAAGAATTATCGACGTATTCTATAAAAATTTCAACCCCCGCCGTGTAAGTAATACGACAAAATCGAACGAATTGACCTAGAAATAAACTTTCAACTACTACTCTTTAATTCAACAAATACAATCTAAAATCTCGACCTAGAAAATGGACATTTTTGGACAAGGATTTTTGATGGAACACGTGACACTGGAATTCTGGACATATGCCATTAACATTTAAACGGCAACGATCTCATTGGACCAGCTTTTGTCCGCTTCGGCGCCTCATATGGAACGTCAAAATCGTTCAAAATGGATGAGCTGAAGAGATCGTGGGATGAGTTAAAGAGCTCATGGGGCGAACTGGAGAAGTCGCAGAGTGTGTTAGAGAGATCGTATGCCGTTCTGTAGAAGTCGCAGAGCGTGTTAGAGAGATCGTATGACGTTCTGGAGAAGTCGCAGAGTGTGTTAGAGAGATCGTATGACGTTCTGTAGAAGTCGCAGTGTGTGTTAGAGAGATCGTATGACGTTCTGTAGAAGTCGCAGAGTGTGTTAGAGAGATCGTATGACGTTCTGGAGAAGTCGCAGAGTGTGTTAGAGAGATCGTATGACGTTCTGTAGAAGTCGCAGAGTGTGTTAGAAAGATCGTATGACGTTCTGTAGAAGTCGCAGAGTGTGTTAGAGAGATCGTATGACGTTCTGGAGAAGTCGCAGAGTGTGTTAGAGAGATCGTATGACGTTCTGTAGAAGTCGCAGAGTGTGTTAGAAAGATCGTATGACGTTCTGTAGAAGTCGCAGAGTGTGTTAGAGAGAACGTATGACGTTCTGTAGAAGTCGCAGAGTGTGTTAGAGAGATCGTATGACGTTCTGTAGAAGTCGCAGAGTGTGTTAGAGAGATCGTATGACGTTCTGTAGAAGTCGCAGAGCGTGTTAGAGAGATCGTATGACGTTCTGGAGAAGTCGCAGCGTGTGTTAGAGAGATCGTATGACGTTCTGGAGAAGTCGTAGGATGAACTAGACAGGACGAGCAGGAGTAATCGAAAGGTGTATAGGAAATGATTTCTCGACAATTATATCAAGAAACTTTAAACTAAGATCTTCAAAAAAATATCGTAAATTTATCTTTGCTTAACTCCGATAAAATTCACTATTATTTCAAATAAGAGCATTCATAAGTCATATATATATATATATATATATATATATATATATATATATATATATATATATATATATATATATATATATATATATATATATATATATATGTGTGTGTGTGTGTGTGTGTGTGTGTGTGTGTGTGTGTGTGTGTAACTTGTATATTAATTTCTTAACATTTGTGTTGTGTGTTGCTGTTGTGGTTAGCTTTGTTGTTAATGGAATAGCATTTTCACGGACAATGTTCCTTCCTTGAATTAATTTTGCACAAATAATTTTTTTTAAACATTGCCTGTAAATTTTAGAGTATGGTTTTAATATTTATTTTATAGCAAAAGATTGACTACTAATGATGGATGTTAAATGGCAACTACCTGATGAAGTATGTCTTGCATTTATTGAATGAAATTCATTTTACTTCTATTTATCTGTAAATTTTTTCCAAATTGTGAAAAGCTACTTCGATGGCTCGTTGTTTCATTTTTTAAAAACTTTTTTTAAAACTGTTTTTTAATTTTAAGGGCGATTTTAATAAATTATTGGCTTTTACAATCCCCGATTAGAAACCCAAATAAATATATAAATAAATAAAGATGCCGTAAACCAATCACTTAAATGGCTAGTTGCAGTGACACATATGGGCATACAACTCGTGAGATAATTATGTTTCTTTCTTGGTGATGAGTTTCTTAGTGATGGATATGTTTCTTCTTGGTAGTCTCTCGAGTCGAGGAAGACAAGTTGTGCAATCTCATTCAACGGTGGACGCGCATGTGGCACCGGTGTCCGAATTCCGATACATACATGCGGTTGCAGGTGGGGCATGGGACACCGGTGGTTGTTGGTATCTGGGATACATTTATGTGACGTCTCTCGCGAATTTCAGCAAGACGCTGGCGGCGGTCAACCTCAAAGGTGGAACAGGCTTTTCTGGTCAGGGCTCGCCAATGCCTTCTGTCTGAGGCAGCGAGCTCGAGCTAGCGTGGTTGAAGGTCTATCCATTTGATGTTCGTCTTGAGGTTGTCTTTGTACCTCTCATGAGGGCGGCCTTGGTTTCGGTTTCCCTGGGCTAGCTCGCCAAAGAACAACTGCTTTGGGATTCTGCTTTGATCCATGCGGATGACATGGCCAGTCCAGCGAAGCTGGGCCTGGATTAGTTTGGCTTCGCTGCTTGTTGTGTTGGCTCTATGAAGGACTTCCAGGTTGGTGATTCGGTCCTGCCACTTGATCCGCATGATGGATCTCAGGGAGCGCTGATGGAATTGTTCCAGCTGACTGATATGCCTTCTGTAGAGTGTCCACGTTTCACAGCCATATAAGAGAGATGTGAAGACAACTGCATTGTACACCTTCATCTTTGTTGACATGTGTATGTCCTTGTGCTGCAAGACCTTGGTTCGGAGTCGTCCTAGTGCTTGACTGGCTTTTTGGGTCCTCGCAGTGACCTCTTTGTCCAGAGAGCCATCACTAGATATTGTGCTGCAAAGGTATTTGTAACTGTCCACATTGGATATGGTTATATACGTCGTTATATCACATCACACACGGTGTATTAACTCCGTGTACAGTTTTTTGCTGACGAGCTTTCAAGGCTTTCCAGATTAAACAATTGTAGATACAACTGTACTAATGTACACATTCGTTCCTGCGGATTTCGAGCATTTCTTTTTTTAATTTTTTTTATTGAGACAAACAATCAAATGGATCATTTATGAAATATTATGTCTCAACTGCTTCAAGAAATGGCTGACTGCCACATATTTGCAGCAGAGTATAGAAAACATGTTCGCATCCAACGAAACAATAAAACAGTAAAGCGATGAGGGGGTTGAAAAACCGTCTAGCTCCAAGTATGTTGTTGACATGAACAAAGAACAAAACATTATTGATGATTTCCAAACTTTAATGTCATACATTTGGATGTTAGGATTAATGTGATGCAATTAAATCACGATAGTCTTGAATTTAGCTGTGAACATCATTTCACATGAATCAATCGCAATATTAACTTACCGGTTACAACCTGTAGCTTTTAACACGTGTCTTTATTTTCACTGTTCGCTTAGCTGTGGAACTTTACTGACTCCTGCATGAAATTACCTTGGATCGAGGTGCAAAATTGATTTCATTACTATTGTGCAAAATATCAATATGTGGAGTCTAAGACACAATGTATAAAAAATAATCATACACATGGACTTGATATACTCATTAGTGCAGACGTCTGACCTTAGTCGTCTCTGTTCTTCAATTCAACAGCATTGCTTGAGTGTGGATTTAAGTCTAGAATCCAACAGTTTTGTTCAGACCTCACCGTCAGAACTTTAATGTGAGCTTACATAGAGATCCAGTAAACGTATTCAAACTTCATCAGCATCAGACTTAAGTCTAAATTCTAGAAATCTCGCTCAGACCTTACAAACAGAACCTGAATCTGGACTCAAACCTTTAATCCAGCAATCTTGCTCGGACCTCAACAACATCCCAGGAGTCTGAACTTAATTACAGAATCCAACATTCTTGCTTAGACCTTGCCAACAGAATTTGAGTCTTAATTTACGTATAGTTTCCAACGCTCGACCTTCACCAGTAGAACACGAGTCTAGGCGTATATTTTAGTCTAAAATTCCACAATGAGAATGGAGGAAAGGTCAATCTTACCGATCAGATGTATAAATGCAGATTTAAACTCTCACACGTGTTGGTAAAATATGCGCATTATTATAGATGGACTTTTGAGTATGACGTACGTTTGACCAACAAAAAATTGCTTTCTAAACCTAAATGCAAGGTGTATTTTATTGAAACAATAATGTCTGACTAGATCGAATATAAGTCTCCAATAATTTATGATCAATCAATGCCATACATTCTCAATCAAACTTAAGGACAAACTGACAAAATTAGGTCCAGAGCTTTTTTAAAATTAGATACAATGATTCAATAGTGATATAAAATTACATATGAAGAAGTTTAGAAGCAAATATATTGAAGTATTCCTGCAATGCCATTAATTTCAGCAAACAATTTCCCTCGACGCCACACTTGACTATCCTGGTAGTCTATAATCTACCTGCCCCAACTACATGCACTATATTCCTATCTGATATAATCCAAATAATTCCTGCTTTGTGCTTTATTATCTTATGCCAACAGTTCTGGAGCCACTTCGACCCAGGAAGGGCGAAATTACTTTGGAATTTCTCCAGCGACAGCTAACAATAGCATTTTTATAATCTCATTCAAACTGAACAATACATTTATGAGAGCAATATAATAAGGAGGACCTAATCGGTGTCCCTGTTTTACTTATTAGTAGCGATATTTTAATTTTGTATTCTACATAAGGGTACAACTCATGTAAATCCTTGGAACTGGAATGGAAACATGTCAGGTTCTCGCAACGTCCATGTACCACTATGTCATGTTTTTCCTTCACAGATAACCGCCGTGTTCAGTGTGATGAAAGAGTCGGTCATTACTGTTACAACACTATCTTGTAACCCAAGAGTAAAAATTATTCTGTTTAGATCTGTAAAACTGATGAGATAATTTTTTTAGCCAATGTGTCTTTTAAGTCTCAGCAAAACAAAACGTCAGGTTATTCTATTACGTTTTCTATGCGCA
Organism: Unio pictorum; assembly: GCA_030141615.1. Classification (NCBI taxonomy): domain Eukaryota; kingdom Metazoa; phylum Mollusca; class Bivalvia; order Unionida; family Unionidae; genus Unio; species Unio pictorum. Next base: position 6,795,166 of record JARLTB010000107.1, on the reverse strand, counting down.
TTAAGGCCTTTTAATTGATGACTGTGTAAGAGATAAAGACAAGTCTCCGTGTTAGCCAAATGAAGGATCAAAACAAATTACGTGTTATTCGTAGCGTACATTGTACTAATGAAGTCGGGTTTACACGATTCTTTACCATAATTGAACTTTAAGCTTAAGTTTTGCCTCGAAATATGGTGCCAAACATACCCAGGGGAATTTGCAACAATAATGATTAAAAATCGCTCTGGTATTCAAAGGGCAATGTTTAAGTCGTTGAATTTAACTGAAAATTGGCTATCAAACAGGTAATTGAATTGCACGCTCTCGAGACATGTATCTCCTTGTTTATGATCGGTTTGACAAACTACAACAGGTATCCACACGAATGTATTGCTCTTTAAAACTTAAACTCACATTTTCTTCTAATTATTTGAGCTGAGTTTCGAAAGTTTTGTTTGGAAAAGCTGGAATTATTATTCACTTAACTATTTTGGGAATCCAGATATTTTACTTTCTATTCCCAAATCTAGGACAGTAATTACGTTATTAGTAAGCAAAATATATCTTTATTCAAGACTGCTTTTGCAGTCATATCCCTCGATTACATTGTTGTATGCTTTTTTCCTGCAGTCAGACATAAATAAATAAATAGATAAATAAATCATTCTTCTTAATTTCCTTCATCCTTTTTAAGTACATTCCTTAAAAGCAAAGATATCTTTATATGTGTCTATAAATACTTACCCTTCAACTACGGCACGTGTACCTACTCACCACCTGCTAATCGGTCCTTTTGGCTATCTTAATTTAAGTGAGATAATGGAAAACAACGTTCATAGGTTGAATTTAAACGAAGCATAGATTATTATGATATCGAAAGAGGTGAGGAGATACTTATCATTTCTAAACATCATAGTTAATGCATAACGATGTCGGCTTTAAACATCACGGCTAATGCTCAACACTGTCGGCTCTGCATGTATGTCAGACAAGAAGTAGAGAATTTCTGAAATTTATCGACAATGCTACCCCCTAACAAAAGTTTACAAAATAAAATAAAAATAAAAAAGTAATATATTAAAGGTCAGAATCGTCACTCTGTTTTCGTTGACTCTAATGAGACAACAAATAACTATAATAAAATCTTAAATGGCCAGTACATTTTTTGGGGGGGATTTAAAAGAAGATAACATTTTAATTTGCTACCGTCTGTGAGAAATTGTCAACTTATTCATTGTTGTGTCTACATAACCTGCCAAATACGCTATTACCGATACAAGAAGAAACCCGAAAGAAAAAAAAAACAATTAAAAACATTTCAGAGACGATTTTACACAGTACATTACACACGACTGAATTGGGAACGTTTGTGACGTCGTTGGTACCAAACATTGTCTTTTTCTGCGATCTGTTTTTGTTGTAACTGGAATTCAGCACAGACAGATATATGCTGTTGACGATATGATGTGTTCCAACCTATCACTTTGTGATAAACTTGATACACTACCATATTTTCTTTATATATAAAAACAACTCATGTATTCTTTTGCTTATATAGTTTTAGTACAATTATTTGATTTTTCAATCAATTGCACGATCATATTAATCTTCATATGGAGCACACAAATTCCTATATTAATTTTTTTATTATAAAAAAATTAACGATTGTATTTGTCAAGGCTTTCCGTTCTGTGTTAGCTGTGGAAAGCGATTCTGACTTATTGGAAGTCTTAATAACTGAGACAAACGTACGACATTTTTTACAATAGTAAAAATAAAAAATAAAATGATTATTCAGAACCAGAAGAAGGCAAGCATTATTTATTGTGTGTGTGTATGTGTGTGGAGAGAGAGAGAGAGAGAGAGAGAGAGAGAGAGAGAGAGAGAGAGAGAGAGAGAGAGAGAGAGAGAGAGAGATGAGTTGAATCATAACCACATGCGTCAAGCATTAATTGACATATGGTTTGTTCTGAGGTGTGTCCGATTAGAGTGCCATTAACGATCTAATCACTTATGTCTGCGATTTTAGCAATCATCCTTTCAATTAATATGACTTAAAAAAGGATTCGACAAACAACTGAACTGAACAAACAAATAAACAGAAAAAGTAGCAGAATGAAACGATCGAATAAATTTATTTAGAAGAAAAAGACAACCATAACAACGAACATGACAATTACCAAATATATGATGCGCGATATCTTAATTGATGACGTCAATTAACGACGGTCAAGGTTAAACTTTAGAGCCTACGTACGAAGCATATTTGAAATTATCTTTCTCTTTTGAAGTAGATAGATATGTACACGGACACAATAAACTCAGTCTAAATCAAGTGGGCTGCTTTCTAGAAGAAAATGGTCAGTTTTTTATGGCCAATTTCGCTTAAAGCATACTAAAAGGAAAAACTAACTAAAGAACGAAGGAAATTACCAAAAAAACAAGTATTCAAAGTGAGTTGTGTTTAAGTACGAACAGCACGAGAGAAAATGGCGTCAGCAAAAAGAATTATGACAAATCTACAGAAGTATTTTAAAACCAGGAGAGTACAATTAGAAGATGGTGATTACATTGAATGCAAGTATAGAGAAGGAACCCAACAAGTAAGCTTTCCAGACTCAAATGGAATAGGGATACCAGGTACAACAGCTGTATTGGTATGTTTCCAAATGTTGGACAAGGACCTACTATCCAAATTATATTCAATCAATTACGCAAAAGGGGGATATAACATTAGATATAGAGGAAATACACCGGCCATACCATACGGAGAAACAACAATAATCGGACATAGAGCCATAGTTAGAGAACCAATACCAATCATGAGAAAAATCAAAAAACAAACGGGGGAGCTCCATATTGAGGGTATACCCATGGAAATAGCACTTGAAATTGTAGTCAAATGGGTAGAAGAAAAATTCGACATCAAGGTAGAGAACTCTAGGTTAGGAACAGTCCCTGGATTTAACATCTACAATGAAAAAAGAATCCTTGAAATAGAAAGAACAAAACTCCAAACTATAAAAAGAGCATGTTACCTGCGTGGCTTCCTAATAGCTACGTGGTATAAGGGCTGCATCCATCATAGGAAATGTAACAAATGTGGAAATGTAGGGCACACACCAAGGAAATGTACACTACAAGGAACGAGAGAAGAACAAAATGACGTACCAATATTAGCGGAACAAGAAATAGAAAACGAAACAAAGAAGTAAAACAAATACAAGGAAATAGTACAAATCCTCAAGGAAAACAAGACATGACAAAACAAGGGAAAAAAAGTTTAAAAAACAGAGAGAGAAAAGCTAGACGAAGACAAGAACTGGAAATACAGAACACAGAGTCTAGTGCAAATCGGCAAGAATCAGAAGTCATGACTCAAAAAACAACAGAACAACAAAAAACAACAGGAGAAAAAAGTAAGACTAATACCAAAAGCCCAGAAAAACAAAAGGGAGAAAAAACTGACAGTCACAAAGTCATGACTCAGAAAACAACAGAACAACAAAAAACAACAGGAGAAAAAAGTAAGATGACTACCATAAGTCCAGAAAAACAAAAGGGAGAAAAAACTGGCAGTCACCAAGTCGTGACTCAAAAAACAACAGAACAACAAATAACAACAGGAGAAAGAAGTAAGACTAATATCAAAAGTCCAGAAAAACAAAAGGCTATGACTCAAAAAACAACAGAACAACAAAAAACAACAGGAGAAAAAAGTAAGACTAATACCAAAAGTCCAGAACAACAAAATCACCAAGCCTTAACTACAACAAACAAAATACAAAGAGAAAGAGAACCACCCAAAAAGAAACGGAAATTGAATAACAGAAGAAATAGTAATGAAGAAAGAAATATGCTACAAAAACAGGAAAGAAAGGTACCGAATGAGAGTGATGAAGACAACAGAGATCAATTAGAAGAAGAAATTTATAATGACGAAACAATAGTGGAAGAATTAACAGCTGAAGAAATCCTCAAAAAAGGAAGGAAAGAAAGAAGGAAAGAAAAGAGAAGAAGAGAAAAGGAAGAAAGTTTAGACGACAATATGATCTGAAACATGACGAATGTTTGATTTAAAAATCCTAATATATATATATATATATATATATATATATATATATATATATATATATATATATATATATATATATATATATATATATATATGGTATTTGATTGAGATGGGACTAATACCTAGATATAATTATTAAAAAAAAAATTTAAAAAAAAATAAAAAATAAAAAAAAACACATTATAAGAACCAAAGCATATAGCAAACACCTTATAAAAAAACAGGAGGGCCTTCCCTTTAAATGGTCTGTAAAGATCAGCGGGAAGACGACCCCTCCAAAAAAAAAGTAAATCTTAAATTCTGGCAATCTAAGAGATATACAGCTTCAAGGTCAGTGAAATAGTGTTCGATCTCTGTTTTATACGACTGCAATTTTAACTGAAGGATTGTCGTATATATATATATATATATATATATATATATATATATATATATATATATATATATATATATATATATATATATATTACTAGAATTGTAGTACGAATAATTAATTATGATGTTAATACGTTGCATCTTATTTCGTGATGTTACTATGCTACATCTTATTTTGTGATGTAATATGTTGCTTCTTATTTCGTTAGTTAATATGTTTGCATATTATTTCGTTAGTTAATATGTTTGCATATTATTTCGCTAGTAATATGTTTGCATCTTTGAAAAGATGAGTTGATATTTGTAAAGAATTATATTGCTTGCTAGCCCCCGTAAGAATTCATATTATGATTCACTGTGTGGTTGTATTATGGTATAGTAGTACATTTGTTTATGTAATTATAGATTTCGCCATCGTTAAATTTGACTGGTTGCAGTGTGTAAAATTAGTATATGAATATTTGGATATTTGGGCATGCTTGTGGAAAAAATATACAGACAGACATCTAATCGTAGTAATATTATATATAATACGGTGATATTTGGTATTTTTTATATATACATCTGCGTGTATGTACTGATATGACGCAGTGTATGGATGTCTGCGGAATTATTTTCTGATACCCTGTTATTGCGCCATTGTGTAAATTGCGAGAAGCGTGTGTGGTAATTTCGATGTGTGCGCATGCGTGACCAAAACCGTTACCGCCATAGCTGATTGTTAACTATTGATTTAGTGTGAGGTAAGATTTTATGACCCCTTTGTTAACGCCTTGTGGTTTTCACAGGAAGCTTGGAATGACAGACTTGAGAAGTTTTGTCATAGTCTCGGATTGAGAGACGGAAGGAAGGAGAAGAAGAAGGAGCTACGAGGAGAGAAGGAAATTATAAGTTGGAGTAGATAGACAGGAGGAACGTGGAACAGAAGTGGAGAAGACAGGAGGGACAAAGAGTCAAAGGAGGAAAGGAAAGGAGGAGAAGGACGGAAGGAAGCGTGTAACAGAAAATTAGATGAGTAGATCACAAGGACATGGGAAATTATACTCACACTAAGGAATCACGTGATGAACTAGGCCGTCACTTGGTCAAGGGAGAGACGAGTGATTGTTAATTATCGTATAAAGTTCACATTTTATTAAATTGTTATTAATTGAATTTTATCTTCGTGTTTATTTATAAGGTAACCGTCGGCATTGCTGACTGGGGGCTCACAACTATAAATCTATTATCAATACTTTAACATTTTTAATTACGGGTCAGGGGAACTTCTTCATAAGTCATTTAAAGATTTCGGAAGAACCCCACCCCTAGAACACGGGCCGCCACACAGACTAAACAGGAAACAGCAGATATACATACAACTTGGTTATATCAAGGCAGTTTTATTAGCGTAACGAATATAGTATTACTAATTGTTTTGATAGAAACGTCGGTGAAGTGTATTAAAAAGTGTTGTAAATATTACAATAATTGAAAATTATTATGTGCGTGTGCGTGATTGGATTCTTAACGTATTTTTAACAAATTTTCAGTCATATCACTACGATGTCTGTAGTGCGGCAATTTATAATGATGTCTAGTACGAAAACATAATGCCGCGGACATGTAGAATGATGTCCCACCTAATCCCATTATCCTGACAACAGTCCTAACACTAAACTCTTAACGCTTAACGCCTAGGGAGGCCGTTGTTAAGTGCCATTTTATAAGTTTTTCGTATGACTTGGCCGAGTTTCGAATCCGCGACCTCCCGTATTCGAGGCGGAGGTTCTAACCACGTAGTCTACTGAAACGGTATAGAAGGTTAATTAGTATCGTTAATCCCATTTCATGTCATAAAATCTTAAACGGTACGTCGACGTTTAAACGCAGTATTTTTTTTTAAAGTTTAAACTAATGTCCATTTAATGAGACATTGCGACATTGGTTCAAATTTTTTACTATATCATGGTTCAAGTGAATACACAAATAATACAAAACTATTTTAACTTTGAATGACGAACGTTTTTGTCCCAATAGCAAAAGTGTGTTGTGAGGGTACGAAGTAAAACTGGTGCAAATTTGAACTTTATTTTCCTTACCCCATTTAACAAACTTATCAATAATACACCTCTCCTCATCATCATCGTCGCCATGAACAGCAGCAGCTTTAACAACGTCTAAAATTTCAACATATTCTTCTTGAAACAAAAACAAACAGACCAGTATATTTTAAGAAGACGACGAATGAACATCTTCCTCATACCTCGGATGGTTTCTGTGTTCGTTTACCTTTCATGTTACTGTTATTTGCGTCACCAGTATTTGAAACGTATGTAAGATTTTTGTTAGTATTATATATGTCAGGCATACAGATGCTTTTAGTTTTTGAGATTTAAATACCACCTGTAAATCATACATATTGAAAATAAAATCCGCGTGACAAAAATATTTTAAGACAAGAACCATTGCAGTCAGGACTACGATATTCCAATTGCTGTTGTTGTTGTTGCTGCTGCTGTAGGGTTTAACGCCATCTTTTTCAGCACAAGATAGACTATACATAGTGGCCAGTATAAATGGTGTAGGAAGAACTCGGGTAAACCTCAGAAAGAAACACTGACCCACGAGAAATTACTGGCACGTTTCCTCACGTATCCACTTTGGCCGAGCCCAAGACTCGAACCCACGCATATATAGGCGAGATGTCAGTGATCCGTAACGGTGAGCGCTTTATACCACTTGTCGCCCCCACATACCTATTCCAAATATGATATATCCAAAAACTAACAAAAGAAACACAGAATCCTAGAAATAAGAAAAAGACGCAGATGTTTTAACCAATGACATGATTTCAAACTATCAAATGTGCGCATGGCACCGCTGCCTCCAGATGTTCAATAAGTGTATTAAAAAATATGCAGATATTGGCAATCATAGAGTAGGGTGGAGTGGGATAGGTAAAGGATTTTAAACTTCAGCTCAGAAGGAAAATACGCAGGTGCAAAATACGCACGAGGGATTTAACAGCTTCGTGGGAATAAGTCAGCAGTGATTTTAACAATTATTTTACTTGCATGTATGTACTTCTGGACCGCCTTAAAAAAATTATATTAAAGCTACATGAGAACATAAAGATCTCGCACTTAGGCTATATATAGCTGCCCATATAACTTGGGGAGATATAACCTGAGAAAACCCCGGTAAGAACCACCGACCCACGGGAAGCTGCTGACAGCTTTCTCACATACCAACTTAATCTAAGTCCGAGACGTGGTCCCACTCGGACAGAGGTGAGATGGTAGTGATTGGTAAAGGCGAGTGCTCCAGACCACCCATCCACTCAGGGCCCCTTGGGCATATACTTTTCACAATAAGTATTCTGGAATGTTTTACGGATGGTCCGATTTAGGTGACGACTGTGTAGTTCGAGTTTCGTCGCATTTTTAGTCTTTTCATTCCAGTTTCTGACGTCCAAAATTATTATTATTTTTTTTTTTTTTGGGGGGGGGGTGTCAGAAATATGTGTCTTCTGAGTCTAACAGCTAAAAAGCTATTTGAGTTCATAATTTAAATATTGAGGGCAATTACCCGGATGAAAGTTGAAATTTTCGTCCAAGTTTCAAAGAATATTTCATCCCGTTGACTCATGTGTTTCTAAGGAATTGTTATCATAACTAACAATTAAAGTTTTCTCGCACACATAGTTGCAGAAATAAAAATTAACGGATATTCGGATGGTTTTGCTTGCACGTTTTATTGCAATTGTGATAGAAAAAAATAAAATTGTCTTCAAATTCAATGCTATGCTTTTCTTTGGAATTGAATGGCAATATTTAGGCACGCGAAGAGCACGGGGATCTCAAAAAGAAAATATTCAAAGTCCTTCGTCTATGAATATTAATTATAATCGAGTGGAACAAAAGAGACATGATGTTTATGAGACATCTGTTTAGGCAACATTATTACTAAATACCCTCCCATTTAAATACAGCATCTAGCATTCACGCGTTTATTGTTCTGTTGATTGGGTCTTTTGAATTTGTATGGGTGGTGGTATATTTCGTTCACTACGTAAATAATTGTTATCCTTGTGTTTAGAATCGTCATTGATGAACGCAAAACCTACATTCTCTTGTTGAAGTAAATATCATAATTTCAAGGTAAAATTCAGTGTATATACAGCCTTGGTTATATGAACCCACAGAGTTGTAATTTTAAGAAAATGTATGTTGTCATTCATCGAACGATAGAGCCAATAAAACATTTGTTTTCTCTCAGGGGAACAGTACTTTACACAGGGGAATCGTGCGATTACTTTGAATTCCGAAATATATAGTGCGCATTTAAACATCAACACGCCGATAGGCAATCTTTAACTGCGATATCTATAATGGGGGTCATCATTTTACTGCTTGTAGAACTTAACTGATCATATTCGACAAAATAGAATAGACACCAAGGTGCTTATAGTTACGGACGGTAACTCGATTAGTCTTTACTGAAACATAGCTGCGTTTTCCTCGCAGAGTAAGCGGTCTCTGTTTGAAATCTTAACCATTATTCGTTTTGTAAACCAAATGACCAATTGGATTTATTTAATAAAAAGCGATGACTGGTATTTTAGAGGAAATGATGCTATGCACACGAGGTCGGGCTGGCACCGATGAATGGCCATACTAGTGGAGAAAGTGACCTTACGCAAGTGATATATCGCTCCGTTTACCAATCACGTGACATGCCATCCTGTTAACCTCCGACAAACATGCAGTATTTGACACTGAAATATGTTTCAGTTTGAGTGATATGTTTATTAAAAATGATTTGTATTATTCTTAAAAATGTGAAATTACAAAGTTTCATAAATTATACTGCAGTAGACAATATTTATATTTGTAATTCAAGTTCATATAGTAATAACCTAAGTGTTTTATTTCAGTAAATAATAAAAATCAATGTCAAAGCTGCTCGAGATCGTATTCATGAAAACGGAAATTCGCTGTAAAAGATACTAATGTATTTAGTAAATAACCTTATCCTTATTCATTTTATCTGGCTTTTGTTTATGCTGCCTTGGAAGTAAATTAATTAAAACTTAATAACAAAAGCCTAAATAGTTACTGTTTAGAAGTATACTATTGTACATACCAATTTTAAGGTTATGCTGTGTTTGTCATCTGGAATATTGATTATTGATGTATGTTGATGAATGCATGTAAATGCGTGCTTAATATATCAGACAATAATTATCTGAAACCATTGTTTTGGTATTTCTTATTACATGTCTATCTACCCACACTTCCTTTAGCCCCATGAGAAAGTAAAGAGTTACTCAAGTGTTTGAAAGATCGGGGCAACAAATTATTTTTTTGGGACATACAAACGTTAAAATGTAAATATTCAAACTTAAAAATAATGCAGTCTGGGTTTCAGCCCATACTATACAAGAAAAATAATATACATCAAAACCCACTTGTTAAGGGGTTCTCCACCCATATTCTAGAAACTTTTATGTTTACAGATATTTTTCAATTTCAATTTCTACTTTTTTCTTCAAGCCGTCGACGCGAAGTGTTATGCAAACAAATATGTTGTAATTGCCATCAATTGTTTGCATATGCAGCCGACTAAAAAACGTCTTTATCAATCTAAGTTTTGCCAATGATTCGGGAAAGGAATAAATCTAATTCCTCCATTTAGAAGATCTGAGTATCGACTATCAGAATTACGAGGCTACCACTGACTTCCTTTCGCACTTTGTGATGGAGAAATCAAGAAATCATTGCAAAATTGGTAAATATTTATCATAATCAATTCAGCATTGCCACAAGCAGCTTGTCAGATGAAAATGGCGGACGAAAACAATGACTCTAATGTTACGTTCGCTGATTGGTTAATTTATCAGCATGATTGACAAGTTGCGATAGGTCAATTCAAGATGGCGGAAGTAATACAAAAATACTTCGGCAGGAAAAGAAACAGTTATTTCTAGTTGTGTCATAATCGGCTTTTTCGTCGTGTTAGTCATAACTATGTAAATCAAAGAAGTACTAGGTGTTTGTTTAAAGTGTCACTATAAAGTTATGTTATTATCAGCCATTATGTATAACTTGAGGGTAGGGTTACGGTGAGAGACTGCATGGTAGTGCTTGTATCAGAGATTCTTTTTTAAAAAACTGAAACGTGTTAATTGCAGTTATTTTACATTAAGTTTGAACATTTTCGAAGATACAGATTTTCCACGGTATTAGGCTGGTAATGATACAGAAGGTATATATTATGCAATGACATTTTGTCTCTTTACGTTTTGCCATTTCTATATATCCTGTGTAGGGAAAAAAAGGATGTAATAGCTACAACTGGAAGTATGGTTTGGTCAAATATTAATATTAGTCTATGTAAAAGTGTGTGTGTGTGTGTGTGTGTGTGTGTGTGTGTGTGTGTGTGATTAGGATTTTTAACGTAGCTTTAACAACGTTTCAGTCATATGTTGTTGTGTTTTTGTTTTGGTGTGGGGGGCGGGGGACACACCAGACAAATGTCCATCACCACCTCATTCAAAAAACTAAAAAAGTTGTTTTTATGTTTGTGTGTGTTACCCCTGATTTGTTGTTCTTTTTATATCATTTTTCCATTTATTTTCTAATAATTTATATTTTTATCAAGGAGTTTGTCTACGTAGGGCAAAATTAATTTTAACAGTTTCGGAGGGTCACTTGAAATTAGGATTTGTTGATTGTAAGTATGGGCCGTAATTCACTTTAGAAGAAATATAAAATGTTAGGTGAAAGCGACACAGCCCAGTCTGATTAAAACCAAGATACACGTATAGATAAGTAGATAATAATAATAATAATAATAATAATAATAATAATAATAATAATAATAATAATAATAATAATGACTTTGTAAAGCGCCTATTCTTTCGAAGCTCTCAGCGCTTTACACCATCAATAATGATATGACTTCACTACAGAACAACAAATGACAAAAACAATGAAATTGGAAAACATAAAAACATGCTCAAAACATATAAAAAAATACAAAACATGATTAGGTCACTAAGTTTGTCCCTGCAGTCGAAACAGGTGAGATCTGACAGTCATCCATTCATAAAGATGTTCTGGTGACCGTTGGAATCCCATGTTCACTTTTTAAGTAGCCTATCAGATAATGCGTTGCTGGCCGTGTAAGGGAGAGTTATTGTTAGCAATGATATATTCCGAATGACGTTTTTATTTTAAAGAGTGCTTGGTGAATCGTAAGGTCAACGTAACATCGCTGCCTGTCAGATCTCCTATTGTCAATGTAACATTGGTGCCTTTCAGATCTCCTATTGTCAATGTAACATTGGTGCCTTTCAGATCTAAGTACTGACATGTAGATCTTTATTTGAATTAGACTAAGACGGATCCATGCCCGTTTCTCTGGTTGATCGGTGTAGCTATGCGATGTACTTCAAAATGCCAAGCAGACAAGAATGTGTGTGTATGTGCTGCGAATGTGCTTTCTAGTCTCAGAGGTCATGAATGCATTATAGGAAATCAACATCTCGAGACAAATAGCATGAATGTATTACAGGAACTCAACACCCACTGTCCAATATGATGCATGTACACATATCAGCATGTGTGATTCGTTTGATTAATATTGACTGGCATGGCTTTAAGAAGAAGGCGCCCACATCCGAAACCAAATATTCTCATTATGCTAACACAACACAAAGTACAACCTGACTTTGTGACGTAATCTGGCGTCTGGTTTTAATTCGTTCAGTTAGATGTATTACCTCAAGCGCTAGAGATCTGTATTAGAGGAAACCACCCGACACTCGGGGAAAAGTATTTGTCTTCGATATATCATTTATTTTCTTGATTAAAAAAATATAATGAGCCTGAATGTTCCCATTAAACGCCCACCTCTCAAGATTAATCAAATACATAAATTTTCTGACCCCAAATCAGCCTAGTTGTGCATTAAATACCCAGACTTAGAATTTTTGTATGATGATCCTACATTTACAAACAAACCAATACAACATCATAAAAGAAGATGCTATTCGCATGGCGGGTTGTTTATTGGTTTTAAAACTGTTATCTATTTGCATGTTAGTGCAATAAATTGGTATCGGAAAGTGTCTTTATTCATTTGTCAAAATTATGTAAAACAATTATATATAATATTATAATAATTCATTGACAATTTTAAGTTAAACTGATTGACAAATTAACGTATATATAATGTAATGGATGCACACATGCAACTTATCGCGAATGTTGAATAGTTCTGCTTTCCTCGAAGGATTCAACCTTGATCAGCTTTTTTTTTCTTGTTTTATTTCTTGGGGTTTTGGGTTTTTTTTTTTGCTTATGTATTCGCACCTTTCTTTATGAGAAAGCCAGATGTTGTTTCGTTAATGTACAGTAAATTCTTTCCCCCTGTTAAAGATAAAACTTTCCTTACATCACATTATTGGCTTTACTGTGCAAGAATTCCAAATACTAAAATTTTATTCTGTAAAGGCTTGGCTGGCCAAGCGGTCTACAGTCCTCATCTTACCATTTCAACTCTTTCCGCGTGGGTTTCTCATGGTCTCGACAAGTGTAGGTACTGTATATGAATTCCTCCACCAGTTGTATGACGAAAACTGGTGCCCCCCCCCCCCCTTCTGCTAAAGAACCATTCTTATAGTTTAAATGCGCACTATCTATGCTACATAGGCATTTTGGGAGAGAAAAAAAAAACAACACAATTCCAGATGCATAACGAGATAATGCACCGCATTAATACACAGATTGCCGATATTTGTGATCAGCAGGTTTTGTTTGCGAGCTAAGATACTTTTATTATTAAAACAAATTTGAATTAAGTGCTTGTTGATCTTTTTCACCTGGCAGAAGGACACATTCAGCCAGTTGAATCACTTGACTCACATTATTATTATTATTATTATTATTATTATTATTATTATTATTATTATTATTATTATTATTATTATTATTGCAACCGATGGCAATGTACACTCCCTTTGTTACAAACTTTTCTAAATTTAAATGAACTCGAACCCGAGAACACTTGTGATTTTTGCATTGTAACAGTCTAACTTATTATCTGTATCAGTTTTACCATGGTTTTACCGATCACTTATATCTCTCTGCCCATGCGCGAGCTCGACTCTCGGGCCTGACCAATGTGGTCATGTGAGAAAGTTTGCCAGTGGGTCGGTGGTACTTACAGGAGGTTTCGCGGTTTACTCCTCCACCAATTATAAAGGCCGTCATGTATAGCAAACTGTGTACTGAAAAATGGTGTTAAACCCGCAACAACAACAACAACAACAACAACCATTGTGATGGCAATCGCCATCTAAAACAGACCTTAAATACTGATTTGTATTACACATAGCACCGTATTTTATTACACATATCACAGTTATATATTACACATATCACAGTTATATATTACACATAGCACTGATTTGTATTACACATAGCACCGTTATATATTACACATATCAACGTTATATATAATACATATTACCGTTATATATTATACATATCACTGTTATATATTACACATAGCACCGTTATATATTACACATATCACTGTTATATATTACAAATAGCACAGTTATATACTACACATAGCACCGTTATAAATTACACATAGCACCGTTATATATAATACATATTACCGTTATATATTATACATATCACTGTTATATATTACACATAGCACCGTTATATATTACACATATCACCGTTATATATAATACATATTACCGTTATATATTACACATATCACTGTTATATATTACACATAGCACCGTTATATATTACACATATTACCATCATATATTACAAATAGCACAGTTATATACTACACATAGCACCGTTATAAATTACACATAGCACCGTTATATATAATACATATTACCGTTATATATTATACATATCACTGTTATATATTACACATAGCACCGTTATATATTACACATATTACCATCATATATTACAAATAGCACAGTTATATACTACACATAGCACCGTTATAAATTACACATAGCACCGTTACATATTACTCATAACACCGTTATATATTACACATATCACCGTTATATATTGCACATAGCACCGTTATAAATTACACATATCACCGTTATATATTACAACTTCCACCGTTATATATTACATATATCACAGTTATATATTACACATAGCACAGTTATATATTACACATATCACCGTTACATATTACACATATCACCGTTACATATTACACATAGCACCATTATATATATATATAAACTTATTAGCTCAGAGAATATATTTCCCAATTCTGGGTTTCGACCCAACCCTCTGTCCTGTACATTTGACCAATCGGCATAAACGCTATTCTTACTGACCTTATGGAAACCGTCTATCAAGATAAGTATATATATATTACAACTTGCACCGTTATATATTACACATATCACCGTTATATATCACACATATCACCGTTACATATTACACATTGTCAAGTGCCAAATTTTTCGTCAGTGACATCCAGTAATTAATTCGTAGGCTAGCCGACAATCAACTGTCTTGGGGCAGAGTTTGGAACGGAAGGAATGTTTTCTTAACTTGGTCAGGCTTGGTACAATAATTAAAGTGAAAACGGACTGAGTGTTTGACACGTAAAATTATGGGATTACTCACGTAGAGCTTTCAAAAATGATTAAGACAAACGATAATGTGACATTTCGATCCTAAGTGGCATTTTTGGCATCTTGATAGACGGTTTCCATAAGGTCAGTAAGAATAGCGTTTATGCCGATTGGTCAAATGTACAGGACAGAGGGTTGGGTCGAAACCCAGAATTGGGAAATATATTCTCTGAGCTAATAAGTTTAAATCAGTCTTCTGGAAGGCGCTTTGCAAGAAAGCCGTGTTGAACTACTATCATTAATTCCGGAATAAAGGCTCCGGGGGTAATTTTACAGCAGTGCCTTAGTAAAAATAAACTCAGGAAAGTCCGCCGGGAAATCAAACGGTAGAAGCACGTCAGAAACACAAGGTATCTAACTCAAATTCACCTTTATTATGATGTAATGTATATGCTGTTTATCTTTGTCTTAGATGCATAATGTATCGATACTACGCTACAAATAGTTCAGTATTATATTGATTTAATAACGTACTTTGAGATGTTTCTTTGTTACAGATGCATGATGTGTTCATATTTTGTATGGATAGTCGGTTTACAGTGATTTAATAATGTATTTTTAATTCTGAATTAGCATTTTTTACCTTGTATACTTAGGTAGGTAAAAGGGGTGGTGTAGAAAACCCACCGTGTACATTTATGATTGGAAAGTGTTACATTAATTTGAATTTATCATATTAGTAAATATGGTTTGTGTGTTATGATATATTGCCTCACTTTACGTAATGATTTACGGGAATATGACTTTCCCGAATTCTGATGTCGCTAATTAGCAGTATAGCTCTATTGATCTGAAAACATGTATAAAATTTGTTAGCCGTAAAAATGATAACACTGATAGTAAGATCTGATTGTTCGAACATGCAGACGGACGAACAATCGCAACCTTTTTAAAAGTAACGAGATACTTAGGGCGTTTTACCCTTTTCTTTTGCAAGGAAAAATAGTTTACTTTGGCAAGAGCGAGAATCAGCGAGAAGTCAAAAGGAAAGAAATAAGAAGTCAGAGTGTGGAATAAGTTCAATCAAAGGGCAAGCTGAAGACGGACGCACGCAGGGGAAAGAAAGAAAAACCAGTCGACGAAAAAGGTCATGTTGAATCATTCAACAGTCCAATGTTAAATGAACATTCGATTCCTTGATGAAATTTACTCTCAGTATTACGGTTAAATTCATTTATTTTCATTAGTGTTTGGATTCTTTGAATGTATCCATTATTTTAAAGCTTCAGTATTTGTATTTTTTCTGAACTAAGTGTATTCAGAAAGAGAGAAATTGTAATTCACAGTGTCATTCTTTTCTTAATTGTATTTTCAATTAAATTCATATTTTATCTTTACGGGGGCTCGTGTATTGTCTTGTTCAAAGTACCATCTCAGATTACTATATTCGCTGACCGGGCATATGACACCGTAGCGATCATCTCCTAGATAATTCCAATTAGTGGGAGGCGGTCTTCAAGTGTTGTTTTCCAAGTTGCGCAATACCTCTGACCAGGCCTTGTGCAATATTGTACTAATAACACTTTGATCACCCGCAGCGCCCACGTTACACACATATCACCGTTATATATTACACATAGCACAGTTATATATTGCAACTTCCACCGTTATATATTACATATATCACAGTTATATATTACACATAGCACAGTTATATATTACAACTTCCACCGTTATATATTACATATATCACAGTTATATATTACACATAGCACAGTTATATATTACAACTTCCACCGTTATATATTACATATATCACAGTTATATATTACACATAGCACAGTTATATATTACACATAGCACCGTTACATATTACACATATCACCGTTACATATTACACATAGCATCATTATATATATATTACACCTTGCACCGTTATGTATTACACATATCACCGTTATATATCAAACATATCACCGTTACATATTACACATATCACAGTTATATATTACACATAGCACAGTTATATATTACACATATCACAGTTATATATTACACATAGCACCGTTATATATTACAACTTGCACACTAAGGTCATCATAAAAGGAAATAACATTTTCACATTTGTTTTACTCTTGTGCATTTAACAGGTTTATATCACAATACATTTTTTCAATTTTTGAAACAACTAAATAAAAGCTGTTTTTTTTTAACGAAGATAATGTCATTACATGAATATTCATTTGTGCGTACCATAGTAGATGCCAACGTTTGAGAGTCAAATTTGTACCCCATACTTATATTTATTATATGTTCATATTTTTCTCCGTTAACCTTTACGTTGTTAGAATCGTGCAGTCTTTAATGCTATTACACTCACGGTCACTTCATATTGCCCTCACGTGTGCTCAATAGTGTATTAGGAGATATATGTACTTTGTAAACAAACCATGTTCACTCACCTAGTAGACGCTTTACGTTTTAGTTGATTTAAGTCGTTTCTGAATGAACTGAAGCAGAATTTTAGTGGACTGCCACATACCAGCTGCTTTGCCACATTCCGCGTTCACGTTTTTGATACAATGTCTAGAGATAAACGCAAGACATGTCTGGGTCTCTATAAATAACATGCAAGTGACAAGGTATAAACCTGTCTTCTTTAAATGGTAATAAAAATGGAAAAACATATATTTACAGTTTTACATCCTGAATTTCCTAAAAATGTACTTTCTTAGTTTTGCAAATCCGAATTACATGAGCCATTTCATGGCTTCTAAAGCGTGATTACATATTTCGAAATTGCATTGTAATTTAAAATATATAACAAGTTCAATTACATCCTCCTTACTGCACTCAAATTGAAATAAATATTATATTCCATAGCGTCTTTTTGATAATTACTTCATATTTTCCCCACATTAAGATTCCAAACTTTCAATGACAGAACACAAACACTTGCAGACGTCAACACACTGCTCCTTGCTGATGAAATCAGATGTACTTCATGTAGAATTGATACGGATAAATCCAGCCATTATCACTAAATTTAGTAGAATCGACAAAATTAAAAAGATATTATCATTCCAGACGAAACGGAAACGTTTTTGCAATGCATATTCACTCGCAATATGCCTCTAAATTTAAGTTTTAAGTAGACCAAAATGCCATTTTCTTTCCAAAGTTACATCAGTGCCCGACTAAATTCAAATTAATCTAGGCGGTTATATGCGCATTAATAATGTTGTTCTTGTGTAATGAGGAATAGGCACTTGTGTTTTTAGTCTGGAATACGGCATACATTCAGTTACTTTATTTCTTGTAGTGTATTTTGGTTTATATAATTATGTCTTAGGTAAAATAAGAAAATGAGCATATAATAAAAATGTTACTGCATTTGTATGGGGAAAATATGGACTCGCTTTTTCAGATGGATATACTGCACTCCTATGATCTTGCAGTATATCAGAGGCGTAGCTGTGGGGGGGGGGGCAGGGGGGGGGGGGGTACATATGTCCCCGGGCGCCATACCAGTGGGGGCGCCAAAATGGGCTTTGAAATAGGTTGTAACGGGTAATGGTGATTTTATTGATGAAAATAATGGGTTTCAGAGTTGAGGTGGTGGGGGGAATGAATATTGTCCCCGGGCGCAAAACACTCTAGCTACGCCTCTGCAGCATATCCATCCGAAAAACTCGTTCAGAATTCGCATTGTATACCAAACATGAGTGTTTGCTTTGGAAATAAAAATGCTGCTGGGTAATTAGAGTTTTCCTTCTTCACTTTGTCAAATCAATCGAAATGATTTTCGACAAGAAACTTAATTCATAATGGTGATAGACTGTGCCATAATCTTAATATCTAATCTTGTCTACTTGTGAACAGTTTTCGAGGTTCTAATCTTGTCTGCTTGTAACATGCTTCTGAGGTTATAATCTGTTTGTATTATGTTTCTGAGTTCAAAGTTTGTCTACGTGTAAAATCTTTATTGAGTTCTAATCTTTTCTACCTGTAAAATCTTATTGAGTTCTAATCTTTTCTACTTGTAAACTTTTTGATCTCAAGGTTTGTCTACTTGTAAAATGTTATTTAGTTCAAATCTTGTCTACTCGTAAAATCTTATTGAGTTCTAATCTTTTCTACTTGTAAAATCTTATTGAGTTCTAATCTTTTCTACTTGTTAAATCTTATTGAGTTCTAAACTTTTCTACTTGTAAACTTTTTGATCTCAAGGTTTGTCTACTTGTAAAATGTTATTTAGTTCAAATCTTGTCTACTTGTAAAATGTTATTGAGTTCTAATCTTTTCTACTTGTCAAATCTTACTGAGTTCTAATCTTTTCTACTTGTTAAATGTTATTGAGTTCTAATATTGTCTACTTGTAAAATGTTATTGAGTTCTAATGTTGTCTACTTGTAAAATCTTACTGAGTTCTAATCTTTTCTACTTGTAAAATGTTAATGAGTTCTAATAGTGTCTACTTGTAAAATGTTAATGAGTTCTAATAGTGTCTACTTGTAAAATGTTATTGAGTTCTAATAGTGTCTACTTGTAAAATGTTAATGAGTTCTAATAGTGTCTACTTGTAAAATGTTAATGAGTTCTAATATTGTCTACTTGTAAAATGTTAATGAGTTCTAATATTGTCTACTTGTAAAATGTTAATGAGTTCTAATAGTGTCTACTTGTAAAATGTTATTGAGTTCTAATAGTGTCTACTTGTAAAATGTTATTGAGTTCTAATAGTGTCTACTTGTAAAATGTTAATGAGTTCTAATAGTGTCTACTTGTAAAATGTTAATGAGTTCTAATATTGTCTACTTGTAAAATGTTAATGAGTTCTAATAGTGTCTACTTGTAAAATGTTAATGAGTTCTAATAGTGTCTACTTGTAAAATGTTAATGAGTTCTAATAGTGTCTACTTGTAAAATGTTATTGAGTTCTAATAGTGTCTACTTGTAAAATGTTAATGAGTTCTAATAGTGTCTACTTGTAAAATGTTATTGAGTTCTAATAGTGTCTACTTGTAAAATGTTATTGAGTTCTAATAGTGTCTACTTGTAAAATGTTAATGAGTTCTAATATTGTCTACTTGTAAAATGTTAATGAGTTCTAATAGTGTCTACTTGTAAAATGTTAATGAGTTCTAATAGTGTCTACTTGTAAAATGTTAATGAGTTCTAATATTGTCTACTTGTAAAATGTTAATGAGTTCTAATAGTGTCTACTTGTAAAATGTTAATGAGTTCTAATATTGTCTACTTGTAAAATGTTAATGAGTTCTAATAGTGTCTACTTGTAAAATGTTAATGAGTTCTAATAGTGTCTACTTGTAAAATGTTAATGAGTTCTAATAGTGTCTACTTGTAAAATGTTAATGAGTTCTAATATTGTCTACTTGTAAAATGTTAATGACTTCTAATAGTGTCTACTTGTAAAATGTTAATGAGTTCTAATATTGTCTACTTGTAAAATGTTAATGAGTTCTAATATTGTCTACTTGTAAAATGTTAATGAGTTCTAATAGTGTCTACTTGTAAAATGTTAATGAGTTCTAATAGTGTCTACTTGTAAAATGTTAATGAGTTCTAATAGTGTCTACTTGTAAAATGTTAATGAGTTCTAATATTGTCTACTTGTAAAATGTTAATGAGTTCTAATAGTGTCTACTTGTAAAATGTTAATGAGTTCTAATAGTGTCTACTTGTAAAATGTTAATGAGTTCTAATAGTGTCTACTTGTAAAATGTTAATGAGTTCTAATAGTGTCTACTTGTAAAATGTTAATGAGTTCTAATATTGTCTACTTGTAAAATGTTAATGAGTTCTAATATTGTCTACTTGTAAAATGTTAATGAGTTCTAATATTGTCTACTTGTAAAATGTTAATGAGTTCTAATATTGTCTACTTGTAAAATGTTAATGAGTTCTAATAGTGTCTACTTGTAAAATGTTAATGAGTTCTAATAGTGTCTACTTGTAAAATGTTAATGAGTTCTAATATTGTCTACTTGTAAAATGTTAATGAGTTCTAATAGTGTCTACTTGTAAAATGTTAATGAGTTCTAATATTGTCTACTTGTAAAATGTTAATGAGTTCTAATATTGTCTACTTGTAAAATGTTAATGAGTTCTAATAGTGTCTACTTGTAAAATGTTAATGAGTTCTAATAGTGTCTACTTGTAAAATGTTAATGAGTTCTAATAGTGTCTACTTGTAAAATGTTAATGAGTTCTAATAGTGTCTACTTGTAAAATGTTAATGAGTTCTAATAGTGTCTACTTGTAAAATGTTAATGAGTTCTAATAGTGTCTACTTGTAAAATGTTAATGAGTTCTAATAGTGTCTACTTGTAAAATGTTAATGAGTTCTAATAGTGTCTACTTGTAAAATGTTAATGAGTTCTAATAGTGTCTACTTGTACAATGTTAATGAGTTCTAATATTGTCTACTTGTAAAATGTTAATGAGTTCTAATAGTGTCTACTTGTAAAATGTTAATGAGTTCTAATAGTGTCTACTTGTAAAATGTTATTGAGTTCTAATAGTGTCTACTTGTAAAATGTTAATGAGTTCTAATAGTGTCTACTTGTAAAATGTTATTGAGTTCTAATAGTGTCTACTTGTAAAATGTTAATGAGTTCTAATAGTGTCTACCTATAAATTGTTTTATAGTTTTTTCTTCTTCAAAAGCTTCTACATAGTTTGGCATCTTAATATTAGTAATGGTTATGTTATCTACACCTAAATGTATGTATTTGTACATCTTAATATTGGTAATGGTTATGTTATCTACACCTAAATGTATGTATTTGTACATATTCAGTATGTTTCAAAGAGTCAGAATTCTAGCATTTACCAATTTCCTCCACTTTAGAAATCGTCTCCAGCGGTGTCGGTAACTCATTTTGCTTTAAATATACTTACTTGTACTCTGTGTATTCAAAGTACATAGTTCCGATAAATTGTTGCTTAACATCGATTGTTATTCATTATGGCATCATACATACGATAAAGCTAAAGTATAGATGAAAGCTTCATGTATGTTTCACTTCGGGAAAGAGGGAAGCATGCCAAAGACATATACATGTATTATATAACCAAAGTGCAGATTATGTAATGTCCATTTCGTGATCGTTTCTTACGAGGTCAAAGGTTATAGACGATTAAAGAAGAACTTTTTATGTTAATCGAGACTGTATTTTTTAGAGCTTAGTTGAAAATACAAATTCTCTCTCTCTCTCTCTCTCTCTCTCTCTCTCTCTCTCTCTCTCTCTCTCACACACACACACACACACACACAAGTAGCTAATTTATGATTTTATCATGGCGAGGACGCGAAAAGTACGGAGTTTAAAGGGAAATAATTTTCTTGTAATAACTATTTTCTTCTTTCTGATAATTATCCAGTTCTCCTGGGAACGGTTATTTTTTATTTTTTTGGTTGTATTCTTACGTCATCGATGATAGCGAAACCAGATTATGTTGTTTTGATGTGCAATGCATTGTCTATCTCTAAGGCAGGTAAACCAGTATGTATGTATGTATGTATGTATGTATGTATGTATGTATGTATGTGTGTGTGTGTGTGTGTGTGTGTGTGTGTGTGTGTGTGTGTGTGTGTGCGTGCGTGTATGTCTCTCTCGCGTTTGTCAGATATTGATTACAACAAATGCAGTAATCTGAAAACGAATATAACAAAACTAGTTCATAACTAACCTAAGTGCTTTTGACTTAGTGCTTTATTGAGTATCTCTCAAATGCAAACGGACAACAGAGACAAAACAAAAGCTAAAAGCGTTGAAAATACAAACATTTACATAAATATTTATATCGGAATAAAAGCTTGAAAATGATGTTTCGACTAGTGAGCTTCAACTTGACTAATGATGTTGTACATTTATATCAACCTTCAAATGGCTGAACCATATCGCAAACTGTTTTTAGGTAAATTGGTGTGACCATAATTAATATCACGGATATTTGATTGATTTAGCAGTGGCTATAGGCGAGTGAGTGACTAATAAGCAAAATGAAAGAAATATTTAAATGAAAATGTCCTGGCTGTAGAATACGATTTTATTTGCGAGTAGTAGTCACTTTGGTCTTAGTCGCTTTGTTTCGATGTTTTAAGGTGGGAGCTGGGATTGTGAGTTACTGCAATTACTGTTATATCACTGAAATCATGGTTCCCTGCTTAGCATGCTCCCTGCGTCGCTGTCGATTTGTGTGTGCCTTTTGGCCTGTGGTAGGCTAACTTCTTTGTTTGTATATATATATATATATATATATATATATATATATATATATATATATATATATATATATATATATATATAGAGAGAGAGAGAGAGAGAGAGAGAGAGAGAGAGAGAGAGAGAGATTTGGTTGTGTATTTTCAGTTACAAGCGTAAAGAGGACTTACTGATGAGATTTGGAAAGAAAATGTATTTCTGAACCCATAGATATATTTGGAAATAGTCGAAACGAAGAGCACATAAGCCGATGAAGTGTCCCTAGTTTGTCTTGATTGATGTCGTTCTTCATAACAAAACAAGTGGGATATTTATTTAAACATACACGAACCGTAAATGTAACACACACTATGCTATTGTTAACGTAAATGTAACACACACTATGCTATTGTTAACGTAAATGTAACACACACTATGCTATTGTTAACGTAAATGTAACACACACTATGCTATTGTTAACGTAAATGTAACACACACTATGCTATTGTTAACGTACAACAATGGGACATACTCGTATCTGCTTATATATGTTCACGTTGAGCCTCGTCCCGAAAGCTGAAAAACAAGGTTCTAAAGATGAAAACAAAAGATGTAATTGCCTATGTACCACATTATATAACATAATGCCGAGCCGATTACAGAACAAGCCATCTCTATTTATTGCATGAATTACAGCTGCGCACAGTTAACAAATCTCATCCTCTTTCAGACTCGCTTTCCATACTGAAAGATTGTCAAACAGTTTACATTCCAGGTCTTACAAAAACACGACTGGCTCACGTAATCTGGAAAAAAAAAACAGTATTCTCTATTATTAGCATATCGGCACTGGGAGAATGTAATGGCAGATAAATCAATCAAAGCTGCTATGCTATCAGCCTTTTATAATAGAAGATATCATATAAAAACATTAAATATTATTAAGTCGCCATGTTCTGTATACATGGCAATCTACGGAGATGAACACTACAACAAGTTTCGTAACATCAAACTCATAATTTGGTAGTATGAATTTCATGTAGATCAAATAGCTAAGATAAAGTGGTATTGTACGGATTGTATAACACACACACACACACACACACACACACACACACACACTACATTAGGAGGACCTTGGAAATCCAAATACATTTGGAGGTCCACCTCAAGGTAAACATTTATAGGCTTCCTTTCTAGAGGATTTCGTTTGATTTTTTAACAAAAACATTTATCAGGGTCTATAGATGTTTTGACAAACTACATTTCTTTTTTTTTGAAATGATGTGTTTTCCACAATCATGGATGGGGGGTGGGGTGGGGATAGTGTGTGTGACACACATGTGGTAAATGGCATACATTACGGGGACAGGTTTACGCACCTGTGGTTCACCTGAAAGACTTCGCAGAATTACTTCGATACTTGTGCAAGGGAAAATTTCAAAATTCCGTTTTCTTCGTAAATTGTATTTCTTTAATTGATCTTTGTTTCAAACCTTACTTGGCGTAGTATGAATAAAAACAGAAACAACACAAAATGTATGTATATACATTATTCCTTTTTTAAATTTTACTTTAGTATAATCCATTCCGATGACTATAAATGATCCAGCAAGAGCAAAATATCAACTGTCGTTTTACAATTTTATGAGACAATGAAATTTTTGAGGTGATTTTATGTATCCCAAAAAGACAATAAAAATGCGATAGCACAACAATAAATTGTTTTGGCAGGAGCATATTTTAAAACATTTAAAATTAAAACTATACATTACTGTGAAAAAAAAATTCAAAATAAGACAGCCATAATCATAATCAATGCAAACAATTTAGTAACTATTCAAGTTTGATGTCGAGAAAAGTAAGGCTATATAGTCGTGAATCCAGATTACAAAAGCACTAATTGACATTTCTATGCAAAATGGCAGCTGTATCAAGGATTCCTTAACTATTATATCTTCAGTTGTTAGTGACATAGCTTTTGACGTAAATAGCTTCCAACCAGAAGAAGCTGGAGTAAGAGTCTTTACTTCTAATTTTTCTTCCTTCAGTAATAATAATAATAATAATAATAATAATAACGAGGACTTTGTATAGCGCCCAATCTTTAGAAGCTCTAAGCGCATTACATCTATAATGATATGAATACAAACAAAAACAAAAACAAACAAACAACATGAAATTTGAAAACAAAAAATGCTGAAAATATTTAAGGTAGGAAATATTTTTAGGTCTTTAAGTTTGTTCTTGCAGTCGAAAAAGGTGCGTTATAAGAGTACACTTGCAAGGGATCTCTGTGTCTATGTGTCTATGTGTCTAAATTCAATAGACAATTAGTTCCAAATTGCTGGGCCCTGATATGCAAAAGAACGTTGGCCATATTACTTCGTTTCCATATTGGGAATAATGAGTATACGATTGTCAGGAGAGGAGCGTAAGTATTTTTTTTTTAATGGTTTAACGCCATTTTTAAGCACAATATAGGCTATACATGGCGGCCAGTATTAATGGTGGAGGAAGAACCCGGAAAACCCCCGGAAAGAACCACCGACCCACGAGAACCTACTGGCAAGCTTTCTCACATAACTACATTAGCCGAATCTTAGACTCGAACCCACACAGACAGAGGTGAAATGGCAGTGATCCGTAACAGACAGCGCTTTAGACCACTCGGCCACTCGGGGCCCCCGTAAGTATTTTACTGGTGTGTGCACTTGGGTGAGGCCGGATAGGTATGCTGGACTGGAATCCGTCGGTGAAACGTTGCGCAGAGAACAAATTTTGTGTTTGATTCTGGATCAAATGGATAGCCAGTGTAAGGTACAGAGCAGTGGGAAGGTGTGCTCTGATCGTGGTACTATAAAGATGATTCGAGCAGCACCTCTCTACTCCTTGGATGGTAGCATCAACTTCAGTTGTGTTGCTAGACTTGTATATTTGGGTGTCGTCAGGGTACAATTGGTAAGAACTGATTTGTTTAAATACATTTTACTGATTGGTTCGCATTTTTATTTTGATGCTGAGGTTGTCATTCTTTTGTAAATCTTCTTTTGACATTTAACTGGCAGAGTTTGCTTGCTAATACATTCTTTCTCATTTGTTCGGTCTCACCATTTCTTTCTTTTCTTTTATTTGTCTTTTTTCATGCTTTAGTTCACTTGTATGTTCTTTTACTTCGGTTTTTACCTCTACTTGTATATCAACATTGTGTTTTCACCAACACACTTCCTATAATGTCGTATTTGTCCGAGATTAAAATGGTGCTGTTATCAAGTCCAATTTTGCTACCATGATATCTTGTCATTACTAGTTCTAAATAGAAAGTAATTTGAGCATGTTTTTGTCTCTTCATATTAATGGTTGGTAATGTGTCATGTTGGTATTAATGATAATGATGCAAACTAGTTCTCAATCTGTCCACCAGGGAGGTCATATGAATGGCTATATCAATTCGGGGATTTCACCAAAAGACCTTGTTTTAGCTAACTAGATAATCCTGAAAATGCAGATCTTGCCATTGGTACATCCTATATGTCTGGCATGATGGTTGTCTTGCAAATCTTGTTGTCCTCATTCCCCTTTAATGACTAGTAATATTGAAATGGGGGCTCTTCACCAGAAGATTTTTGATGACGTATGCTTGATCTAAATGGAAATGATGTCAACTTTAAATCTAGTAACAATAGCGATAGTTTCAAGACTTCGCAGTTAATAGAAAGGAACGGTTTTATCTTGAATTAATGAAAATTCTATTTGCCGAATAAAGCATAATTTTTTTTAGGGACTCTTGTTATTATGTATTCTCAGTGTGACATGGGTGTAAATATTGGTGGTCTCTTTACTGACAGTACTAGACGTGTTGGTGGTAGTTGGAAACACAAGGGCCTACCAGTTTTTTTTTCCAGACCGTTGAATGAAAAGATCAATTTGGAAATAACACGAATTTTATGACAACTTTATCAATGGCAGAAAATATTTTTGTTTCTAGGCCAAGTTTTACATTACATTGTTAGCTTTTAGGCAGATTAATAGTGTCGCGATCTTTTGGCCAAAAATGCATTACATGTAGCAGCAGAGGGGGTGAATCCGACAACTTTTTTTGGTTAAATCGTTTTTAACCGTCAAAACAGCAAATAGAGCCTTCCTACGAAATCTCGTGTTTTTACCCAAAAAAAAAAAAAAAGTCTCCATTTGCCAAACAGAGACTTAGTCATTTTTGTCTGAAAACATGATCCTGCAGGGGGCTTCGAAATGAGTAAAAACTCACCCCAAGATTTCAACCGAATATTTTATCAAGTCCGATACGATATCGTGTCCTCGGGTCTTAGGACGAAAATCCTTTTACGATTTCACAAACAGACTAATTTGTAAAACTTTGTCTTGTAAATCAATCAGATTATTGGACTGGTCAGTGAGTTTGAAATTAATTCTGGTTAATGAATTATTATGACATCGCATATAGACTGGATTCACCGGAGACTCAATAATTAAAAATCCTGGAGGAGCTGTTGGTGCAAAAGAGTATAGAATATATCCTTGCTGAGCTTGATTTGATCGTTCTAAATTTATTTGATAGCTTCCTTCGATAACATCACATACTAAATTGAGCGCAATCACCGATGAAATATTCACATTTTGAGGAGCGATATGCCTGCCACCACCATTTGGGTCATTATTATGTTTGAGGATTTTTATTTCCGGTGATGTTGTTTTTTTCCACGTATCATGAATTATTTTAAAACCGACATCGATGGCATCATTGAGAAGTTTTTTTTAGTTCTGGTACGTTATATCCTGTTAGTTTGAATGCTGGAATATCTTCTATGCGGATTTTATAGTCTGCTGCAAATATTGCTCTCGATAAGGGATTATCGTCACCTAATACCTCTTGAATAATTTTCAGATTAAATGTTTCCATGTCATTGATGATTTTGTTACATGTTTCTACGACGCTGATAAATTCATCTCGGGTGAGAGTGCCGGATTTAAGGGATATTAACAACAGTGAAATATCGTTATTGAACGCTGTGAAATTTTCAGTGATTTTATGCTTTGAGTTCCGTAGCCTTTCTCTATTAGTTTCATGATCTTCATATTCACTAAAAAAATTTCCATCTGATGTAATCGCTATAGCTTTTTATTGGATTATCAGATTTTATCCTGTCGGTGATATAATCAGTTTTTTTTTGGTTCTGGTAAATCAACGGTTTTCCCCCCTGGTGGTAATTCAGGCCATCCCAGTACGGTTCTTATAGAACTCTGATAGATATCTACGACGTAACCATCTGTGCTTATTTCAATGGCAGATGATAGTGTCGGCTCATGAACCGTTATAGCGATTTTCGATTCTGTTCCAGTAATCGATTTTATTCTACGCGCTAATTCGTTATTGATTTGTTCAATTTGGTATGATCCGGTTGGTATGGAAACAACGTTCCAGTCTGGGGTACCGTCGTCTTTATTCTTATTTGCAAACACTAAAGAATTATTCGGTTGTTGACCATCAAATGATTTTGATCTGATATTAGGCCAACTGTGATACATTCGTAATTTTGCTAACGCGATTTCCTTCACGGGGACTGGGGAGGGGAAATTCACACTGAATTCTGGATTCGTTGATGTTATTGAGATCATGCTTGTTTGTACTGGGTATGTGTTCTCCACTATTCGTTGAAGTAATTCCATCTGTGTTGTCATTGTTATTATACTGTTGTTGTCGCTCTAATTTTTACATCGCAGAATCATATATATCTACCATCGCTGAAAACTCACTATCTGATATAATTGTATCATCGAGCGATGACGATATCAATGAGGATAATTGCGAGTATGCAGTGGACACAACATGAAATTGAATTATGTAGTCTTGCAGTTTACGCTGGCTGCATGATGATATTTTTTTTGTTACTATCGAAATTATTCCCGCGATTGTTGTTGCCGCAGAAATGCAAATTGGAACAGCTATCGGGGCAATCATTGTCACTGAAGACAGTATAATACCAGCTCCGATGATTACACCACTCACTGAATACACGGTAACATCAATTGCGGTAATTCTTCGTTGGTATTTTTTAATTTTTATTTGATACTCCTCAGTGAGGGTTTTGAGTCTATTTTGAAATTCTCTGACCTGATCATAGCGATATTGCGATGATGAAATCATTCTTTTTTTAAAAACGCTAGCGTTTTCAATTACGATTTCAATTGAAACCGTTATTTACTTAAATCCGCTACGAATTCCACATACCACGTTGTTGAAACCCTAACCAAATTTTTATCAGTAGATGTTAACGTGAACTGTTCAGTTGTATTCTTGTCGATGATCGTTGAAATCGTATTATTGACCCCGGATGAACTGGACGATGAAATATTAAATTGAGTCGTTGTCACTAGTGTTAATCGATAAATACCCTTAACGGTTGCAGTGATATCTAATTTGTTGTTTGTAGGTGTCCACGCAAATGATCCGTGTTGGATTGTGTATACTAAGTTGTTGGTTTTCTCATGAGGAATTTTTGTTTTTTCAATGACTGTTATCATCCTCGAAAAATCATTTTTGATGGCTTCGATAAAAGTTTTCGTCTCATCGATGGATTTTTTGATATCAGGGAGTTTTATTTCAATTTTATCCAACGGGGTTCCAATAAATTTATCAATGATATTTCTACGAAATGATGTAAACTGTTTTCCGTGTTCTTCAATTCTAGATTGAAGTGTTGTTAGTTCCAACACAGAACTTTTTAATTCATCGTTGAGAGTTTTGAATCTATCTGTAATCGTTGAAATAAGTACACCCGGTTTGAGTTTGCCCTGATCGGAAAATAACGCGATAGTATCCTCGATTGCGTTTCGTTGTTTAATCAATATATCATCCAACGACACATCACTAGTTTTCAATTTACCCTGTTTGTCTTGAAATACAACTATTTCCCCGGGGTCAACACTTGTTAAGTTCAACGTCTCAGCGATTTCATCTTCAATTATTTTTTTTATATCACCGGTTGCAGTGCCATCGGGTTTGGGTTTCAAAGATCTCCCCCAAATATCAATCATAATATTTTATACACCTCTCTCTAAAAAGCGATTACTAGTGTATTCATTTACGACAATGTGTGGTGGTTTTCTAGATGCTGAAATAGCGTCAAGGACATTTAATACTTCACTGCCGCATATTGGTGGGTCATTCATTTGTTGTGTTGGTAGCGTAGAATACCAAGTCTTCATTGGAAATTTTTTTATGTAACGCATAAACTCTTTTGGCGGGGCTAATCCATATGTATCAAAATAGACGATTGCACGTGGATCAATAGCGTATGCAACCCAGTGAGTTCCGGGTCCTGTGCTGTTATCGAGATTAATGATACCTGTTTCAGTGTTGTTTGATTGATGTGGTAATTGATCTTTCATAAAGACACCTCTGAAATTTTTAATCGCCAATTTTTTAGCAGCATCCATTAAATCAAAATTGGACATAGGAATCGAAGATTTGGGAACCATAGGTTCCTCAATTAATAAACCGGTCCTAGTCTCAGGCCTTTTCCGCTGTACCATGAATACGGGGTTCCTGGTAGTCTCAGGCCTTTTCCGCTGTACCATGAATACGGGGTTCCTGGTAGTCTTAGACCCTTTCCCTTTTTTTATATCCCTGTCCAGTTGCCTTCTTTAGTGCCATTCCTGCTGCAGTACCAACGGCTCCTAACGCCGCTGCTTTAGCCACTGCTGGGGCTGCTGCTGCAATCAAGGCCGGAATCGCAGCTAACAACGGGAATATACCGCCTGTTTTAATCATATTTTTGATAGCAGCCGCAGAAAGAGTAATCTGAACACCTTTTTTTGCTACAAGTGCATCATTGAAATGTTTTATTTGACGAGTTGTCAGCGATAATTTATTTGCACCGCAATTCATTTGATTAGGTTTCAGCGTGATAGTGGTTCCACATTTTTTAGCTGATTCCGATTGCAATTTCTTGATTTGACCGGGAGTTAACGCAACACTAATATTACTATACGACATTATACATAAACGATTGATTCTAATTACATATTTTCCACTGGTGCATCTACCACTCTCATTCTTCCACCAACACCTTCAAGAACCATTGATTTATCACTGAGAATGACAGCAACCGCTCTGTAATTAATAATACCCCCAGGACGGGTTACACGGGCTCTAAAGTGTATATCAACGACAGATTGTCTCATCAAATCAAGATGTTCAAGTGAAAAGTAATAGATCGGATAGAGGCTTTTAAAATCCAATTGTGATATTTGCAAACCAGTATCTACATTTTGATCACGTGCCATAAATGACAACAGGTTATGATATACACGTGCAATATGGTTGTGAGTGTAATCAAGTTGTATATCCTCAGATGGTTCCTGTTGGCCGTTTATTCTCAGCGAGACTTCTCTAACACCTAACTGATCAAATATCATATGGCTTCGTTCTTGATTACCAACTCGCGCAGTATTTTGTAACGCAATAAATATATGACGTGGAGCTGAAACACCTTGTTTTGATGCCAGGTGCCATGTGAATATATCATCGACATTATCCTGTTTAATATCCGTAGTCACTGATAACCAACTCAACAACGACTTTCCTCCTTGATCCATAAATGACAGTAATCGCTCTTCTGCTGTGATTGATGGAATTAATACTGGCATCCACAATGATATTTTTGTTAAAATAACTTTACCATCAGCAACACCAACATCACGCCAGATTGCATCATTATCAGTACCCTTTCGCATAAGCGCTACTGTATGCTTCGCTCCATAAATAACTTTTCGGACGTTTCTACAGAATCCAAATATATGATGCAGTGGAATCGCGCATGAAAATTGTCGACGCTGTCCTTGCAACGTTGCTACGCGTGTTGCAAACCCTAGGTTGTAGTTAGTAACATTATTTATGACATCAAAATCACCAGCTGGTCTTACATATCCGGCTGGTGCTGGATTAACTGAAGAAGCATGTGTTGCCTTTACTCTAGAATACTGGACGTGTTCAGGGTGATCAGTAATATCCTTAGAAAACATCATAGATGGACCAGCTGATCTTGTATAATCATCAGAATATCTTGCTAACCCTATGATTGTTGTGGCAACATCAACATCACGGTCAATGGATTCAATTTCTTTTCCATCAATGAGATATCTAGCGCTATCAAATAACGCCATGATACCGTTATTAACAAAACCGACTTTGATAGTTGGGTTATTGTCATATGGTGTATTAGCAGCGACATTGGTTACAAGTTCTACTTGTACTTCAATAAATGCCTCACACGGCAAAAAGTATTTACTGGTATCATGAACTTGAAGTTCAATTCGCGATCGGAGATCTGGTTGTACTGCGTGATAAGAATAAAATTGAAAATCGCGTACAGAATCATTCTTGAGCACTGGGGCATCCATATCAAATGCTGGATCAGGTGACCTTTTGAACATTTTATTCTATTTATCAGAGTCTAAATCGTAAAATCCTACGGATTTTCATCGTAAAAGATTTTTCATCGTCGTGTTTTTTTAAAGCCACATCCGCTATCATGTTTGCTATCATGTTATCTTGATCACTTGGAGTCACCAGCGATGCTAATGTTTCATCTACTGCGTTATTTATAATTTTACTAACACTTGCAGGCATCTCTGCTGTAGATGGCAATGGTACCTGTTTCTTTTTTCGTCTAACTAATGATGTTATTTTCTTCTTCGCAGCTGAAAACGCTTTTCCGGCAAGATCTCCAACAGTACTAATACCCTTATCACGAATAACATCAATGGCTTTCATTCCTAATTGTTTAGCTAACGGCATCACTTTTGGGGCCATTCTTGAAATTAATCCTAAAATGGTATCACCGAAACCATCTCCGTAATATGCTCTATAAACCGGAAACCGTGAATTAACTACATAGACACTGGCTGGTTTATCATGATTGTAGTGTATGATCATTATTTGAAATTGCTAGCAATTTTTCAATTGTAAAACAATTTTTCAATTAATCACTAGTGATTTCAGTCACTATGATACCCATTTTCCACTAAATCGCTAATGAAACCTCGATATGCTTTGATATCCATGATACCACCTTGAAATAACCGTCTACAGATATCAGCTGCTTCATTAATTATTTCCGGTGAGTAATTTCCAGCTCGGAACCCTCCGATTAGAACATCTAATCGTGATATATCATTGATAACACTATCAGGACAAGCGTTTCCAACTAGACTACTACCCAGAAATTCCTTCTCATCGTATGGCTGTCTTATTTGGAGTTGAAATTTTCTCTTGAAGTCTCTGTATTCCTTCATCCTTCTATCTAAATTCCCAGTATTTATTTCATACACTATATCAGCCCATTCATTATGTGACATTCTATAATTCGTATAATTGTCCTTGAAAAACTTCTCTTGTGAATCATAGCTGTTAGCAGCAAATTCACCTAAACTGTCTATATCCTCATTGAGAATTCGTTTTTTTTAGCACTCTCGGTAAATATAATTGATTTAGGTAGTCCACTAACTAGTTCTTCCTGAAATCCTTCAAATTTTCGTTCTGAAGCGGTTGATATATCCTGAGGAAGTGTTTTTAATGATTGTTTTGTTTGTTTAGTTCTTTTTACTATTTTTTCTAACACAGGGAGAAAAGTCGCTTCTTGTCTTTTTCCTTGTTCAGAGATTGTTGACACTATCTGTTTCGTTGTTGTAGTTATTGGTTTAAACAACTCTTCAGATCCCTCAGCAAAATCAGTTTGTAAACTCTGTCGTTGTTGCAGTTTATTTCTTACAGAGTCACGAATTGGTATAAATCTCTTAATTGCATCTAATCGTTCACGAGCCAATCGGGTCGTTAATGCTTCATTGACCATTATTTGAAATTGCAAACAATTTTTCAATTGCAAAACAATTTTCCCCATCGATGATTAACTAATCGGAACCATCCATCAATTTTTTATTCAGTGTGAAATATTTTTATTTATTATTGCTGTGAAATATTTTTATTTTTTATTCAGTGTGAAATATTATTTTCTATTGCTGTGAAATATTTTTATTTTTTATTCAGTGTGAAATATTTTTATTTCTTATTCAGTGTGAACTATTTTTATTTTTTATTCAGTGTGAAATATTTCTTGTTCAGTGTGAAATATTTTTCATTCAGTGTGAAATATTTTTTATTCAGTGTGTGTGAAATATTTATTATTCACTGTGAAATTATCGATTTTTTATTCAGTGTGATGTGAAATATTTTTTATTGCTGTGAAATATTTTTATTTTTTATTCAGTGTGATGTGAAATATTTTTTATTGCTGTGAAATATTTTTATTTTTTATTCAGTGTGAAATATTTTTATTTTTTATTCACTGATCTTTGCCTATTTTTCACTGATTTTTTGACAGTTTTGGTTGTTTTTTGTGCCATTTTGTGTCATTTTGATGGTTTTCAGTTGAAAATATCTTTGAGATTTTACGGTCAAACGGTCGATTTTGCATGTGATTTTCCGTAGAGAAAAGCTGTTAGAACTCATTTTTGATGATTTTTAGCCATTTTTCATCAATTTTTATCGATTTTTGGTCATTTTTCATCGACTTTTGGTTAAAAACCTCGTAGGGTCAAGTAGTCGATTTTGCATTGGATTTTCCATAGAGAAAAGCTGTTAGGAATCATTCAGTGTGTGAATTATTTTTATTTTTATTCAGTGTGAAATATTTTTTTATTTTTATTGCTGTGAAATATTTTTATTCAGTGCCATTTTGTGTCATTTTTGTGCCATTTTGTGCCATTTTGTGTCATTGGTGGTGGTAATCTCTTTGAGATTTTACGGTCATGTAGTCGATTTTGCATGTGATTTTCCGTAGAGAAAAGCTGTTAGGATTGATTTTCAATGATTTTTAGTCATTTTTCATCAATTTTTGCCTGTTTTCATCAATTTTTGGTCATTTTTCACTGATTTTTCATCAAAAACCAAGTAGGGTCAAGTAGTCGATTTTGCACGTGATTTTCCGTAGAGAAAAGCTGTTAGGATTCATTCAGTGTGTGAAATATTTTTATTTTTTATTCAGTGTGATGTGAAATATTTTTATTCACTGATTTTGACATTTTCAATCAAAAAATGCTAAAAAAAATGAAAATCTCTTTGAGGATCGGTCACAATCAAAAAATGACAAAATCGTTCATTTTCTTGAATTAACGCCCGTAGGTTTCTAATTTTAGAATTAACTTCCTTTTTCAATTCGTATTCGTTACCTAATTCTTTTCGTATTCCCTCTACGATAGTATATAACGGAACGAACACACCTACTTCACTGGAAAATGCAAGAGAGTCCCGAATAGAATTTTGAATTTTTTTGATGAGCGCATATTTCTTTGGTAGCATATATTTATTGTTGTTAACTCCGTATTCTATATCCTGAAAATCCGACATGATTTGATCAGGATTTAACCCATCTGATAGTTTGATATCCTGATTTTTCAATTTTGCAATTTCATCAATAATGCTATTCATTTTTTCAGGATTCATATTCTATAATAATGATATACTTCTAATTGAAAAATATGACGCATTAGACATAACTGAATTGAATTTTTTGTTCGGTCTTTTTTGAAATGGCCGATCGATAAATCCCCTCTGCAACTTTTTTAACAGAAGTTGAACAAATATTGAAATATTTTCCGGCTTCATTCATAGATGAAAATATTTTTTCTTCTTTAGTTGTTGTATTCAAAGATTTCACAGGTCTCTTCCCAACCGTTTTGCATTTTCCAGTCTTTCCCCGTTTGGAATTCTCACTTGGGGTAACAGCTTGCAGAGTTGATAAAGAATTGTTCTTCGGATTAGAATCCTTGTGATCAATAACAAAATCACCCTCGATCAATCCATAAAAACATTCAAATATGAAACGATGATTGTGATATTTCTTCTTTCCAACAGTAAACCTCAAATACCCTTGATTACTCACAACACCAACTGATTTCTTCAGTCTACAGTGTCTTACAACACCATCACTGGATGCTTCATAATTTGTAATCAAGGGATGCTGTCTGAATTCTTGGTTCATTCGTATACTAATACTATTTGTCTAATTCATTGTTTGGTTTAATGATTACATCACTGGAGAATCTTTCGATGTAGTCTTGGGGAGTTCTTATGATTTTATCCTTGACTTAATCAGTGTCAGGGACTTTATCAGTGTCAAGGTCATAATTTTTGATTGATTTTCCATTTTTTATTCTGTTATCATAATAACGCTTCAATTCCCTGTATCGCTTACCACCACAATTTAGACACAATTGTGATTTTCCCCTGACCCCAACCCCACATCGGGCTTGGGTAACGGGGTAACGGGCCAAGGCTTCTACGTCGAAAACTCTGCATATGATACCCACATAATTCATTTCTGCATGATTTGTTACAAGGAGTCACTGATCCAATCATGAGCCATTTGCAGTGATTCATTATACATAAATCTTTCATTTAAATGCTTGTTTTAATTATAGTATGAAGGAGTTCGAGAGATTATCGAAAATTAAGCCCTGGAAAAGTGTTCAATTCAATCTTGATAGAGTTTCTGATACACCAAAGAATAAAATTCCTGATAGAACCATGATTAGTAAAATCAGAGACTGTTTTACTGGCAACGAGAATGGGGGATCATGGAGAATTAAGCGAGAAATGCTTCTTGATTATATTCAATCAGCAGATGTAACAATTGAAAATAATTATTTAGAAAGCAATCAGTGATCAGAATTTTCTAATGCACCACCGGTATCTGATCCAATGTGCCGGTATAAAACAGTTTATTTAAACGGCTTCGGTGGGTCAGGAAAAACAACTCGGGCAATTGAATTATTCCGTAGAAACGCTAGCGTTTCCAATCCAAACATGATTGTGCTAACACTAACACATAGACTTGCAAGAGAAATGATACAGAGAGGGGTAAATGCCTGTACTTATCACAGTTTCTTTCGATGGAAGGGAGATAAATGGACTTCTGAGCGTATGGGAGAGAAATTTATTCCTGAAATCATCATTTGGGATGAAATAGACACAGTGCCATTAGATGTATTAAAAATATTTCTTGAGTGGTTGTTATTGAAAAATACAAAAATCGTCATGTGCGGTGATCACGGCCAACCACCACCATTTGTCGGTGCATCCCCACATGAATGGCTAAAGGGTTTTGTAGACTATTATGAAGAAATAAGTACTGATTATAGATCACTTGATGAACAATTACGAGAATTTAAGAAACTAATTAGATTACAACCGGATAGAATCCAGTGTGAAATAGCCCGTGAAATAATTTCAGAAACTCCAATGAATGAGTTTTGGGAGGCGTGGAGACCAAATGATTTGATAATTGCAAGTAGAAAAATAGTCAGAGACACACTTCAGATGAAGTTATTTGAATTGCATAAAAAAAAAATTTGCAACACTTCCAGTACCCCTTTGTTATAGGCCATCGGATACACGAAAACAGAACATTGAAGTTGATATTCCAGGACAAAGTGAAAAACAAATTCTCGTGCTAAATGATATTGTGCTAGTTGATATCAATGTCGTCGAAAATGCATTGCGTGCTAATAAATCCCCATGGACGCTAGGTTACGCAGCGACGATACATTCTTCACAGGGATTGACTATATCGGATACAATTGTTTGGATAGTAGATAATCGCATCGAATGGTCAAATTTAGTCTATCTTGCAGTATCCAGAGTACGAAAAATAAATCAGCTTCGAAGAATTGTCTTTGAAAATTCTATTTAAGACCCAGCGGTGGTAATTCAGTATCCTCGGGTATCACTTGTAATTGTTGTCGAGTAAATCCTCGTTGAGGGGCAGTTGAATCCAGTTTATAGATTGCGGGCCTAGAAACGCTAGATCGTGTTATACTAGATATCTTGTGTGCAGTAACACTCCAAATAGGATCAGTAGCTCTTTTTCTGCCACCTTCAAGCTCTCCTGGTTCGTATAAATACCTCACAGTGATATTGCTACCAAGAATTGGTTCTTTGAAATCTTTTTGTGGTTGTACGGGTATATACTTCTTTTTAATCGCGTTGATAGGTTTCATGTTGATTGTTCTAGTAATCTCATTATTCAGTGCGGTAATCACAGCTGGTAATCTTTTGACCCATTCACGGGATCTTTTTTCTTGGATGAATTCTTTTGCGTATTGATATCCAAATAACCGCTCAGCAATCGTCCTATTAAACCGTTCAACAATTGCCTGATCGCGATGTAGCGCAGTATGCCCCCGTCTGATGATGACATTATGATGTTTCATTATTGATAACACTGCACCCTGAAATTCCTTGCCAGGATCAACTTGTAACAGATTTGGCCAGCGTAGTGGGCCTCGTCGATAAATCCTTTCAAATGCAGAAGCCACTTCAGGTGATGATTTTGTTTTTAACGGTTCTGCTTCTTTGTATCGACTTGCAATATCAACTACGGTTGATGCGTATTTGTAACCACCATCATGTGGCAGAAATAATATATCAGCCTGATGAACTTCATTAGGGACAGTCACATCAAAATGCGAGTAATTAATTTGTTTAGGCGGTGGTAGATAAATTTGCCATATTGCCTGTTTGGATAACCAATGAGCCGCAGTGGTTTTTTTCACTTTTGCAGCGCTAGCGAGTTTATTGATTGCTGATTTACCCCTCCAGTATCCTCTTGGGGAATAATAAATAGATTCCATGTTGTAATTAATTACCAGCACCTAACATCAATTTACTTTTCATAGCCGATTTTATCAAAAAGGAAGCCAATTTTTCTTTGAAGGATTTATCAGGAATAGCATTTAACGCATGAATTAATTTCACATCTGCTAGATGCCTGTGCTGCAGATTACTGCTTTTATAAGAGACATCATGAAGGTGACAGGCCTTATCAATGGCATTTATTGGTTCTTCACCGGGTCGGGGCTGATTTTGATCATTGAGTCTGATATCAAGTCTGGTTCCCGGTCCACAGTAGCTATATCCTGGGAGGTGCTTTTCTCCTGGATACTTTGCCCATGGGGTTCCAGGGAGTTTAGCTAGCTTGGCTGCGATATCACCCCCTCGTTTCTTTTTAAAGGTTCCTTGGGTTTAGAAACAAATCTAAATTTCTTTGTACTACATTGTACGCATTTACCAGAAAGTGCTGATCGGTTATTTTTAGTTGTAATCGTCGTCAAGTCATCTGTGCCAGTACGTTTTTTTACACTTCACACAATATAGATCCATAGTTTATATATAACAGCATGAATATAATTGATTATTCAGCTACCAGACGACGGGAACCTATTAAACACCATGAAATGTTACCGAATTCAATTAGAATGATTATAATCGGACCATCTGGAAGTGGTAAAACACAATTGCTACTTAACTTGATAACGAGATGGATGAAATGGAACAAATTGTATTTAATAGCCCCGAGTGTAGACGATCAGCGATGCTATGAAGTGCTAAAGGATTTTAACGAGAAAGCAAAAGAATTTCAAATCGATGATGATATTATTGAGTTTATAACCGATATTGATGAAGCACCGAGTATTGATGCTATTGATGGAAGTATTAACAATTTAGTGGTATACGATGATATCATGTTAGATAATCAAAAAAATCCTGCTAGAATATTTTCCCGAGGCAGGCATAAAAGCACTGATGTGATATATGTCACTCAACGATACACACAAATTCCAAAAGTGATCAGAGATAACTGCAATGTGTTGTGTGTATTTAACGGAGTTGATACTCATACTCTTAGAAATATTCATCAGACCTGGTGCAGCGGTGATATGAATCATAATCAATTTAGAAATTTCTTTAGTCACGCTCAGTCACGCCCACACGGATTTGTGACGATAAATTTAGCAGACCCGAGGACACGATATCGTATCGGACTTGATAAAATATTCGGTTGAAATCATGGGGTGAGTTTTTATTCATTTCGAAGCCCCCTGCAGGATCATGTTTTCAGACAAAAATGACTAAGTCTCTGTTTGGCAAATGGAGACTTATTTTTTTTTTGGGTTAAAACACGAGATTTCATAGGAAGGCTCTATTTGCTGTTTTGACGGTTAAAAACGATTTAACCAAAAAAAGTTGTCAGATTCACCCCCTCTGCTGCTCATGTAATAAATGTATCAATTAGTTTAAATACATCAATACATAGTTGAATTATTTACTTGCTTGCTTATTTACATTTGTTATGTTGAAGATTTGTGTCCACTACGTTTAGACTAGTTCCAGATATTGTTTAAAATACTACTGGGTTAAAAAAGAAAATAGTGACACTCTTTTTTAAAAGCTTTTTTTAAACTTGTAATTGTCAGAAAAAATACATATATTACACTGATTTACACATTCACAAGTGAACAAAATTAATTAAGTATGGTAAAGAAACAAATTAAGTATGGTAAAGAAACAAATTAAGTATGGTAAAGAAACAAATTAAGTATGGTAAAGAAACAAATCAACATATTTTGTATTTATATGTAACTGAGTTGATAAGGTTTTCTTTCTGCCAATTACAGCATTGTACAAAATTATTGCACACATTGGATTTAAGATCCATGTCCATTCATTGTTGGGGGTCCCGAGTGGCCGAGTGGTCTAAAGCGCTCTCCATTACAGATTACTGCTATCTTACCTCTGTCTTGGGTTCGAGTCTCGGATTCGGCCAATGTCGGTATGTGAGAAAGCGTGTCAGTAGCTTCTCGTGGGTCTGTGGTTCTTTCTGCGGTTTTCCCGGGTTCTTCCTCCATCATTAATACTGGCCACCATGTATAGCCTATCGTGTGCTGAAAAATGGTGTTAAACCCTACTACAACAGCAACCATTCATTGTTTATGCTATTCTGTTTGCCAAATGATATTAAGGCTTTAATGGATTTCAAATCTTTAATGACATGACTATTTGTTGTTTAAATATGCAATTCAGGCTTCAGTCTTTTAGATTCACGGACGAAATTTTCACAAGCGGTTGATGAAGTCAAGATAAAATATGAAATCTTTAATGACTGCTGGAGTAACATTTGTTACAAATGTCATTTTAGTCATCATTTACATTTATTTAGATAAAGAAATATGAAGGCCTTATATAGTAATGGTCTTCAGTTGTGTGGCAGGGAAAATTTATGTTTACTGAACTGTGTCAAAATTAACCATGATAGCATTTTCCCTTATTTAAGTAATATGTATCCTTGTATCCTCCATGTTTGCTATTGTAAAACCCATTCAGTTTATCTTCCTGAATTGTTCAACTGCCAAATGTCAAGTCATTTTTCAATGTTCTATTTATGTTTGATGCATGGTAAATAAATGAATTATTTTCTTTACAAACTGTGTGTTATCAAGGTATGACTGATGGCTGTTAAATCAATTAACCAGATTAATATGAAGTCTTCAAGTGAAAACTCTTTATTACAGGTAATACATATTTATTAAAATGTATTTATTAAATGTAATTATAAGTTTCAAGATCTGAAATTTCATTGTACAACTTAATGCTTTCCATACAATTACTATGAACAAATGTCTGTCATTAAGTGACAATCTCTTTTTCAGCCAAGGCAACAGGAAAGAATAAAGTGTCATACAAGACAATAAAAAATAATCTGTACCAGGTATAGATTAGGAACTTGCTTAATGGTGTTAAATTTAGGTAAGTGTTCTTTAGACTTTATATTCATTCTGAGTAAACTGTTTGCTCATATCATGTATCAGATTCTGTTGCCATATATAAGGGTACTGCATTAGGTTAGGTTCAGACGATGATGCTGATGTGACGTATCAAGTTATTTTGCCATGTACATGTATTTGGTACTGCATTAGGTTCATATGATGATGCTGATGTGATGTATCAAGTTATGTTGCCATGTATTAGGTACTGCATTAGGTTCATATCATGATATGATCTATCAAGTTATGTTACCATGTATTAGGTACTGCATTAGGTTCATATGATGATGCTGATGTGATGTATCAAGTTATGTTTATATGTATTAGGTACTGCATTAGGTTCATATCATGATATGATGTATCAAGTTATGTTTACATGTATTAGGTACTGCATTAGGTTCATATCATGATATGATGTATCAAGTTATGTTTACATGTATTAGGTACTGCATTAGATTTATATCATGATGTGATGTATCAAGTTATGTTACCATGTATTAGGTACTGCATTAGGTTCGCATGATGATGATGATGTATCAAGTTATGTTACCATGTATTAGGTACTGCATTAGGTTCATATCATGATGTGATGTATCAAGTTATGTTACCATGTATTAGGTACTGATCAGGTTCATATCATGATGTGATGTATCAAGTTATGTTACTATGTATTAGGTACTGCATTAGGTTCATATCATGATGTGATGTATCAAGTTATGTTACCATGTATTAGGTATTGCATTAGGTTCATATCATGATATGATGTATCAAGTTATGTTACTATGTATTAGGTACTGCATTAGGTTCATATCATGATATGATGTATCAAGTTATGTTACCATGTATTAGTTACTGCATTAGGTTCATATCATGATATGATGTATCAAGTTATGTTACTATGTATTAGGTACTGCATTAGGTTCATATCATGATGTGATGTATCAAGTTATGTTACCATGTATTAGTTACTGCATTAGGTTCATATCATGATATGATGTATCAAGTTATGTTTATATGTATTAGGTACTGCATTAGGTTTATATCATGATGTGATGTATCAAGTTGTTACCATGTATTAGGTACTGCATTAGGTTCATATCATGATATGATGTATCAAGTTATGTTACCATGTATTAGGTACTGCATTAGGTTCATATGATGATGCTGATGTGATGTATCAAGTTATGTTGCCATGTATTAGGTACTGCATTAGGTTCATATCATGATGTGATGTATCAAGTTATGTTACCATGTATTAGTTACTGCATTAGGTTCATATCATGATATGATGTATCAAGTTATGTTTATATGTATTAGGTACTGCATTAGGTTTATATCATGATGTGATGTATCAAGTTGTTACCATGTATTAGGTACTGCATTAGGTTCATATCATGATATGATGTATCAAGTTATGTTACCATGTATTAGGTACTGCATTAGGTTCATATGATGATGCTGATGTGATGTATCAAGTTATGTTGCCATGTACTAGGTACTGCATTAGGTTCATATCATGATATGATGTATCAAGTTATGTTTACATGTATTAGGTACTGCATTAGGTTCATATCATGATATGATGTATCGTTATGTTTACATGTATTAGGTACTGCATTAGATTTATATCATGATGTGATGTATCAAGTTATGTTACCATATATTAGGTACTGCATTAGGTTCGCATGATGATGATGATGTATCAAGTTATGTTACCATGTATTAGGTACTGCATTAGGTTCATATCATGATATGATGTATCAAGTTATGTTACCATGTATTAGGTACTGCATTATGTTCATATGATGATGTGATGTATCAAGTTATGTTACTATGTATTAGGTACTGCATTAGGTTCATATCATGATGTGATGTATCAAGTTATGTTACCATGTATTAGTTACTGCATTAGGTTCATATCATGATATGATGTATCAAGTTATGTTTATATGTATTAGGTACTGCATTAGGTTTATATCATGATGTGATGTATCAAGTTGTTACCATGTATTAGGTACTGCATTAGGTTCATATCATGATATGATGTATCAAGTTATGTTACCATGTATTAGGTACTGCATTAGGTTCATATGATGATGCTGATGTGATGTATCAAGTTATGTTGCCATGTATTAGGTACTGCATTAGGTTCATATCATGATGTGATGTATCAAGTTATGTTACCATGTATTAGTTACTGCATTAGGTTCATATCATGATATGATGTATCAAGTTATGTTTATATGTATTAGGTACTGCATTAGGTTTATATCATGATGTGATGTATCAAGTTGTTACCATGTATTAGGTACTGCATTAGGTTCATATCATGATATGATGTATCAAGTTATGTTACCATGTATTAGGTACTGCATTAGGTTCATATGATGATGCTGATGTGATGTATCAAGTTATGTTGCCATGTATTAGGTACTGCATTAGGTTCATATCATGATATGATGTATCAAGTTATGTTTACATGTATTAGGTACTGCATTA
Organism: Unio pictorum; assembly: GCA_030141615.1. Taxonomy (NCBI): domain Eukaryota; kingdom Metazoa; phylum Mollusca; class Bivalvia; order Unionida; family Unionidae; genus Unio; species Unio pictorum. The sequence goes on along the minus strand of JARLTB010000107.1, from coordinate 6,750,699 downwards.
GGTTCATATCATGATATGATGTATCGTTATGTTTACATGTATTAGGTACTGCATTAGATTTATATCATGATGTGATGTATCAAGTTATGTTACCATATATTAGGTACTGCATTAGGTTCGCATGATGATGATGATGTATCAAGTTATGTTACCATGTATTAGGTACTGCATTAGGTTCATATCATGATATGATCTATCAAGTTATGTTACCATGTATTAGGTACTGCATTATGTTCATATGATGATGTGATGTATCAAGTTATGTTACCATGTATTAGGTACTGCATTAGGTTCATATCATGATGTGATGTATCAAGTTATGTTGCCATGTATTATGTACTGATTAGGTTCATATCATGATGTGATGTATCAAGTTATGTTACCATGTATTAGGTACTGCATTAGGTTCATATCATGATGTTATGTATCAAGTTATGTTACCATGTATTAGGTATTGCATTAGGTTCATATCATGATATGATGTATCAAGTTATGTTACTATGTATTAGGTACTGCATTAGGTTCATATCATGATGTGATGTATCAAGTTATGTTACCATGTATTAGTTACTGCATTAGGTTCATATCATGATGTGATGTATCAAGTTATGTTACAATGTATTAGGTACTGATTGGGTTCATATCATGATATGATGTATCAAGTTATGTTACCATTTATTAGGTACTTTATGAAACTCATACTATGTATCAAGTTTTTGCCATCTTTTGAGTTTTGTAAAAGACTAATGTGACAATGGATAAAATAAATGCATATAGAAAAAATAAAGAATAATGGTTAATCATTTCATTCAAGTTTATGCATATGGTAAAAGTTCCAAACCCAGGGCTGGCTCATGCAGCTGTTATGCTTTGAAAGTAGTATAAAGAAAGAGTTCATTTCATAATGTATGCACCCTTACCTGCACTCTTACAGTGAACCTCAAGTAAAGAGGTCATCTCTGTATCAAGTTGGGTAGTTTTTTGTTTGTTTGATTAGGATTTTTAACGTAGCTTTAACAATTTTTCAGTTATATCGCTACGATGTCTGCAGTGAGGCAGTTTATAGTGATGTCTAGCACTGAGACATCATGCCGCAGACATGTAGCATGATGTCTCACCCAGTCACATTATCCTGACACCAGGCCGACCAGTCCTAACACTAACCTCGTTATGCTGAGCGTCAAGCGAGGCAGCTGTTAGTACCATTTTTGTAAGTCTTTGGTATGACTCAGCCGGGGATCGAACCGACGACCTCCCGCTTCCGGGGCGGACGCTCTAACCACTAGGCCACCGAAGCGGTTCAAGTTGGGTAGTAAAGAGGTCATCTCTGTATCAAGTTGGGTAGTAAAGAGGTCATCTGTATCAAGTTGGGTAGTAAAGAGGTCATCACTGTATCAAGTTGGGTAGTAAAGAGGTCATCTCTGTATCAAGATGGGTAGTAAAGAGGTCATCTCTGTATCAAGTTGGGTAGTAAAGAGGTCATCTCTGTATCAAGTTGGGTAGTAAAGAGGTCATCTCTGTATCAAGTTGGGTAGCAAATATAGAATTCCTTTGAATTTCTTATTTGTTTTATTTTTTTTTATGTATGTAATGGAAACAGTCATCACACTCCATGTTTTATATTAAGATGAAAAGCTAGAGAATAAAGATTATTTTTTTTTTAAATTACAAAACATTTGGGTTTAGAGATAAAGCAAGAGTAATCCTTCAAAAGACCTGTATTATCTTAATAAAAAGTCTTTATTAAAAATATAGTTTTGTTATATGAATGAATAGTAAACTCTTCATATTACAGAATCGGAAAATCAAGAGAGAGCCACTCAGCTTTTGATTATTTATTATACATTATTCACAAGCCTGGAATGCAAAACATGCAGATTCTTGTTCATTGATGTAATTGTATGATCATGAATTGTTTTTTAACTATCGAAGATCATGTCTCATTTGTAATTTTGTGAGTGCCAGGGATCCAAGCTGTATGGGCCTTCCGACTCTATAATAAATAATTAATCCAAGAGACAGTTTGGCATTCTCCATCACAAAGTACATGCACATTGAAACTAATAAAAAATGATCAAAATCAAAGAGTTGTAATCTAAAGAAGCAATTTAAGGTTACATGTGGACAACACACCTTAAATTTGTAATCCACTATGCAGTGGGACAAACTGGAAATCAAGAGTAAATCTCTGCCAAGCAGAGAAGCAGTGTTTGTTGTTGTGGATTATGAGCTGTCTGTACAGTGAAGAAGTGATGCCCATTCATTATAGTTTAAATACATATATATGTATATTCACCAGTGTGTTTCTTTTACATGTATGATCATTTTAGATTGTGTGTTTGTTTTTTATTTTGAAAGATTTTACTTTAGTCTACAAAAAATGTTAGGTTTAGTTATTCACTTCTTTATAATTCCTTTTTTACATAAAATAAAGTAGCCACAAGAACATCATCAGATGATCCTTGCCAACTGAATCATGGTAATTTCTATTATGTCATATATTCTGGCATGTATACAGCATGAAAAGGCTGATCTGTGAATGCATTACATTATTTTGCATATTGTATATTAGAATTTATACACTTAAACAAAAATTCAGTAAAATATGTACCTGATATCATGGTAGATTGCTTATTCAGTGATGATCAGTTCTAATGGCTATCTGATTACATTTATGTTTTACTTGTACATGCATTTTAAGCTATTTCTTGAAATATCCAATACAGATTCAGGTGTTATCTTTGTATTCATATAAAGATTTTTTACTGAACATATTCTGAAGCAATTAAAAGCTGTAAATTAAATGTGTACAGCATGTTTATGTACACTGCAAAGATGAACTAGTAATATGTAATTTAGACCATTGCATTTCTTTATCCATTTTGGCATATTTTTAAATTAAGCATTATTTGGTGAAAACCATTCTGGTACAGTTTTCTTGTAGACTAATTTAGTTATGCATCAGGATTTTAGTTGGCCTCTTTTATATCGATAGCCAACTTAATCAGATTTGTAAGTTTTTTTTACATGAAATCTGAATGCTTGGGGGGAGGGGGGCATTTGGATCCTGGAATTAGGCTATCTGCAAATGTTGCACAATCTTTATGTAACAAAGATTTACCTGGTGGTAGTAGAATGCTGAGGAAAAAATAGTAAAAGAAGCATGAATTAATTGCACCAGGAAACTGAAGAAAGTTTGAATTTTGTTTTTATTTTGATCAGGTTGAAATTTCAAATGCAATTCAAAATTCACTGTTGGAAACCATGCTGTCTTTGTTCACAAGCTAGGTACTTTCTTAAGAAAGGTCATTTCATTTTTGCCTTGCCATTGCATTTTATTTTCTACTGGCCATTTATCCATAATTTGTTAGCTGGGTAGCTCTCAGCCAAACTTAGATTAGTAAGCATGTTTCTATGTAGATGATGATTTTATAATTGCATTGGAATGACCTTGCCTTCTTTCTTTTGGACTTGCATTTTATTAAATAAAAGATCCTGTTACTCATGTAACATGCTTAATACCAGTTCTTTAACAGGTTATTTACTTGCACATTTTCATTTTTAAAAACAGTATCACTTAAAAACATTAGGAAAGTTGATGAAATTTGTTTTACTTTAGATCATAATGATGTTCCAAAATGTAATGAAAGAGTCGTTGAAAGATGAGTGAAAGCAGAGAGCCTTTGTTCCCAATCCAGGTACTTTCCTAACAACGGTCTCATTCAATTTGTATGCTCCCATTGCATTCTATTGTGGTATCTGCTACTGGCCAGTCATTCATCACTTGTTTACTTGGTAGTTCCTGGCCAGATTGAAATACATAGGCATGTTCTATGCATATTTAGACAATTTAATGTTTATCATTTATTTATAATAGCTGTTTATTTTGGACTAACATGCAATACATTTTAGCTGCATTTTTTTATAAATAGCCCTGTTGTTTATTAATTATTTCAATAGTTTTTTTTTTTGGCACAAACATTTTTTAAAAGTCTCAGTCAGTTAGACATTCTTGTTTTGAGATTTAAAAAAAAAAAATAATTACATTAATGATTTCAATTCAAAATTATTGATGCATGTCCCTGATGCAATAAATATATTCATTTTTAAGATAATCATTCAACCACATCATCACAATAGGGCTTGATATTCATGCTCCAAATATCTTGGTATACACAGCACAAATGTTTGGTGTCATTGAAATGAAAACCACATAATCATAGGTTTCTCTTAAGCTAGAAACAACATCAGGTGTGTGTGTGTGTATGTGTGATTTGGATTTTTAACGTTGCTTTAACAATTTTATATTGCTATGATGTCACAGTATGACAGTTTTTGTGACACAGAACTGGAGAATCATGCTGCAGACATGTGGCATCAGTCACAATTCAGTCACATTATCTTCACACCAGGCCAAACAGTCCTAATACTACCCTCTTAGTGCTCAGCACCAAGCAAGGCAGCTGCTAGTACCATTTTTATAAGTCTTTGGTATGACTCAGCTGGTGTTCAGACCCATGACATCCTTCATCCATGGAAGATGCTCTTACCACTGGGCCACTGGAGCAGACCAACATCAAGTAAAGTTAAAAACAAAGTATCAATAACAAAGTTAAAATCCAATATAATGGTACCATATGTATAGTATATAATGGCCAGCATTAGGATGAAGTTGTTTTATTTTATTTATTGAATCAGGTAAAATGTCTGTTTTGAATGGAAATAACATTTGGGCGAGCAAGAAAAACATTCTTAATCTATTTTTAACTTTTCAGTGTGAAATGGAGAAATAGAGCCATCACTCTGTCCAAACAAAAATATTTTCATTTCCAGAGCAAAACTCTTGAACCATTCTAGGTACAGTATTTCAGACAAATTGGGTACACTTATCAACCAAGCTGTGTACACTTCCTATTGATACTGCATTCATTATATTTTGTTACCATGGAAATAAAGTGTAGCATAAGTAGTATATAACTTATGAGTATGCAAACTGAGTGATGATTCAGCATGCTTTCAGTTGGATTTGTAAACTAAAATGGGAAAGTACAATATGTCATCTTTAGGTTACTCTTTATTGCTATTATGCCACCTTACACAGGTAAAATCATGCATTAATACAGGGAACTCTCTATTGTCTTAACTATTGTAAATTTTTAATACATTCGCACCATTTTTTGGGTAAAACATAACAAAATGTTTTCTTTATTCTTACACTGGAGAAATCATAAATTGTGATTTTCTCTAAATTTCAATTTTTATAACAAAAATAAAGGAATTCATAGGTTTACTGTCTGATAATTGTTTTGTACCGGTTTCACAGTTTTAACATTTATTTACAGTTCAAGCTGAGCTATTGATGGACATAACTGATTATGAGAATCAGAGATTATGGAACCCTCAACATGTAAGAATTGTTTTAGGAGTGTATATTATCCTCTTGCAATAAGTTTACACGATTTTTAGCTCTTTAGGTCATATATCCCTGAAACATGCTTATGCAATGTACCTCTTATCGGTCTAGCCATTAGAACTAATTTGTTATTGCTTCTTCTTCCAACAAACTGGTAGGACTGCTGAAACTGTACACTTATTCGTTGCAAGGTCTAGTTAGCCTAAAATGAAAATTTTGCCCTTCAGATATACATAGTGACAACCTTGAGAACCTTATTGCTATGCCTTCTCAACAGCATGAACAGTTTTTCTGAGAATGGATTCTTCTCCAACCAGTTTATTAATTTTTTAAAATCATTTGGACCTTATTAAAAATATTTTCAGTGCTGGACAAATAATTTATTAGTGTTGGAAGTGGACCTCAAATACCTAAATTTTCATTTGACCTTAGGAACCTACCAAAACTTAAAGAAAGTGGACAAAACCTAAATAGTGAATGCAAACCTAAAATGTTTTTTTTTCAAACCTGAAAAATACTTTTAAAAATTTGAAGATAAAAATTTAATAATAACCTAAAATTTTAAAACTCATTTTCACTTCAAACCATGTTTATAGCATATTTGTTAAGTTATTGAAAATTGGATTCAACTTGTGGAAATTACGATTTTCATGTGTTATATATAGTAATATTGTGTGCAATGTTTGTTATGTATGAAACTACGCCTACTAATTTAGAATTACCCATTGGCCTTAAAGTTCTAAATTGTACTTCTCTGACATCAAGTACAGCTGCAATGGTGGCCATCTTCAAAAATCTTTTCACCTTCCCAGCTACTGTTATTTGTGATATTAGACTCAGTTAAGTCATATTCCAGTAACCCCTCAGATATTTGGAAAATGAACTATTCTCTTGTTTTTACATATTTTTTAATGGTGGAGGAAGAACCCGGGACCCCCCCCCCCGAAATAACCACCAACCCATGTGAAGCTACTGGCAAGGTTTCTCACATTTCTACATTGGCCGAATCTGAGACTCGAACCCACAAAAACAGAGGTGAGATGGCAGTGATCTCAAACGGAGAGTGCTTTAGACCACTTGGCCACTCAGGGCCCCCATATTAAATCTGCAGGTGTAAATATAATATTTAGCAAAAAAAGCATCACAAAATGTCCAATTGTTCACTTCCTAAAATTATTTTTATTGACAAATGTACAATATGTGGACAACAGGGTACAAAAGTTTAGTTAAAAGAGTACCAGAACTTTGAAGCAATATTGCAGTCATAGAATCCATGTTCAATACTTTCCTTATCAAGCTTACTAAAAGTGTATTTGTCATCATCTAACATGCTAATTCGTTTCAAAAGTTATTATTGACAATTATCGTTGAAATAAGTTAAAAGATACCAACTTTGTATCCATAGTACAAAGTTTTGCCTGGCTATAAAATCTTGGACCACTCCTCTTACTTACATTTGTATTTAATAACTGCATCCACGTTTCTTGCTTAGCAGTGTCTTGGCAGTGTCTTGCCTCTTTACCGTTTATATTTTAAGTATTTGTAATCAAACTTCAATGAGTTTTATTGTTTGCAAGTTCATTATTTTATCCTCCTTCTTATCAAGCATGGCGTGAGCAAAATGGTTTTTGATCGCATCTTTCCAAGAGTTGGGAATTTTGCATATTAATGGAAAGTATTTACAAACATTGTAACATCCGTTTTTATGTTTTGTCGATTCAAATGGTATTAAATTACCTCGATCATTAACTTAATGACTAAGAATTGAAATGTCATCATCTTTTCAGTATTTGTATGGATGGAACTATCTAGGTGGACCAATTTTTTAAAAACTTGGATAAATACTCATTTGGATTTTGTGAATTCTCTTTCTAATTCAATACTGCCAAAATTGCATCTATCTCAAATTTTTTTTTTATTGAGTTTACAAATTTCCTCATATTTCGGAATATATTTGTACTGAATAGTATCTGCCATGTTCCATTCTTGTTTTCTAGTAATCTTTAAACCCATCTTATTTAATGAATGAATAAATCTTTATCATATCTCACCCCCCGTCTCTGCCGCTACGAGTTAGTATACCAAGCTTAATTATTTCTACGTTATAACTCAGTCAAATGCTGATGAAAAAGACACAATTATCTAATGAGCTGTGTGCCTTCTCAAAGCTTTTAAAATTTAATTTAAATCAAAAAGTTGTATTTCAAGGGTATAGAACAGAAAACTTTATTCACGATTTAGGCGGAAATTCCATACTTCATAAGGGTCTTCACTCACACAAGTTGTTATGATGTACACCTCCAATGTCTTTTTGATCTGAACCAAAAATAAGTTCCTATTCAGTAAGTTAGTCCAACTTTCTGTGTTGATACCATGGCTAGCAATCAAATGGTAAACTTTCAACTTAAACCAGGGTCCCAAATCAGTTAAATTTTAAAATACTGTAATAATGATCAAAACGTTACACACTTTGCAAATATAATATCACAACTTTCTTGATACCATGCAATCTCTTCATATTGCTAATTGATACAGTACTTTCATGTTTTATCATTGGAGATACAGCAGCAAGGTTCTGGAATGACTCAAAGATGAAATTCTACAGAAAGCAATGCATGCAAGAGACCAAGATACCATCTTAAGCAGGAACTACAATTTTACAGGCTTCAATGATTGCAATCACCCATAAAAAAATCATGCCAGAGATGAATTCATCCTTGTATGTGGTAAACATATAGGTTTGTCTGAGAAGAGTTGCCTACACAAGTTGACAGTCTTGTAAAGGTAATAGATGAAACAGACAAAACATATAAACAATACCGATATTCAAATAGTAGTCCCTAGCATTGCTCTATCTTAGAAACTGATCAAAACTACTGAAACAACAAACATGAAAATAGTGTCAATGATACCCACAAGTTCTGTACCTGAAAGCTTTTCTTTATTCCAACCACACACCACATTGCAAAATGTTCACCATTGTTTGTGAATAAATTGTATTTTTTAAACTTTCGCCTTTCAACAAAATGTTACATGGACTCCGCCTATGAGTAATTTCATCACGGAACATCTGATTCTGAGAGACAACGATAAGCAAGTCAGCAGTAGCAAAATCATATTTCTCATTTGTTTTGATGATCTCTCTCTTTCTCTCTCTGCATCTTGGTCAGTGATACGGTTTCCACGCCTTTCTAAAGACCATGTGATGAAGTGATTTAATTCAAGTTCTACGATTTTACCTTGACATGAAACTACTTTATTTAGAATACCATGATGTCTAAATAATTTTCCAAGATGATGTACTTTTTGCAAGTCTGTTGCATCCTATACTTTTTTTTCTGCAAAAGAATATGAACAGCCTCTGCTTTCTTCATCATCATTAATCTCAACATTTTCTTGAGAGTGAATGGTACTATTCCGGTCATAATTTTCAATAAATTCCCCCAACTCCTCCTAAATAAGAGGAACAAATGGTAACAAAATTAATTTCAGCTAGAGATACAAAGATTCATCAAGTTACACGAATACTGTGACAAGGCATGAGACAATACACCCATATCGCATATTAATACAATTCACGGTACACAGTCTGCGATGAAATACATTAATGATATTTATATCAACGTGATTTTCATCTTTCAAAGGTCTGTCAGCAGTGGGGTGGTGCCATTTTGATGTACATATATATTGACATCTTGGTTGTATTTCCTGAGCACATGTTACAGAGAGACGCAGACTTCTCATCTGTTTATATGCCATTCTAATCTTTGACAACACAAAAAGCAAACTTCTAAACAGACGACGTGTAAGTTGTCAGTGATTTAAAATCAATGTTTTAGGTGCTTTTATGCTACTCCATTTGATCTGATGCATGAATCCTCTTCAACACCATTCCCTTCGTTCTGCACCGCATCTTATTTTAGGTCATCATTATAAAATTTGGAAAGCATGAAGTAATCTTCAATTGAGAAGAAATATAGTGCAATTTCTTTGTCCAGGGAAAATTAATATTGTCTAGAACAAATCCGAGTATGGTATCAGATGACTAACAACCAGATCCATCAAAATGTACTTACTGCAGATGCAAAATTACCGCAGCAGTCACAAGCAATAGTTTTGTAAAAAAAAAAAAAAAAATGATTATTGACAATTCCTATACAGCTTCTAAAAATTAACAAGGTCAAGGCGATTATAATGCATATGGTTTGGAATCTGACCCTTGCCAATTTTGGGCTAATTCTTTTTTTTTTTTTTGAAAAAAACCGCCAGCAGTCAGTGGCTGATTACATATACAAGTACCATAAATCTTCCAAACTCGTACCCTATGACTTAAATACTTCATTGATCATAAATCTTCCAAACTCGTACCCTATGCTTGACTGAAATACTTCATTGATCATTGAACAGCCGTATTTGCATCATGAACTTATTTTGTATTATATCCATTCAGATTAAGTTTGTAAACAATGCTTCAAGTGTGTCATGCAGTGAATAAGATATAATTAGTTTTGATTTGTAGCCACTATTTTAACATGTACTTTAACAAACAAAAACACCAATCAGAATTTAATGTAACATCTATCTTGCACTGCTTGACAAAATGGAAATGTTTAAGTAGATGAGATCTGAAGCAATACAGAAGCTTTGTTTAAATATAATTAGTAAATTATCAACGTAGTATTTAAATCGTATATGAAAAGTTTCCTTTATGTTGACATTGATATTATTGGATGAAAACTCTGATGAGATACAATATGTTGCACTGGACATGGGGTGGTGATGGCAGCTTGAAACTCAAGCGAGTTAGTCACATTGTTACAAGTGTAGAAAACAAGTGGGTGCAGTTTGTTTTATATTTATTTTTGTTATTCTAACAGAATACAGTTTCTTTCCAAACAACATTTTATTAGAGCGTAATTAACAATATACAGGGAAATTTTGATCAATGTAAATGTCACTTACACCTGGTGTTGGCAGCACATAAATATTTCAATATTAAATTTAAAACGTTTTTAGTAACTAAAAATTGGCGTTAAATTTATCTTTGAGTTCCTCTTAGGTGTGAGATCAATACAATGCAACGTGCATTTAAACGTAAAATATGTGTTATGTCCGTGTGTGTTTCTCTGAGAACTTAAGTCCCAGCCATGTTTTGATAACTGCCTTGTAGAAGTATTGATTGTATTGTTGCACTGAATTAAAAGCTGGCCACCTTTGTATTACCACGTCAATTATGGTGTTACAAAACACCCAAATCCACACCCAATTCCACCAAAATCAACTCAAATCAACCAAATCCACACCAAATTGCATCGTGTCTGACATCTCATCTATAAATTACAACACTCCTCTCCTATCTTTTAATTTTTAAACAATTTCGTTTCCACAAACCGATTTTTTTCCTAATAAAAAACAACCTTTATCTTACCAAATTTATTTGACTTTATGAATACGTTCTTGTATAAAGGCATTACGTGTACGGACGGAGATAAATGAAGACGTACATAATAAGATATATGTACATATCATATACTGTTGTATAGTTTTAATTTTATACGTCAAATCTTTAGTGTTAGCTTCGATTTATGTGACACCATCGCAAAAAGGCAATGGTAGAAGCACATAGCAAGGATGTGAAGATTGGTAAGTCGCGAGCGATAATGGGCAAACAATTACTGGCTTTATATATTATATTCATATAGGCATTCGTCATAGGCCAGCTTTGAGGTTTCCATCATCTCATACTCTTGTCTTCTTAATCTTCTTTTTCCCTTGCTTCTTCTTTTCTTTGAAAGTAAAAATTCTCTTCTGCAGCCAGGGTTAGTTGTATTGTTTCAAGCCTGGCTTTTCTTCTTCTGTTGTTAAATTTTCCCATGATTTAGTTGTTGGTGTTGCTTTTCTGTCTGCTCGTGGATTTAGTTTTTGGGAAGATACTTGGAATTTCAGCTTGGCTTTGTTTGTTCTGTTCCCTGCTTGTTACTCCCCGAGTCACTTCTTGATTTCTATGGTGCAAGTCTTGTTCTTGTTGTTGTTTATTCAGTTCTTCCTGTTAGTTTGTTTTTCGCGTATTTCACCTGTCACTACATTGACATGTTCATTTTGGTCATTTGGCCTTATCCCTGCGCATTTGTGTGGAAGACATTCTTTATATCTTGGTACTAGAGTTTCTGGTAACTGTTTAACAGTAAAACAGCTGTTTCTCGCACAAAATAAAAAAAACAGTAAACAGCTGTTTTTTTCTAACTTGTTTTACTGTTTCTAACGGAAATTTTTAAACAAAAAGATACTACAACTGATGCTCCAACGTTCATTATGGATATGAAATATGTAACGGAAAACAAGTTTTTAAAATTTCTTTTTTGAATGTGTTAGTGATTTGTTATGATGATTTTATCAACTTGGCCAAAAACTAAAATAAAAGAGCAATTTGTCTTAATTAGGTAAGATATTATAAAATTGATCTTGTGGCATCAACAAATATTGATGTTCTTTTCATCCATGTCTTCAGTTTGGGAATACGCCGCAAAACGAAAGAATCCAATTATAAAAGAGCTAGAAAGTCAATGTGGACGATGCAATAAAATCATCAAATGTTCAGGAAACTCCACGACAACGTTGAAGAATCATCTGAAAATACATGGAATTGATTTTGATAAACATGCTGGAGGGTGTACATCCAAGGAAGAGCCCGTGAACAATAAGAGAACAAAAACGATTGCCGATTTCCTGGGGCGAAAAAGTCGGAAGGATCTGGCTACTGATGGAATATCGATTAGAGCTATCACTAGAAACAAGTATATACGGCAATCAATCTCACGGGACGGATTCAAACTTCCAGCGAACGAAAGCGATGTGATGAAGCTGGTGCATGATGATTACGAAGAAAAGAGAAACATAACGATTGCCGACATCGAGGAAAAACTCGAGAGAGGAGTAAAGTTTAGCATGATTGTGGATGAATAAACAACCGTGAGAGGACGTCGATTCTTTGGAGTCAACATTCATGATAGCGGCGATAAAACAACAATCAAGACGGGTCTTGTTCGCATATTTGGTTCGTGCACCTCTCTCGATATGGTAGAATAACTGAAACAGCATTTGAGCGTTTTTGGAATAACAATGGAGAGGGATTTGGTGGGATCTACTCAGGACGGCGCTGCAGTAAATAAAAAATGCATTAGCCACATCGATGTCATCTGACAGTTCTGCTTGAACCATGGTCTGCACCTTGGAGTAAGTGACACATTGTACAAGAAGAGTACTGAGATAGACGATTTAAACCTGGATAGTGACGATATTGATGAAATGAACAATTTTGAAGCAGGTACGGACTTGGAAGTGATCAGCGTTGATACATTAGAAGGAGACGTCGATTACCACGATCTGCTCAAGAAATCACGCGAGCTTGTCAAATTCATAAAAAAAAATCAACTGTTTGAAATAATGTCTTTCAATCCAAAGTAAAAGCTGAGTTCGGACGCGAGATTGAACTGCATCTTGACGTGAAGACGCGCTGAAACTTCCATCCCAACAATGTTAGAGCCACTAGTAAAGACAAAAGTCGCTATCCGCGAGACAATAACCGAATTCAAGGCGCTGGAAATGATTGAGACATTGGATTTTGACGCTCTCAAAACTCTTCTGAAGGCAATGGAACCTGTGAAACTTGCTGTTGAGAATCTAAGTCGAGATGACGCGACGTTGATGAGTGCTGACAAAGTTTTAGAATTCATGTTCAACAATCTCTCTAGCCTGAATAATGACATTAGTACCAAGCTCATGGAAAATTTGAAGTGTCGCGTTGAAGAGCGATTGAACAAGGATGTCATGAACCTCTTGCGCAGTCTTAAAGATCCATCTGTCGCCCCGTCAAAAACCACGCTAAATTTCGCAGGAAAACTAGCGTCTCATCTATTTGGCGACAACGATGTAGATGATGTCGTCGAACAGTCGTCAAATGATGCTGAAAGTGTGAACTTGTCTCTTCAAGATGAATTGAATTTGTTGCTTCAAAAAGATGGATCACCAAATGCAGTCGGAGGGCAAGACATTTTCAAATGGCTCAAGTCTGAATTCACGCTTTTCAGGAACTCTGGCCAGCGCACTGAAAACCTCCAGAAATTGTACAACGCAATTCTATCCATTAAACCGACATCAACGGACGTTGAAAGAATTTTTTCGGTCTGTGCAAATTTCTGTACAAAATTAAGATAGCGTCTCTCAGACAAGTCGCTGAATGCACTTGTATTCTTAAAATATTATTATAAGAAGTATGTATTGATTTAGAACTTATCACGAAAAGTATATAATAAAACGGTGTTCATCACAAAATTAAGCTATTGACTGTAAAATTAGTGAAAAAATAGAAGAAAAAAACCCAGTAAAAACAGCTGTTAACAGCTGCTTTTTGAAAATTGAAAACAGTAAACAGCGGTTTTTCAAAAATGACTTTTTCAGAAACCCTACTTGGTACGAGGTGAATAGCAGTCAGACTTTGCGCGATCGAGGCCATGGGTTAATTATCAGAGTTATATATAATGTGAATGATAACAGGTACATTGTCGGCGATCGCATAAGATGATCAAACGAATTGCCAAACAAATTCAGCAAGTGGCAAGTGCTTCTTGTCGACGTTTCTGTAAAACAAACCAATGAAAGAACCTGTCGAATAAGTTGGTCGAGCGGCAAGTTCTCAGTTACTCATTTTTTAAAAAAAAAATCATATTTGTTCACAATCAACCAGCTAAAACCAGTCTTGATTTGTTTTTCATTGCACAATCATCATTATCATTATCTCTTGACCTAGTGTGGTCGTTGAGGTACTACTCTGCTGAACATCTGATCAGTTCCCTTCACTTGTCTCGATCATGTGCCAATGCCCGTGTCTCCGCAAAACTTTTCCTGCTCCAATCTGTGATGTTGTCACTCCACTTTGTCACTGTCTCCTCTCCTTCTGTCACCCTGGACACTGCCCTGCAGCACTGTTGTGGATAGACTGTTAGCTGTTAGGACATGACCATACCATTTTCAGCTTTCTCATTTTGACAGTGGTGAGGAGGTCTTCATAATGGCTAACTTTTTGCCTGATGGTGTTATGCACTTCATTTGTGATGTGGTCCATGTAAGAGATGCCAATGATGGCTCTGTAGCATCTCATTTCAAGTGCCTGTATTCTTCGTTGTAATTCTGCTATTAGGGTCCAGGCCTCACATGAATACAGAAAGATTGAGATGACTAGTGTTCTCAATAGTCTTAATTTCAGACAGATAATTCTTGTCTCTCCAGATGGGTCTTAGCTTTGACATAGCTGCCATTGACATTGTTTGTACTGCTCGTGACAAAATTTCTGCTCTTGATCCCTCTTCGATGATTATGGAACCAAGATATTTGAACTGGCCCACTGTTTCTAGTTCCTGTCTGTAACGTTGTTGAGCCGACCCTTTGAGATTAGGCAGGGTTTTAAAGAAATAACAAACACGTTCGGTCATATAAAAATTATATTAAAAATCAACATAATAGGTATATATATATATATATATATATATATATATATATATATATATATATATATATATATATATATATATATATATATATATAATGACGAGCCCACAATACACAAATGAATCCACTACCCTACTAATTGTCTGCAGTCATCCACTACTGTACTATATATCTGTAGTCATCCACTACTGTACTATATGTCCGTAGTCATCCACTACTGTACTATATGTCTGTAGTCATCCACTACTGTACTAAATGTCTGTATCAAATATACAAAACGTAACATTACATTGACTATAGACACGATATTCGTATCTCACACAAAATAGTCAATCAAAACATAGCATTCAATTGACTATAAACACGCTATTCGTGTCACACACAAAATAAAACAAAACATACCATTCAATTGACTAAACATGCTATTCGTGTCTCACACAAAATAGTCAATAAATCAAAACATAGGGCTCAATTGACTATAAACACGCTATTCGTGTCTTACACAAAATAGTCAATAAACCAAAACTACGGACGTTAACCCTGTACTTCCTTTAGTTGCGACAGTAGTTCATATTTGCCCGTCTCCACTCCACCGGTTAACATTGGACTGGAATACTCATCTATTCACTCGTTGACCGGCGAGCTGAATATAAAAATGGACAGTTTTCCAAATAATAACACGAATTAACGCAATACATAATAAAACGAACGTGCTATTACGAAACTGAACATTTAACTGAAACATTAACCAAAAAGAACGCAATTGACTCACCCAACTTTTTGGCTCTAATTCCCGACAAATGAAACGTTTAGAGGTCTGCTCTAATGTCCACTGCGTCTTAAAATTACCCTGCACTATACCTATATAGTAGTATGCCGTACTTGTAAAAAGTGATTCGCGTGAAACCTTCATTATACGCGCGGCACGTACGACTCGCTGTACAGGACAACTCACTTAGAGGAGTATGGTATACCCTCTATGCCATATCGGGTATTTCGTAACAGTGTCATAACTACGAGTTTCAAAATAATAATTCATTAGATACAGGATAACGACAGACAAATTATATAACAAAATTAACAGGACTGATAAGCTTAAAAATAGATTAGAGGAGTATGGTGTACCCTCTATGCCATATCGGGTATTTCGTAACACTCTCCTCTGACTTTAATCTTGGTTGAGATTTGTTTGCCACTATTTGTTAATAGCTTTGTCTTCTCTGCGCTTATCTCCATGTCAAATCTCGAAGATGTTTCATCCAGGTTCTTCACTAAGGTGGCTTACTCGTCTTCACTGCCTGCCAGTCCATCAATGTCGTCTGCAAAGCGTAGGTTGGTGATGTTACGTCCTCCAATGATGACTGTCCCACAGTGGTTTTCCAGGGCTTCGCTCATTATGCGCTCTAAGTAGATGTTGAAAAGCACGGGTGCCATGAGACAGCCTTGATGTACTCCAACTGTTGTCTTTAACCAGTCCTACACAGCACCTTGAGCAATTACTGCACTGGTAGCCTTGGCGTACAACTGCTTGATGGTATTGGTAAACTTTTGACCCATGTTGTACTTCTTCATTGTGGTGCATAGATGTATTGTTGATGTTGCAAGTACTTTTCTTTCACACAGAACCATAAGATTGAATATTTGTTCTGTTGTGCTTCTTCCACTCCAGAACACTGCATGTTTTTCAGCGATTATTTCTAATGCTTGTGGGTTCAGTCTGTTCAAGATGATCTTACTAGCATGGCTTATCAAACTGAATGTTCTGTAATTTTGGCACAGCTGGAGATTGCCTTTTTGGGGGAGTGTTTTTATCAGTGACTGGGTCCAATGTATTGGTCATTCGCCTGTCTGTCAGATCTTGTTGCAGATATTTGTTAGTAGCTCTATCACTGATTACCCCCTTTCTTGATAAGTTCAGCTGGGATGCTGTCTACTCCATCTGCCTTCACATTCTTATTTGAGAATGGGGAAATCGTCATCATTTGTGGATTTTGGAACTTCAAGCACCTCTGGGTCTCCTGTGGACGGATGGTTGTAGAGTTCGTTACAATACTCAGTCCATCTTTCTGCAATGTCACTTGCTTCTGTGAGTCATTTTCCATTATCGTCTTGAATGGTACTGACTGATGGTTGCATCTGTCTGTTTTTTTCTTTGGGCGATGGAGGCCAATGATATCCTTGGCTTCTGTTGTCTTGACTTTGTTGAAAGTGTCTGTCATCACTTTAACATCAACATCCATAACAACGAGTGGAGCAAATTTTCCTTCAATTGTGGCTTGGAATGACTTGCAGATGTTAGGGTCCTTCAGTTGTTTAAGCTTGAATATGAGCTTGATTTTCTTGGGCTTGTCAATTTTCTTCAGCCTCACTCGGACGTTCATAATGTCGAAGTCGTGATCACTCACAACATCAGCACCTGGGAACGCTCTTGTGTTTGCTCTATTGATGCCAGATCGGTAACGGGTTTGAACCAGTATGTAGTCGATCTGGTTATGATGGGTTCCATTTGGTGCGTGCTATGTCCAGCATCTTGAAGTTTTATGCTGGTCCAGGGTGTTGGCTAGTCCCAGGTTGTTGTAGCTTGCGAACTCGAGCAGCCATCTCTCTCTTTCGTTTGTAAGCTCATAGCAAGAAGGTCCACATTGATCAACCCAGTCTTTTAGAGCATCTTTGCCAACTTTGGTATTCCAGTCTCTTTTTTACTTACCATGTAGTTTGTTCTAAAACTTATGATCAGTAGTCGGAATGAGTACTGACAATTGCCAGCATGTTGTTGTTTGGTTGTTTTTTGGGGTGGGTGGTTGGGGGTGGGGAGTCGTATGAGTTTCAGTTTTTGTATTAGTCATCATTAATAGACGAAATGACAGTCTAAACAAAACATTACTGTTAATTACAAACAACTAAATGCATGGTATATAATCCTAATGTTTCATGAGCTCGTCTCTCATTTTGAAACAAAGCTTAAAAACTGTACGCATGTTTTATTTTATTATTAAAATATTAATAAGAAACGGCAAAAAAGAAGTTGTCAATCATACCAAGGCCATTGAAAGCTACATGTTACCCTGAATAATCGTTAAATGTAAAAGTTTCCAAATGTCAAACGGTAGAAATATAGCCGATATTCAAGATACTTATGTTGAGATGCATATAATAGATTCCTTTGATAAATAAACAAGATTTTTAGCAGCAATTAATTAAATCAATTGTCATCACATTCAAAGCTGTTACGTAATTTTAATCGGATTAAGGTCACGCTCGACCGTTCAAAGCACGGATAGACACAGGTTATTTCATCTTCAACGGGTATAGATAATGTAATGTGGATTTAAAACAAATATTGAATATAAAAATTTTGAAAACTTTTTGAAAAGTACGAGGAGAAAAGGAACTAAATAACAGACAACAAAAAAGGAAATAAGACCGAAATTGAGAAATGACATTATGATTATGATATAGACACATTATGATTATGTATTCAGTGCCAAACATACCAGATAAACCAAGCGAAGATTATTTCGGGGTTGCGATGTTTTTTTTTTAAATAAAATCAATTGTGATAGTAAATATATGTAATGAAAGAACTATAGGGAAGAGGCAAGATATTAGAAAGAAAACCCAATATAATGCTACTTTTTAACAAATATTTTTTGCAACTTTTTGGCCTTTTTTCAATTTTTAATATATACATGATCATGCCAGCTAGCAGACCTGGAAACTTCATGACCAACGAAGAATTACTGAAAGTTATCATGTACACTGAAAGAGGAGAAAAAAGTATCTCACGCGGCATAAAATGCAACGTATACATTGTCATTGAAGCATCTGATGACGATAACGGTGCCAAAAACTTCCTCGCTGATTGTGATGTTTGGGATTGGAGAAGTGCTACAACAGTTTAATCAGACTTTTGTTGTCACCGAATCGGTTGACAAATTACGTATTGTGTATATGGAAAAAGGAACAGTACTGTGTCAAGAAAATGGTCAATGGTGCGATCACATATGAACCAATATTTCCTCAGCCATCGAGTGTTTTAACACCGCATATATATTATACTAAATTGATGGGAGACAAATCATTTTTTTTTTAAAAAAACAACTATTTAAAACAATATCCAGTTTTCAAATCATATTGGCAAAGATTCGTGTTGGACAAAATCAACTCATGTTTTCCGCCCTTTATGCGAAGTAGTAATCAGTGTACCATGGACAGATAATAACAGCGAGTCCATGAACCATAAGTTAAAAGCGGCAGTTAATTGGGACAGAAGAAAGTATTAAAATCCAAATTATGTTTCTCAGATGTGCTATTTTAGCAAAGGAGACAGGCGTCAAGCACCTTCAATGGAACAACATGTTATTCCAAAATTAGTATGGTATGGTATGCCACAAAGAGAGAAAGACAAGCATATACACAAATTTATGCTGGTAAAACCAACAACAACAACAACAAAATCCATATATATCAGTGCCAGCAACACAGACTTTGAGAGTCTCAAGGCTTCCGAAAATATTGGGGGGGGGGGGGGGAACCAGGCCGGTGGAAACGGCCAGCTTCAGAACGGACTAAACAGTATTATAAATAACCAATTGGAGAAAGTAATGTACTTACAGATTATTCTTTTTCACCATTTTAATACCGATATTCAATATAATAACGAATCAAGTTAATTACAGTATGTGTGTGTATGTGTGTGTGTGTGAGAGAGAGAGAGAGAGAGAGAGAGAGAGAGAGAGAGAGAGAGAGAGAGAGAGAGAAACAACTTCTGTATGACAATAAAATATTTGCAACTTTTTTTTTGGTCATTTACATATTATATAGGTCATTTATATGGAATCATATTATGTAGTATTTGTAGTATGTAGTATTTGTCGCGCGATGGAGCGATGAAGTGATGCGATGGAGAGATTTGTTATTTATTTATTAATTGAGTGGAGATAACAGTCGAAAGATATAATACTAGTCAATTGCATTTGTATTTATTTTTTATCAATATGACACAAGAACTCGAAGTTTTAAAGAAAAAATAGGGGGGAGGGGGGAGAGCGTTTTTAATTTATAGATGAGACGGTAGACACAATGCGATTTGGTGTGGATTTGGGTGTTTTGTAAAAAAAACAAAAAAACACCAATGATGACTTTTCAATCAAATAAAGTTGGTAAATAAAAGAAAAGTTAAAATGCACGCAAATTCATACTACTTACAATTTTGCGGCCTCTGTCGCATGAACTCACATTAATTGATCAATCGAACACTGTTATATGTGTTATTGTGTTTGTAACATAAACTACCTTTGTTTAACCAACTATTTAATAACTGTAATCGAAGACAGCAAGGCAGCCAAGAGAAACGAATATTTCGCAAAATAAAGAGCTTGGTTTCGGAGATACATACTATTGTGGGCAAGCACGTTTCAGATAATGCCTGAACTGGCACTTAGAGATATAATTAAGGACTACTAGTCCCTCAACTTCGATTACACTCAGGACAGGTTTGCATTACATCAATTCTATCTACGGTAAATTATTCTGGATCATTATTTGAATATTGCCACAACATTACTGTGTTACAATTTGCACAATGATTATGCTGTCGTTATTTTAATGCCATGATAAATTCAGCGCCAAGATTAACGTGGCGCTTTTTTATTTTTTGACACATTGTTGATAACTGAATAACTTTTTCTTACTATATCATCGCTAACAACATCGTTATTAATGCCAACAATTTCTGTCAAATTTATAATATCCCTCCTCAACTAAGATATTCTTCTAACTTGAAGCACTGCGAGATAAACTACATTTGACCATTCGATACAACATTGGACGATGCAAACAACTGTATCAGATAGTTAATCCTTGAGAAGAATGAATTGGCATTGCGTATCCTAGCGTCCATGGATTTTTGTTCGTACCTAATGCGCACTCGACAACACTGCCATGAACTAAATATCATTTAAAAAAAGATTTCCTCTCTCTGACCATACTAGTAAATCAACTTCAATATTTTGTTTGCGTGTACCTGCTGTGCGATAACATAATGTACAGGTAGATTTAGACATTTTTCTTTATGTAACGAAAATAATTGACGTTGAAGTGTATCACGAAACTATCTTTTTATTTGCAACTATCAAATGGTCTTGTCTCCACAAATTCCAAAATTCGCTTATAATTGTTTCTGAAATTATATCATGCATGATTTAGCACTGAGCTTAATTCGGTTGTAGACTGATTAATTTCTTAAGCTCTCTTAATTCTGGATCAAGCGCTCTATTATCATCAGTTATTTCTTCATAATAATCGATAACACATTTCAGCCATTCGCGTGGAGACAATTCAACAAATGGTGGTGTTTGACCATGATCGCCGCACATTATTACAGCAGTATTTTGATAATATTCTGCAATCAACTCTTGTATCCCAGTTTTGTTACCTGAACAAACCTCTACTTATGATGAAACGCTGCAAGTCATACATAACCAACACACTTTGAAAAAGGTGATTCATGTTTGAAGCTGACAAGTGAATATAAATTACTTGCTGCTCCATTTAGAGAATAGTGGATTTGGAACAAAAGATGATCATCTCATTCACATCCTTTACCTCAGACAATAAGTATCATCAACACCAACATTAAATTCTCTCAGTCAGTACGGAATCTAGGTGTTACTCTAGACAGTACTCTCACATTGCACCAACATGCCATGAACATCTGCAGGGCTGCATATCTTGAATTGAGACGCATCAGTTCCATTCGTCAATATCTTTCAGTTGATGCCACTAAAACACTTATGTGTTCATTAGTACTTTTAAGACTGGACTATTGTAACTCAATTCTGTCTAGTTCATCACAATATTTACTCCAGAAACTTCAAAAAGTTCAAAACACATCTGCACGGATCATCTTTAAAGTACCTCGGTCAGAGCACACCTCACCACTGCTCTGTACCCTACACTGGCTATCAATTCGATACAGAATCAAACACAAAATTTGTTCTCTGTGCTATGTTTCAATGCCAGACTCCAGTCCAACATACCTATCCAGCCTCACCCATGTGTATACACCAGCTAGATCCTTACGGTCTTCTTCTGATAATCGTATAATACAATGTTCGTTTGCATACCAGGGCCCGGCGACGTGGAACGAATTGCAACAATGAAATTAGACACAAAGACACCGTGGTCCCTTTTAAGAGTGCTCTCAAGACTCACCTGTTTCGACTTCAGGGACAAACTTAGCGACCTAATCATGTTTTGTATCTTATATATTTTCAGCATGTTTTATGTTTTCCAATTGTATTGTTTTTGTCATTTG
This sequence comes from Unio pictorum, assembly GCA_030141615.1. NCBI lineage: Eukaryota > Metazoa > Mollusca > Bivalvia > Unionida > Unionidae > Unio > Unio pictorum. The sequence goes on along the minus strand of JARLTB010000107.1, from coordinate 6,728,464 downwards.
TTTTCTATAGTGTAGTCATATCATTATAGATGGTGTAAAGCTCTTAGTGCTTTTAAAAATTAGGCGCTATACAAAGTCCCCATTATTATTATTATTATTATTATTATTATTATTATTATTATTATTATTATTATTATTATTATTATCTTTCATGTAACCCTATAGCGAAGTGTTAGTCTCAACTTCGCTAGCCACCCTATTTACATCGGACCCTTGGCTAGCGAAGACGAGACACTCTATGAGCCTCAAGGTATCACGGTACCAATTGTTTTTCCATAGACCTCAATGATAATATTTGGAGAGATAAATATATTTTCTATCCTAATTTAGCGTGCATCTCATACACTGTTATAGAGAACAATGTTAGATTGTCAATTTGATGATGACAAAACCAGGTACTCCATTGCATTTAAGAGAGATAACTCTGCTGGAACTAGACAGGGGTATGAGTTATCTAGTCACAACATACTTATTTTCAGTCATGTCTCTCACATTTTCAAAAAATCATAAAAACTACAAAATATGATCTATATAGGAATTAGCATAAATTAACATGTTGCCAAGAGGCTAAACTTTTTTTTAAGCCTAACAGAAAGTATAACTCTTACATAATCCACCAATCATAGCTTGTGTTGTTCTTTATTTCTGAATGGTATGAACACCTTAAGCACCTTAAGCACCTCCCACCTGGACTTGCGCAATTGGTACCGTTATACCTCAATGCCCACATACAACTAATGTTGAGTTATGCCTATTTTCTGTGAAATGCAAATTACAGCAATCTTCAAGTCAAGAAACTCCTGATGACAATTTGTTTAAGTAGCGACCAGTAACTCTGATATGGGTTTCTCTTTTCGTTCATATTTCATCAACAGTTATCTTCTCTTGGGTCACTGCTGCTGCTGCTCCTTTAGATAACAATGAGTTATTAACTTTAGGATATTTTAAAGTGTTTATAAATACAATTTCTTTCAAATATGTGTTTATATACATATTAGCCTATTTTTCATTGGATGTGTATTTGAGATGCGTTCATTACGGTGCTCACGCGCGTGATGGTAACCAATGTTTTAAACAAAGGTGCTCGACTCGAGCTTGATGTTGTAAGAAGAAAAGAAAAACAAAAAAACAAAACAAAACAATAATCTAAAGGCAAAAAATCATACCGAGCATAAAAAAAACCAAAAAAAACCCAAAACTTAGATTATCGCCGTGCACCGTTCCGACACAGGACCCTCTCTATCATACTATATAGTAAGTTAGAGAGAGGACAGAATGGGTGATATAACTCTTTCTACTGTCTAGTTCCAGCATAATTATCTTTCTTAAATGAAATGTAGTACCTGGTTTTATCCTTGTCAAATTGACAATTGAACGTTGTTCTCTGTGACAGTGTGCAGCATGCATGCTGAGGTAGGATAGAAAGTATATTTATTTCACAAACCATTAGCGCTGAGGTCTAATGTAAAAATAATTGGTACCGTGATACCTTAGTTCTGCTTATTAAAGGATGAGTTGTCTACCTTAACTAAAAATATGATAGTATCATAGGTGTCGCTGCTTTCTTCATAAACACAGTTCTTTCCACGCCCTGAGTTGATAAGCGTAGACAAGTATCGTTACACCTGTATATTTTCGAACTTCACATACTTTTCGAAAAAACGGAGACTTCGCAGGTAAGAAAACGCGTTTTATAACGAAAATATTTTTGTTTTAACTTAACATTTAAAACCGTTCCAGTGGTGATTTATATTGTCTCGTTACTGCAACCAAATTTCTCAGATCATAATCATAATGCTGATAATTAAATTAATTTTTATTCTGTTCAAACGACAGTACTGTACATACAGACCGAATCACAAATAGCACGTTATTTGGCGATTGTAAAGAACGTAATTATTGACATAAAATCGTCTGACACTTCTTTGTTGATAGCTGAATTGTGTAACCTGTTTTCGATGTCTGTGACAGGTGTGTGTGGGGTGGGTGTGAGAGTTGCTGCATGACTATTACAAATTATCACTCACACATATAGGATATAGTAGGGTATTGGAGGAAAATTGGTGTAATCATAGCATCAGTGTATGATAGAGTGCATGTGTCTGGTCATCATTATGCAGACATTTTTCCTTGTGTGAGAATGATGGCTGTGGTAGATCGGCTGGGAAAGTGTCAGACTTAATCAAAGGGTCATTGGTTCCATACTAATCTAGGATAACCTTTTTGGCATCCGCAGTGTGACCTTTGTAAAAGCACTTAGTTCTTCTTTCTTTAGCTTGATATAGCCAATACTGTTTTACATGAAGCCTGCAGCGCTGGATTGTTGTAGTACTTAATATTCTTTTGAGTACATTTTAAAACAGTTTTGCTGCATACTTATTATTTGTAATGTTTCTATGACTTTCCTTCTTAATATTCCTATAAAAAAAAAATATTTGTAAATCAATGCATGTAAAATAAACAGCATGTGTTGGCCGACCCAGATTAATGTACCATGGGGTAACAACTTTGTATTATCATGGTATTTGCCTAACTTATGTGTGGTAGCACGCGTGTAATATAATAAACATAAATTAAAACTTATATTTGAGAAGGAATGTCCATGCTTGCACTGGCATAATATTCACACAAAAAACATGGATACAATGGTAAAACCAAACACACAAAAGTTGAAATCCATCAAAAACAACATTACAAATTAAAATTATATATAATTTAAATTATATGAATTTTAATAATAATGTGGGCAAAGAAATATAAATATATACAATTATTAATATTAGTAGTAGTATTATTATTAAAATATTTCTTATTTCAATTTTCAACATAGTTTACCAGTTATTGTGTTCCTATTTATGTACAAAAAGTATTATCATAAGAATTGTTTTGTCAATTTTGGTCCATATTGGCTACCATGGAATGAAACTCCAAACTTAATGTTGTAAAGACATTTACATCAGAATCCTTAAATGACTTGTAATCATCAAACATCAATCGATACAGTGAGTATATTTTGTAACCAATGCTAATGCAGGCAAAGCATGAAGTTTTGTATCTGAAGATAAAAGGAATTAGGTGCATGTTACAAAAAATCCATGTTCATTGTTTTTTCTGGGTAAAATTATAAAGAAATCTTGGCAATTTAAAGGAAATTGTGCTATAAGATATTTGCATCCTTCTGGCTATAGCTAACCATCTGTAAACAAGATGGTGTTGTGTCCAGAATTAATAGGAAAATCTCGTTTGCCACAATAATATAGAGCCCATGGTAAATCAGAGTTGGAGTATAGTGTGAAAAACAACATTGTAACCTAGCAACAAGACAAAGTTGCATCAATTGTTCACAAACTTGTTATTGTCTATAAGTGATTTGTGTTCTTGTTTTTTAATGTAGTTTTAACATAAGTAATTTGAGTGCCAAATCAATAAAAAATGTAGATATGGAATTAGGGCTGTCAGCAGGTACCTGGGTAATTGGGTACCCAAGCATAGTGAAAACCCGGGCATTGAAAATTAATGACGAGTGCCCATTCACTAAAATAATTTGTAGACAACACTATCAAAATATCAGCAGCAGTACGCTGGTCTGAGTTGTAGCTCCAGTCTATATTTAGGAGTAGGACCACCCATTATGCATCAGCGGCTAACTACTAAATGGCTGCTGTATGCTGGGCTGTGCAAACAGCTTCACAATTCAAAACAACACTAATATGTAGACCACTTGTGTTAACATATCACTTCAGCGACAGCGTGGTCATGTGGTATCATTGGTATACCGTACATACCAGTGACACCATGTGACCATGCAATCGCTGTAGCCCTGTTTGTGTGGGTAATTCAAATCTGATGTCAACAGCCGATGAATACATGGGTGTTCTGTTCTGACAGGGATTTATACTTTTAAAAAAAGTGAGTGTTCTAAAGGATTTAACGCAGTGGATCATTAGAAGAGGGATTGTATGGGTACAACGGTAAGTCTAAATAAATTTATTAATTAATAGTGTGCTGTTCGATCATTCGCAGCTACCATGGTATGGACGCTTCAGACCGACTAGTGCATTACATGGTTGGTCTCTATCACCAGTCAAAAATATTAAAAAAAAGTCGGAGAACAATTTGTTGGTCTAGGGTTATACATGTCTTTAATGTTCTAACAAGTACCCGGTTACCTGTTAATCGCTGCAACGGGTACCTGGGTTAAGTTTTTCGTTGTTTTTTTGACAGCCATATATGGAATATACTGGTAAATATTTTTTGGGGATATACTTGACATTTTTGCTTTATTATATCCTGATGCTAATTATGTAGATATATGTACAGTAAAACCTGTCTTGAGAGACCACCAGTTTTGAGAGACCAGAATTTCCATGCACAGACTTATTGATTATATAGTGTTACGACCTGTTATGAGAGACCACCTGTCTTGAGAGACCATTATATTTTGGCAGAGGGGGTGGTCTTGCAAGACAGATTATAATGTACCATGATAAATCTACAGCTTCGAAAATGGTTGCAGTCAAACTGGATTGAAGGTTAATTATGATAAAACTAAGTTGAGTTTAGAAATGGAATTTTTCTCATTACATCTAGCCTCAAGTATTTTGATTAATTTGATTGAAATTAAATTTGGAATGCTATCTTGTTTTGATGTCTTTTAAATGATTCAACAATATGGTCTCTAATTTTATGCAACTTTGCCAAATTGTGACATATAAAGGATCTCAAATGGTTATGATATAATATTGAATTTTGAAACTTGTCGAATAATGTCACCAAGGCTCATAAAAAGTTGGGCATTATTCAACTTGTTTCAGAAGTTCAGTATTAAATCATTACCTATTTGATTCTTTTTATCACAGATTTTATATCAGTGGAAGTTATTTAAATAGAAAAAAGAAAGAATATTTTTTTCATTTTGACAGATGGTGCACCTTTCATTTGTTGTGCATAAAATATAGTCCCAAACAAAGTTGAACTAGTAAAAGTTTATTGTGCTTTTTTTACAAACTATAAATCAAAGAAAAAGCTTCCATCCAAATAAACAGAACATTTTATAATGGCAAAATCATTTGTCAAAACAATGATCAATGTGATATGATGCCACATTGGCAGATACAGTACAAAGTAAGCCTGGAATCTGTCAGTGAAATGTATCACAGAGAATGAATTTTGTGTTTGATTCTGGATCAAATGGATAGCCAGTGTAGGAAATGCAGAGCATCAGGGAGGTGTGCTCTGATTCTGGTACTCTAAAGATGATCTGAGCAGCTTTGTTCTGAACTTTTTTTAAGTTTATGGAGTAGATATTGAGATGAACCAGACAGAATTGAGTTACACTAGTCCAGTCTTGAAAGTACTAATGAACATGCAAGCATGTATTTTAGTGGCATCAACTTAAAGATATTTGCAAATAGAGCTTATGCACCTAACGTTAAAACATATTATATAAGGATTGTCAAATAAATAAATAATAAAAAACTATCGTCAGTTATATTATAAAATTGGGCCGAATTGTCTTTCAGGTTGGGCCGAATTGTCTTTGGGCTGAATTGACCAATACCCGTTGCAAGAACAAACTCAAAGACTTAATAATGTTTCGTACCTTAAATATTTTCAGCATTTCTTATGTTTTCCATTTTCATAGTTTTTGTTTTTCAGTAGTCATATCTGATTCATTAATGATGTAAAGCGCTTAGAGCTTCTAAAGATTAGGCGCTATACAAAGTCCTCATTATTTTTATTATTATTATTATAGATCGTATCTGAGTTCTTCTATACAATGCCAGTCCGAACAAAAATATAAGGGGTAACATACAAAACATTATAGAAACATGCACATTGCATTCATTGGACACAGCTCATCCATTGGCCCAAATCACAAGATCAGCCAGGGTTGAGGAGCAGTGAGTGGCACACTAGTTAGAGAAGTGTAAAGCCCTATGTAAAAATTTATTAAAAATGAAATTTCTAATTAAACTAACATACAGGGAAAACAAAACAGATATCAAATACTTTAACTTTCGGAACTAGGGGATCCGTCAAATGATGTAATAAATCTGAGATGGATCACACTAATAAACTTTTATAGCAGATCTTCAGCATAGGCATCACATAACATTTTTGTATGTTTTGAATCCCATTATAGCCACTTTGAAGTTGAATACATCAGGGATAGACTAGGGGAGCTAAATGTGTCTGTGTGGGAGAAGCAGGGGTTGGGGATATATTTATGTAAGCAAACACGCCAGTGTTTAATATGCAAATGCAGCATTTTTAAGTAATGTAATGGAACTATCCCATTAATTTTTCCATATTAAATATTCTTCATTTTCATCATACATGTATGTACCTTCAATATTGTTAATTACTGATGTCTGTTTTGGCATCAGACAAGATTTGCTGCATTTCAGATATTTCGCTGAAACACTGGTATAATTGGAAATAAATAGCAGATTTACAAATTGGATGTATATGCATGTAAATGGCTTATTATTGATTTTGACTGGCTATCACAATTTTTGAGTCCCTTTAAGCCAAGTAGTCTGTGGAGCTTGCCTTTTCAGATTAGGGACATCTCACCTCTGTCTGCACAGGCCGGAGCCATGGCTCATCCAACATGAGTATTTAATGAAACTGTTTAGTAGCTTAACAGGGATTGATGGTTCTTCCAGTGTTCGTCCTCCACAACACTGGCAGTCATATATAGCTTTCATGTGCTGAAAAATAGAATTGAATCCACAAACCAAACAAATCAAAATTGTTTTGACATCAATTTCATATTTTGACTAGCCTATTTAAATTTTTATCATGTATAAGAATGTTATAGCTTGTATCTGAGTTCTTCATATCATATGTGTCATAAAATATGCTCTTCAGCCTACTGTATGGGGCAAATACCCCAACTATTAAATTTTTTGTTTTCACTTCAGATTAGTTATGGGTCAACGATTTAGTATCTTATCGTTTAACTTGTATGATAGTACATACAAATTAGATATTTAACTGATGATTTATTCTAATATCTGCATAATAATTGTTATAAATTAACATAAATCTATTACAACTACATAATTAATAAAAGAAGTAGCAGCACCTGTATGGTTAAGATATATATAAAATGTGACACATTTATCACTTACTTGTAATCCAAAGTAGCATTACATTAGGAATTCACATATATTCTGATGTGAAACAGTTGTATAGTATTTTTTTTAAAAAACAGCTTAGTGACATTTGCAAATTGCATAAACAACAAAAGATACACAGTTGTATTAAATTAGTATAAAAACTTTCCTATGGTAGAAAATGTATGTCATTTAGCATGGATGGACAAACAATTTTTATTTCTTTATTTAAAAATCATAAACTATTTGGGAGGCAGAGATTAGCTACACCATATATGCTGATACTTTGTTTCAATTCAGTTTCTTCATTGTCCTTTAATTTGCTATCTTTCTTGAAGAATTTCACCTCCACGGGTTATTCTGATGTAATCAGAAAACAATAATTTTTATGTACAGTGTCTTAAATGTAGAGTTTGTAATGGATTAATACTTGTATGTACTTTTAAATATTAATTATATCTTATATTTATATTTTGTTGCATTATTTTCATTTGCAATCTATTATTGATTCTTTATGCACCTTTCGGTGAAGTCTGAACTTAGCACATGATGTTGTTGTTGTTGTTGCTGGTAGGGTTTTGGGGTTTTACTCCATTTTTCAGCACAAGATAGGCTTTACATGGCAGCCAGTATAACTGGTGGGGAATAACCCGGGAAGAACCACCGATCCTTGAAAAGCTATTGGAAAGCTTTCTCACATACCCACGTTCACTGATCCTGAGACTCAAATCCATGCAAACAGAGGTGAGATGGCAGTGATCTGGAACGGTGAATGCTTTAGACCACGCAGCTACTTGGGGTCCCACACTTGATGTCAAAGTATAATTTTGGTCCTTATTGTTGTTCTGATGCTGCAGTTGAATATATTCTCTTGACAGTTGCTATCAATGCAAATTCTTTTAAAATCTTATTTTAAGCAAAGCAATGTTATATTGTACAACACTCCTAGACAACAGTCACAAATCGGACTGCTAAATTTATTGCAAAAATGTTGGGCAATACAAAAAATATGCTAAATTTATTGCAGAAATGTTGAACAAAAAATATCTAAATTTATTGCAGAAATGTTGGGTAATACAAAAATATGCTAAACATTTATTGCAGAAATGTTGGGCAATGCAAACAATATGTGTATTTCGTGTTGCACTGTGTTAAATATTAAGATAGGTCAGTTTATTTTTAATTTTTCACATATATTTTATAATGATTAATATATATAACGTACTAAGTACATAAGTACTGGATTAAACCAGCTCAGATGCACCTATTAGTTGCAAGAAATTATTGGGGCAGGGTGGGTGGGTGAATTTTCTTTTTTGAAATTTTTTATGGTGTGGGGAGAGTTATGATCCTCAATGAAACACAGGGATTGTTGGCTGACCAGAAACATTTTTTTTGATATGCACATGTGTTAATTAGATGTACTGTAATCAAGTTATACACAGTCATTTTTCCCAGTTTATTTATGAGCATGTGAGTGCTATCTGCCTAAATAAGCAATTCACAAGAATTGTGAAACAGTAATAAAGTTTTATGACTGTCATATTTGTTATGTCAGTGGTATGTGATTTGCACACAGGTTGGCCAGAAATAGAAATTGTGATTGTTTGTGCATGTAATTTGGATTTTTTAAAAAAATTCAGTTGTATTGCTATATTGTCTACAGTGTGGCAGTTTATAGTAATGTCTAGCACTGGGGCATCATGCCATTTGTACAAATCTTTGGTATGACTCTGCCAGGTTTCAAACCCTCATCCAAGGTGAATGCTCTAGCCACTTAATCGATCAGAGCAATTTGGATTTGTGATGCAAGACAACAAAAAAAAACCAACATAAAAAAAATACTTGAAAATATTTAAAGTAGGAAACATTATTAGGTCTTTATGTTTGTTCTTGCAGTCGATTAACAACGAAACATAGACAAGCACTCCGATTCCATAAATGTTACAGAAGGCTGGTTTCCATGTCTGTTATAAAAGACCATCTCGAGAGTGCTGAGAAAATAAAGGTGTTTCATCGCTTAAATCCATCATCATGTGTTTGTAATTAAAGATAAGCACAATTTTTTGGTACTTGTTTATTTTGTCACATATGGTGTAACTTTTTTTTCTTGATTCAAAACACTTCAAATCCATTAATTTATTGAAAGGATAGTGACAGGGCAAGTCGTTGAACATCATGCAACTGGTTAGAAAGTTGCATCACATTTAACAGTGGGGTGATAAAAGTTTAAAAAATTAAAAAACTATTTTTCCAACCAGCTAGACAGGTTTTTTTTACATGTTAGAAATTAGAATACACCAAACATACCAATTTTTTTGTTCTGGCAATGATAAAAAATGTTATTTTAATTTTCTGCAATGTAGACTAGTAATGTCCCATTTTAATCTGTCTAGACTAATATTTTCAGACATGACAGAAAATTAATAATAAACAACCCATATTTTATGTCAAAACTGTCTGTTTTCACAGTAGCACATGAGTAAATACAGTGTATTGTAGGTAATATGTATGAGCAATTAGTCTTACATGCCTTTCACAGCCTTTTTGTAACAAACACTAATATCTAACTGGACTATTTACACAGCCATGTTAGTTTCTTGTAGATGCCTGCTGCTTGTTGGTTTCATAATTAACTTCCCCCTTGCAGTGGAATTTAAAAGGACAGCGTGGAAAGCTTAATAATTAACTTGCCCATGGCAGTGGAATATTTAAAGGACAGCGTGGAAAGCTTAAACTGACATGAACCACTTTAAACTTACATGTAATACCTAAATACCCAGATTGATTATCTCTTATCTCTTTTGGAGCAGATTGGGGACAGGTATAACATTATTTCTGTGTTCCTGCTGGAAATTTCTTATTGAGGGGGAGGGGCAGGAAGAGGGGCAGTTTTGGACAAAGGGATACTTGTTTTGAAGCAGCAGACACTTTTTGGTTTGTTTTTGCTTGATTAGAATTTTTAATGTAGCTTTAAAAAAAATCAGTCATATCGCTACGATGTCTGCAGTGAGGCAGTTTATAGTGATGTCTAGCACTGGGGCATTATGCTGCAGACATGTTGCATGATTTCCCACCCAATCACATTATCCTGATACCAGGCCGACCAGTCCTAACACTAATCTCTTAATGCTGAGTGCCAAGCGAGGGCAACTGTTAGTACCATTTTGTAAGTCTTTTTTATGACTCTGCTGGGGATTGAACCCCTGACCTCCTGCTTCCAGGGCAGACACTCTAACCACTAAGCCACTGGAACAGCTAGACACTTTTTGGAACAAAAGGGAAGTTTATTGCAATGAAGGGATTTTATGCATGTTTTGATATTTCAAATTTCATCTTTTTGAAGTAGCTAGATGAATTTGTTCTTTAATCAAATTAACAGAGAAGTTAGTGGAAGAAATTTGAAAGTTTTAAGTTGGATACAGTTTAATTTGGGAAGAGGCAGAGGAGAAGAATCTTGTAAACACCATTCCTTCTGAATGGATGATGATGTCAACATGGGTTTTGATGTTGACATGTAGTTGGCCTTGTGCTAATCTGACTACTGTGGAATGGATGTCATCATGGGGTTTTCACCCTAAAACTTTTTTTGATATCTACTTGGTTCTAACTGAAATTAGCACTGCAGTCTGATGTGCAGCATGGCCACCACATAGCCATTTTGAATGCCATGTTCTTGCCGCTTCTCCTGAATGGATGTACATATAAACATGGACTTTCACAAAAAGATTTTTTAGTCCTAAATAAAAATGGTGCTGATCAAATATATATGGCCGCCACATCTGTTGTCTTGGAATATTACTATTCTACTTGAATGAATAGTCATATCAACATTGAGTTTTCACTAAAAGACTTATTATTGTGCCTGTTTGCACCTGAATGAAAATGGTGCAGAGCTGGCATCCAATATGGCCACTGGGGCAGTCATATTGAAAATATTGTTATTGCTACTCCCATTTGGTCACATCAGCATGGGTTTTTCACTGAAAGATTTATTATACTGTCCAGTTGGTTTTAAATAAAAGTGGTGCTGATCTGACATCCAATACACTTGAATATAGAGCCCTCACACAAATGCAAGCTTTCTCACATACCACATTGGTTGAATCTGAGACTCCACCCACACAGACAGAAGTGAGATGGCAGTGATCCATAACAGAGAGCGTTTTTGACCACTCAGCCACTTGGGGGGCCCCTTTCTTTGCAATTAGAAGGAAACTAAAAACAAAGAAAGTTTGTATGATAGGCAAACCTCTAACACAAAGTCAGAGCACATTGTACTGTTATTGTACATGCAGCTACTGCCACTATGTTTAGTATAACCTCAGTCTCTACACAAACTCTACTGCAGTTAAGATTTACTTATAAGCGAATATATATGGCATAATATGCCCAGTTGGTTAGGGATTCCTATTGAGTTGCTTATAATGTGTCCAGTAGGTTAGGGATTCCCACTGAGTTGCTTATAATGTGCCCAGTAGGTTAGGGATTCCCATTGAGTTGCTTATAATGTGTCCAGTAGGTTAGGGATTCCCATTGAGTTGCTTATAATGTGCCCAGTAGGTTAGGGATTCCCATTGAGTTGCTTATAATGTGCCCAGTAGGTTAGGGATTCCCATTGAGTTGCTTATGTGCCCAGTAGGTTAGGGATTCCCATTGAGTTGCTTATAAGTTGTGTTAAACTGCAAAACAACAAAGATTGTGATAGCATAATGCACCTTCTGATAAGGGTCTGTGTTGTTTGTTCTTCTGATTTCTTCTATATACATGTAACTGTACCAACCCAGATCTACTGATGCATTATACAATGGCAGACCAGGGTTTGTGCATTTTGCAGTTGGATTTAAATGAGTAAATACTAAATGGAATAGGGCCCCGAGTGGTCTAAAGTGCTCTTCATTATGGATCACTGCCATCTCACCTCTGTCTGTGTGGGTTCAAATCTCGGATTCTGCCAATGTGAGTATCTGAGAATGCTTGCCAGTAACTTCTTGTGGGTTGGTGTTTCTTTCTGAGGTTTTCTTGTGCTGAAAAATGGTGTTAAACCCTATAACAACAACTAAATTGGACTTTTTCATAAGCCAAACCTGTAGTTTTGAGGATACAGTAGAACTTGAAAGACCACCCATTCTGCCAAAAAATAATGGTCTCTCAAGACAGGTGGTCTCTCATAACAGGTCATAACACTATATAATCAATAAATCTGTGCATTGAGATTCTTGGTCTCCCCACACAGCAGTGTTCTCTCAAGACAGGTTTTACTGTACTATGTATGAAAATTATTTAAAATTAATTTTCCAAGTTGAGAAACTTGTTTGTACATCCATGCATGAATAGGCTATTTGGTGAGTATGTGAGAAAGCTTGCCAGTGGCTTCTCATTCGTCGGTTGTTCTTTCCAGGGGTTTTCCTGGGTTCATCCTCCACCAGTAATACTGGCCGCCATGTATAGCCTATCGTGTGCTGAAAAATGGCATTAAACCCAACAGTATCAACATAGGCTATTTGCAATCATCCTAGCAGACCTTTTAGATCTGAGGAGCTTTCATAGCTATGTTTACAAATCAGTATATGTCTTGTCTAAAAAATCAATTCATAGTGTTTGATAGGATATATGTAGGTAATTTGTTAAGGAAAAGATGACATTTATTGTGCCAAATTTGTGTAGGTGACTCACTTATATCAGGTTATTTGGTCAGTAGACCATTATCTTTGCAGTAGTTGATTGACATTTAGTATGCAGCAAGGTGAAAAAAGAATGTAAAGGAAAGCAGTTCTAAACAATAAATGCACACCTTCACCATATGACATACATAAGGTTTATTCACATCAGCTAAATCTAGATGGTACAATAATCGGAAAAGCTGTAAATGGTTATAATGAAACGAACACAATGGCCATATAAACCCACAACCCAAAGATTATTTGCAGGTCATTTTCTGTCCATGTTACATAGATGGTAGACAATCAGGCAGTTTCTTCTCAAAGGCTTCCATATAAATTTCAAATAATGATACAGATGTACTTTTGAGTTATTTATGTTATGTATAGTATATGTTTGCAATATTTTCTTGACAAAATAAACCCACAATGTGAAGATTATTTGCAGGTCATTTTCTGTCCATGTTACATAGATGGTAGACAATCAGGCAGTTTCTTCTCAAAGGCTTCCATATAAATTTCAAATAATGATACAGATGTACTTTTGAGTTATTTATGTTATGTATAGTATATGTTTGCAATATTTTCTTGACAAAATAAACCCACAATGTGAAGATTATTTGCAGGTTATTTTCTGTCCATGTTACATAGATGGTAGACAATCTGGCAATTTCTTCTCTAAGGCTTCCATATAAATTTCAAATAATGATACAGATGTACTTGTTTTGAGTTATTTATATTTATGTTCAGTATGTTTTGCAATATTTTCTTGACAGTCTAGGAATTCACATGTATTTCAGCTTCCAAACACAATGAATAGTAAATATGTAAGCATTCCACTAAATTAAATATAGCTGCCATAATGTCATGCTGTCATGCTGGGAAATGGACATGGAGTGGAGATTATATATTTATATATGTTCATCAATTAACAGTCTATGGCTAGTGATAGGAATGACAGTTCTTGCAGCTGCTGACAATTTTAACTTTGTCTGTTAACAGACTGTATCTACTCACATATAACTGTGTCTGTTACCATACTGTATTTACTTGAATATAAGTCCAACTGCAAAATGCATAGTCAGATCTTCTGTCATATAATGCACTGGGTCTGTGCAGTTTGTTAGGAGTAAACAGTTGAACAAATGTCCTAGATCATGATCTTTAGGATAGTTATGCTACATCAGATCAGGATCTGTGTTTTATGCAGTTGGATTTGACTATAAGCAATCATATATGGTAATGCACTCATTTCCTGGTGTACAGTGTCCTCTAGAGTCTAATTTATACCATCTTTACTCGATAATAAGTCAGGTCCAAATGCAAACTGCACAGACCCAGATCTGCCATTGCATAATATGCCAGCAGATTCAGGTCAGTGCTGTTTGTTAGGAATGATAAGTAGTAAAAACAACAGAGATCCTAATATGCCAGCACATTATGTAACAGCAGATTCAGGTCAGTGTTGTTTGCTGTCGGACTCTTGGCTTATAAGTGAGTGTATGAGGTATACCAATATAACAGCTAATTTACTGAAATATTGTTTCAGTACTTCTTTCAATATGATTTGAAGGAAAGTATGGTTATATTCTTAAGGTAAGTTGTTGTTTCCGAAGGTCACAAAGTCTGTATATTCTCCTGTATACAAAAAGTATGTCAGACTTTTGGACATACCATTTGAAGCTCACTGGGGTGGAGATAAGATTTTCTTTCTAAGCAGGATTTTTTTCCTTCTTAAGATTCTTTGTCAGTGTTCATGTATTTGGGTGCTGGAGATTTTTGCATATAAATCCCAGTCACCACCTCCTCCCTGAAAATGTAAGGTTTGCCGCTTTATATATAAACAAATGTAATTTACATGTATAATAAAAACATTCATGTACATTTATGTCCTCAGTGTATTTTAAATGCTATGAGCTTGTATGTGTAGGGAAGAACAGGGACTGTTCTATAAATTAAAATTTTGAGGGCAATTGTCCCTTCACTTTAAAAAAAGGTGGAATTTTCTTTAATATAGGTTATAATTATGATTTTAACATGTTCCAGCTTAAGGAATTTTGATTTTTAAGAAACTTATTTTAGAAATTAGCTTCAATTCTGGAAATGAGGATCTTAGAATAGAGTACAGGTCATTAATGTCTGTAATTCAGTACAGAAATAAAGTGCTGATAAAGTCGATTAATGAAATTCTTTTGTAATGTTAATTATTGACACATTTTTGAAGATTCTTCCATAGTATAATTGAGCTTTACAAAACAGAACTCTAGATGATTTTGTAAATGTACCCTAAAGCGATTTGAATAAAACTGTGCTAAAATAGGATCCATCAGATCTCATCAGTTAGATATATTTATTACATTAACCCACAAGCTTAAGATATGTTTATTACATTAACCCACAAGCTTAAGATATGTTTATTTACCTTAACCTACAAGCTTAAGATATGTTTATTATGTTAACCCACAAGCTTAAGATATGTTTATTATGTTAACCTACAAGCTTAAGATATGTTTATCATGTTAACCTACAAGCTTAAGATGTTTATTATGTTAACCTACAAGCTTAAGATATGTTTATTAATTAACCTACAAGCTTAAGATATGTTTATTATGTTAACCTACAAGCTTAAGATATGTTTATTACCTTAACCCACAAGCTTAAGATATGTTTATTATGTTAACCTAGAAGCTTAAGATATGTTTATTATGTTAACCCACAAGCTTAAGATATGTTTATTATGTTAACCCACAAGCTTAAGATATGTTTATTACATTAACCCACAAGCTTAAGATATGTTTATTATGTTAACCTACAAGCTTAAGATATGTTTATTATGTTAACCCACAAGCTTAAGATATGTTTATTATATTAACCCACAAGCTTAAGATGTTTATTATGTTAACCTACAAGCTTAAGATATGTTTATTACATTAACCTACAAGCTTAAGATATGTTTATTATGTTAACCTACAAGCTTAAGATATGTTTATTATGTTAACCCACAAGCTTAAGATATGTTTATTACATTAACCTACAAGCTTAAGATATGTTTATTATGTTAACCTACAAGCTTAAGATATGTTTATTACATTAACCCACAAGCTTAAGATATGTTTATTATGTTAACCTTCAAGCTTAAGATATGTTTCTTATGTTAACCTACAAGCTTAAGATATGTTTATTACATTAACCTACAAGCTTAAGATATGTTTATTATGTTAACCTACAAGCTTAAGATATGTTTATTATGTTAACCCACAAGCTTAAAATATGTTTATTACATTATGTTTATTACATTAACCCACAAGCTTAAGATATGTTTATTATGTTAACCTACAAGCTTAAGATATGTTTATTACATTAACCTACAAGCTTAAGATATGTTTATTATGTTAACCTACAAGCTTAAGATATGTTTATTATGTTAACCTACAAGCTTAAGATGTTTATTATGTTAACCTACAAGCTTAAGATATGTTTATTATGTTAACCTACAAGCTTAAGATATGTTTATTATGTTAACCTACAAGCTTAAGATATGTTTATTATGTTAACCTACAAGCTTAAGATATGTTTATTATGTTAACCTACAAGCTTAAGATGTGTTTATTACATTAACCCACAAGCTTAAGATATGTTTATTATGTTAACCTACAAGCTTAAGATATGTTTATTATGTTAACCCACAAGCTTATGATATGTTTATTATGTTAACCTACAAGCTTAAGATATGTTTATTACATTAACCCACAAGCTTAAGATATGTTTATTATGTTAACCTACAAGCTTAAGATATGTTTATTATGTTAACCTACAAGCTTAAGATATGTTTATTATGTTAACCTACAAGCTTAAGATATGTTTATTATGTTAACCTACAAGCTTAAGATATGTTTATTACATTAACCCACAAGCTTAAGATATGTTTATTATGTTAACCTACAAGCTTAAGATATGTTTATTATGTTAACCTACAAGCTTAAGATATGTTTATTATGTTAACCTACAAGCTTAAGATATGTTTATTATGTTAACCCACAAGCTTAAGATATGTTTATTATGTTAACCTACAAGCTTAAGATATGTTTATTACCTTAACCTACAAATAGGCATGGCACTTGGTTAGCTTGCTGGACTGGCAGAATGGTGCACAATCAAATCCTGCTACTGGAATCATCCTGGGTCTGCTCGCTTGTTCTGTTCTAGGGCAAGGCCCTTTACTCTAATTGCTGCAGCACTAAATTACTTGCTTGTGTTGCTGTGCCTTAAAACTCCAAACTAACCTACAAACAGATCATAAACTACCCTACAAACGCCCCCTTAACAGATCATAAACTACCCTACAAATGCCCCCTTAACAGATCATAAACTACAGTACAAAACTCCCCCTTAACATTAAAAACTAACCCTCAAATAGCCCCCTCAACCTTATAAACTTCAGTACAAATAGTCCCCTTAATTGTATAAACTAACTTACAAATGGCCCCCTTGACATTATAAACTAACATACAAATGCACCCCTAAACTAACGTACAAATGGCCCCCTCACCATTGTAAACTTGCTTTCAATGGCCTCCTTAACATTAGAAACTAACCTAAAGATAGCCCATTAACATTAGAAACTAACTTAAAGATAGCCCATTAACATTATAAACTAACCTAAAGATAGCCCATTAACATTATAAACTAATCTAAAGATAGGCCATTAACATTATAAACTAATCTAAAGATAGCCCATTAACATTATAAACTAATCTAAAGATAGCCCATTAACATTATAAACTAACCTAAAGATAGCCCATTAACATTATAAACTAACCTAAAGATAGCCCATTAACATTATAAACTAACCTAAAGATAGCCCATTAACATTATAAACTAATCTAACGATAGCCCATTAACATTATAAACTAATCTAAAGATAGCCCATTAACATTATAAACTAACCTAAAGATAGCCCATTAACATTATAAACTAACCTAAAGATAGCCCATTAACATTATAAACTAACCTAAAGATAGCCCATTAACATTATAAACTAATCTAAAGATAGCCCATTAACATTATAAACTAACCTAAAGATAGCCCATTAACATTATAAACTAACCTAAAGATAGCCCATTAACATTATAAACTAATCTAAAGATAGCCCATTAACATTATAAACTAACCTAAAGATAGCCCATTAACATTATAAACTAATCTAAAGATAGCCCATTAACATTATAAACTAATCTAAAGATAGCCCATTAACATTATAAACTAACCTAAAGATAGCCCATTAACATTATAAACTAACCTAAAGATAGCCCATTAACATTATAAACTAACCTAAAGATAGCCCATTAACATTATAAACTAATCTAAAGATAGCCCATTAACATTATAAACTAACCTAAAGATAGCCCATTAACATTATAAACTAACCTAAAGATAGCCCATTAACATTATAAACTAATCTAAAGATAGCCCATTAACATTATAAACTAACCTAAAGATAGCCCATTAACATTATAAACTAATCTAAAGATAGCCCATTAACATTATAAACTAACCTAAAGATAGCCCATTAACATTATAAACTAATCTAAAGATAGCCCATTAACATTGTAAACTAACCTAAAGATAGCCCATTAACATTATAAACTAACCTAAAGATAGCCCATTAACATTATAAACTAACCTAAAGATAGCCCATTAACATTATAAACTAATCTAAAGATAGCCCATTAACATTATAAACTAACATAAAGATAGCCCATTAACATTATAAACTAATCTAAAGATAGCCCATTAACATTATAAACTAACCTAAAGATAGCCCATTAACATTATAAACTAACATAAAGATAGCCCATTAACATTATAAACTAATCTAAAGATAGCCCATTAACATTATAAACTAATCTAAAGATAGCCCATTAACATTATAAACTAATCTAAAGATAGCCCATTAACATTATAAACTAACCTAAAGATAGCCCATTAACATTATAAACTAATCTAAAGATAGCCCATTAACATTATAAACTAACCTAAAAACACAGCCCCCTTAACATTATACATGTAAACTTACCTATATATAGCTCCCTTGACAGATTATTATTGGTATCTCCATTAGGACCATTTTTAACAAATTAAAAACCTCGTTAATTTCTGTTCTCTGAATCAGAAGATCTGTTACTTGTACATGTAATACAGTTGATGAAGATTTTGCTGTTTTCATCTGCTGTATGATTTAAATAGTTTGTAATGTAATGTTTGGCATTGACAGTTCTTGGTAAAAGTATTCCCAGGAAGTGTGAGGAGAAAGTTAACAGCCACAAAGTGGAGTATCTTATTTTTTTGGCATTGTCTACTTATGTCAATGTACGTCTGTGCATCAGTTACTATGTAATTTCTGCATATAATTACTTGTTTTACACAATCTACATTTATCAAATTCGAATAGCTAACACTCTGATTAAATAAGCCTGTGGATTTTCAAGTAAAAATGTCAAAGGTCAGGGTTATTATGACTGAAAAAAAATTGGTTTTCTTTCAAGATCATTAATTCTACATTACAGACATGGTGCAAACTTTTAAGCCTCATAATATGACAAAAATTCATGCAGGGTTAAGTACAGACAATGCAAAAGACCTTTTAGATTTTGGGGGTCAATATGTTAAATGTCAGGGTCATTATAACTAAAAGAAAAATGAGTTTTACAAGGCAGCTTATGTTGTTGCAGAAATATTTATAATTGGGTTGCACTTAGGATAGGAATGAACCTATAGATTATTGGGGTCTAAAAGGCTTTACGTGTATTAATAAAAAGGTAATGGTTTCTGTACAGATTGTTTTATTCATTACTGTATCACTTCCCCAAAGGTTGATGCCATTATGAGTCTTTGGGCAATAATCAACAGTCATCCATTGATGCCATTATGACTTTTTGGACAATAATCAGCAGTCATTCATTGATGAAATTATGACTATTTGAACAATAATCAGCAGTCATCCATTGATGCCATTATAACTGTTTGAGCAATAACCAGCAGTCATCCATTGATGCCATTATGAGTTTTTGGACAATAATCAGCAGTCATCCATTGATGCCATTATGAGTTTTTGGACAATAATCAGCAGTCATCCAACTGTTGGCTGTGTAGAGAATTATATAGATATGTGTGTATATGATGCCTTGATACCTAATGGTACAAAGATTGTAGTTTCTGTATTTTCATTTTAAACCAGTTTTCACAATTCTATTGGCATCTTTTTGCCCTTGTTTAAAGATAGGCTTTATGCAGATTCTTAGGGATCAATAGCTTCCTCGCTTATGCCTGAGATTGAATAGTAAGATGTATGCAGTTGCAAAGTTATGTTGCTTCTTTACCCATCGATCTTTTAGTTAAGTCAGAGTTGTAAGGCCACTTGTGGTATAGTTAACTTCAACCTAAAAATTGAGACTCATTCTTTGAGTCTTGTACAAATCTGTGTACAACAAAAAAGAATTATGGACATGTCACTTGTGCACAATAACATGGAAGAAGTCTCGATTATTATTATTCGTGTAATAGATGTGTACCAAAGAAAAATTGTAGGTGGATTATTTTATTTGTATTACCATTGCTTCAAAACAGCTGGTCAGGTTAACATTTATCTGACATTTTCAGTTGTCTGAAAATCTTTTGTTATATCTAGTTTGTCCTAACTTACAAGAATGCCTATGCATGTATTACCCTCAGTAATGTCACCATGGTGGAAACCATGAAAATCTTGTTATTGCTAATTTTCAGAAATAGATGATTGTATTGGAATGGGATTTTCTCTCAAAAGACTATTAGGTCCCACAAAAATGCATGTTTTCATTTGCACTGGTTTTAAAATTCAGTTAGGCTGGTATTTGTTTGTTAAACATTATATATACTATAATGATTTGAGTATATATTTATTATGATTTGAGTATATATATTTTATGATTTGAGTATATATTTATCATGATTAGAGTATATATTTATAATGATTAGAGTATATATACTATAATGATTAGAGTATATATTTATTATGCATTTAAGGACTGGGCTAATCCTTCTCAGTTAGACGTGCAAATTAATTTCATGTTTTTTTTTAATATAGTTTATTCCAGGGAAAACAATGCTAGGCATTGCCAATGAAAAAAGGATGGTTGGCAGTATGGAAAAAACATACAGCATATCTTTAATAATATGTATAAGTTGGTCCCTTTTGAAAATTGTGCCAATCTTCCCTTAAAAAATACACTTCAGACGCAAACCATAACAATTTAAAACTACTTGTAGATGGTTGCTTTGATATGAAGTTCTCAAAGAGTTGTTGTTTAGTTCTCTGCTTTGAAGTAGACCCTCGCTGCATCTTAACCATTCCTTATTCCATGTTACTCTGCAAGTGACTGCTTCACTAACTTTGGTTAAATTTTGTGTTTCAAAAGCATTGTATATTGTTCAGCCTCGTTTCATACTATAATCTCTGGATGAAATCCAGATGCTAAATAAAAATCTTAGTTGTTGGCAGGCCTGTGAAAGCCACATAGAGGTGAGTTATTGTTATTAGATGTAGTTTATTTAAATGATGATCAGATCTCAGAAACAGCCACCATGGTAACCATCTTTAAAATATTGGTACAGCTTCTGGTCATGAAGAAATAGCCATCTTGGTTTTATCACAATACTCTTGGGAATAAGCAGATGGCCATAAATACAAAGTGGTGCTGAGACAATATGCCAATGTGGCTACCACAATGATCATCTTGAAAATCTTGTTATGGATACACCAGCAGAATGCATAGAT
Source organism: Unio pictorum (assembly GCA_030141615.1). Classification (NCBI taxonomy): domain Eukaryota; kingdom Metazoa; phylum Mollusca; class Bivalvia; order Unionida; family Unionidae; genus Unio; species Unio pictorum. The sequence goes on along the minus strand of JARLTB010000107.1, from coordinate 6,706,868 downwards.
GGAGGTGTATCCACACTCGAATTATGCCATCACACTAAATTCTGTCACTCTTATTTTTTGTCAAAATTTTCTTTTATCTGTTCAAACTATTGGACCAGTTTGTGAGGTCATTGAAATGCCTTTAATGTATACCGTGTATACTTCTCCATAATTTGAGTCAAACTGCTAACAACAGAAGATCCTGATCTGCAAAAGCATAATGTGCCTACAGATCAGGGTTTTATTAATAGACAATAAATAGTATAAGTACACTGTATAAAGAGTCCTGGATCATAAATAGTATAATTACACTGTATCAAGAGTCCTGGATCATAAATAGTATAAGTACACTGTATCAAGAGTCCTGGATCATAAATAGTATAAGTACACTGTATAAAGAGTCCTGGATCATAAATAGTATAAGTACACTGTATCAAGAGTCCTGGATCATAAATAGTAAAAGTACACTGTATCAAGAGTCCTGGATCATAAATAGTATAGAGTACATTGTTTTAGGAGTACTGGACAATAAATAGTACACGGTATAACAAGATAACTGGGTGGGATTTCCGGATTTACAACAGAACACTTTTGACAATGATAAAAATATAGTGTTTAATAATGAATGATTTTAATGAGCAATTAATTATGAATACGAGTGTGTATATATAATCCAAATATTTGATTAATTAGCATAAGAATGCACAAATGTAATAATGAAAAATACAAATAAATTACTTTACAATATACAAAGACAAGGGGTGAATGATTCACAATAAATAGATGGATATAGTTTACTCAGCTAGTAAACAATGTAGAATTTTACTCATGTAGTAAAATTAGTTCACTTAGATAGTTAAATTATGCAAACAAACAAAAAGGACAGATATACAACTTATCTTTACAGTCCTGAAAGATACAATGGGTTTTATGAACCCCAAAATTAGCCCATGGCTTATAGATTATATGTAAGGAGATACATTCCATCATCAGCACACTGTATTTCAGCTCCATGGCTGTTGCAGTTCAACTTCACAGCTGCTACAATTTAATTCCTGTGGTCGGTTTTACAGCTTGCACCATGCTAACCTCGATCACTCTGATAACTTTGAATACTCTGGTCAATCTAATCACCTTGGACACTCCAGATACTTTGGAAGGCTTTTCACAGCTCTGCACAACACAGCTCTATACAGCAGAAAATATATTTAATACTGTGTACTATTCCTTACACGGGCATATAAGGTAAAACGTAAGGATGTTGTGCACGGTAAGTTATACAGATTACATTATCGGCACAATACCAGTAATTGCAAGACAACAGGTTTAGAAGTAAACCAAACCCTGCTCGATAAGAATCCTACTGTACTAAACATTTCTTAAAAATGTAGCCTTACATTACTAATATAAATCTCTTGCTAAGTCGCAAACAAGAATAGAAATATGTGCATTATACTGCGTAAAATAAAGCTACTGGTACATAGCAAATATACAAAAATAGACATGGTAATACAATAGTTATATCTTAGATACAAGAAATTAATAAACATAAATACCTCTACAGCTGATGATGTGCAAGTCCTTAAAGACCGCTGACTAACTAGACTATCTTTAATGTAAAGAGTTTTATCAACGGTGAGGTACTGATGCACAGATATCATCTATGCACTGGAAGCATTCGGTTCTTCCCATCAAAAGCACTTTGCACATGTGGCATATGATGGACCGAACACACTATTTGAAATACAGCACATTATACATTAATTTTCCTCAGGTATTGTTTTACACCAAAACGAAAGTCAAAGACATGTATTTAATAAATAACAATGTTTATACAATTCCCTGACACACAGTACATAGTATTAAGAGTACTGGACCAAAAATAATACACACTAGATACACTGTATTAAGAAGACACGATTTTTCTCCGTTTTAAAATGGAATTCCGCTTTTCTCCTGACTTGAATCCGATTTTTCTTGATATAGTCCGTTTTTTTACAATTATTGTCTGATCCATTTTTTTTCTTCCTGTTTTTAACCATTCTTTTCATTCCCATTCTGCAACAACCCTTGTAATGTATTCACTCCATATATTAGTTAGCCCGCGACTCTCGTAAAGAGTATTCTGATTGGTCAAAAGTTTAAATTCATCTTATGAATCTTCGTGTAAAGGAAACAGATGGCAATGGAAAGAAGAAGCTTGATTGCAAAAAATGGCATCCCTAGTTGTTGGGAGAGACAATAACATGAAAAGTTAAGATAAAGGTTTTTAAAAAAACGGAAGGGAATGGCTGGAATGAATTGTCAACAGAAATTTAGTTGGTCAGTTTATAAGAAAACTGAATGCTCGAGGACTAGCATTTTGTGTCCTCTGCAATATATGCATTACAGAAGTCATGGTTGAAAAGAGTCTGGAACGACACCTACAAATGAAGCTGCATATGGAAAAAATGAAGCCCTCTGTCAGAATTTGTGCACTGCGTGTTGCCAATACAAGCTGGAGCTTGAAAGGAAAAAGGTTCTTGTTGAGAAGGAAAAGAAACGATTGCACATTGAGCCAGCAAAATCATTGATGACAAAAAGGAAGACTAAATAAATATTTTTTAAAGCCGCTAAAAGAGCTCAGCTGTCAAATCAACAGGTTGTGTTCAGCGGACAAAAAGACAAGTGAATATATGGGATTATTTGTATATAGATGATCTATTTGGGTGTTTATTTTACATATTTGTTATGAAAAGAGAGAAGTCTAATATGTTGGCAGCAAAAAAATGCCTAATTATTGACTTAATTAAAGTTAAAGAAAGTTAAACTTGGTTAAAATTTGACCATCTTAAGGTTGATACTGCTTGATGAATATATCCATCTTCACTGTAGCCCATGGTTAGCTGTTGACCACTAAGGCTTCTCTGACTTACTTGCATTAGTAGAATGGTCTGCAAATTCACTTAATGTCTGGCATTACAGTACACCGTACAGTAATGTCCATGCCTTTAGGTGCAAAAGTACTCAATCTTGTTGACCCTTGTCTAGATTAACTGTTGGCCAGGTAAATTACTGTCCATTGTTTGAGCTGAGTCATCTGTGGTGTTGTCCTTTAACCTCATCTGTCCAGCAGAAGTCCAGATATTTTTGATATCATCCATAGTTCTGACACCAAGATTTGTTTTATACTCAATATAACCCCACTTCTGACACTAATTTTTGTTTTATACTGAATCTGACCCCAGCTCTGACACTAAGGATGTTTTTTCACTCTCAATCTTGCATCCCCTGGGGAAATATCACATCTACTTTTTCAATAATGTACCATTTTTTAAATTTATTATTCTTACTTAGCCTTGTGCATTTATTTTTTATGTGGATACTTCAAAAGAAAATGATAAGGTGGCTTTTTTATAACATGCTTGCATGTAATTTGCTTAATATATTGTATTGTTCAAAATAACATTTTTTTCGCTTCATGTTGGTGTATTTATTGATGGTTGTAATTTGGCTTTCAGAGTATACAGCTTGGTCTTACTTCATATGTGAGGAAAATAAAATCAAGCTCTGCCTGGTAATTTTCATTTCCTGAACTGAATTTATAATTGTAAAAAAGAATTGATTAATCTTTTGTACCTTTTATGTATTTTGTGATTTATTCATTGCACTTTCAGAAGTTGGTATTTTCTATTTTGGCAAAGTTTGAGTTTCCTATTTTAACAACTGTTACAAGAAATTTTAGCTTTTTTTATACTAACTCAGGCATATTGTTTTAGTACATGGGAACAGCCATTTTGGTTAGCTGTGTGCTTAGATCAAATTGAGTTTCCACAATATCCAAAGAAATTTCACCCACAGTACATGAAAGCCGCATAGAGGTATGCCAATATATGACCATTTTGCATGTTGCAGGTGCAAATTAACTTTACCCAACTCACTCATAAGTACATAATATCAGTTGAGTGCCCCCAAAATAGTATGATCTAATTGGTACAGAAGCTTGAGTATCAGAACAAAACAGTATGATCATATTGCTACAGAAGCTTGAGTATCAGAACAAAACAGTATGGTAATATTGGTAAAGAAGCTTGAGTATCAGAACAAAACAGTATGAATATTGGTACAGAAGCTTGAGTATCAGAACAAAACAGTATGGTCATATTGGTACAGAAGCTTGAGTATCAGAACAAAACAGTATGGTCATATTGGTAAAGAAGCTTGAGTATCAGAACAAAACAGTATGATCATATTGGTAAAGAAGCTTGAGTATCAGAACAAAACAGTATGATCATATTGGTAAAGAAGCTTGAGTATCAGAACAAAACAGTATGGTCATATTGGTAACGAAATTTGTGTATCCTTACAAAAGGTTATGGTCATGTTGGGACAGAAATTTGATAATCAGTACAAAAACAGAAACTTGAGAATCAATACAAAACAAGGATTTATTTCAGTACAGAAACTTGAGAATCAATACAAAACAATAATTAATTTCAGTCCAGAAACTTGAGAATCAATACAAAGAACACTTACATTACTTTCAGAGAAAAACATGTAGATATTTTATGGCAACATGCTAGCTTTAAATAACTATCAAAATATGCTATACAGTTGCAACATTTGTCATATGCATCTGATTATTCAGGTCCTGACAGAAAAATGATTTGTTTAAATATGTTGATAATAAATTTATTCTTAATAACTAAATATTTAGCTTCCGATGCTACCATTGATTTGCCAATAACATACACCTTTCCATTATTTGTTGTTTTTTACAATGACTTTGTTATTATTTTTATCTTGATTTCTTCAAGATTTGACTGTGTTGCATCTCCATTTATTAAAACAAAGTTTTAAGAAAGAAGGTGAAACCAGTAATTTAGTTAAAATTCTAGAAACAATTGTTTCCCTTAGAATACAAAGTAAAAATTCAAAAGAGAATACGGTATGGGGAATTACATTCCAAATAATCCTGAAATTCTCTAAAATTAAATAATATTCTGAATGAATTCAATTACCTAGTCCTGAATGTCCTGATAAGTCACAGTGATACAATCTAGGATGTCTTTCAGTGAATTCTTAATAATCCCAAACTATTGTGTTGGTCCAAAAAATCAATTAAAACTTTGTAATTCCAATGAATAATTTAAACAAATAATTCCTCTCGAATTATAACTGAACCCAACCATAAATAATGCCAAAGACTGATCTTAAAACGGGACTGAATAATTGTCTACCAAGTTCCGTTTATATCATAGTATATTATTATGAGGAGCTTAAAAGTGTGTGGTAATCTCAATGGTATTATTGGTAACATGTTTATCTGTGATATATAACTAAATAGAATAATAAGAACATTATTTCATTCCAGTTCAGACCCACCTTCACGTGTTTGTAAGAATATGATGTAACTGTGCATAAAGACACATCTGATTTTTTTGTGTAAAAGTGCAATGATTCCATCTTACATGAAATGCTATCATACATGAAATGCTTCCATCTTACATGAAAGATGATACCTAATAGGAATGGTGCTTTTACAAGGGCTTGTCAAAGGAGAAGTAGTTAACATATTCTTCTATTTCTGTTTCAGAATTGAAAAAAAAGATGGGATCTTGTGGAGGCTGTGCTAGAGTTCTTTTGATCTTCTTTAACATCATTTTCTGGGTAGGTTATACTAATTTTTATCTCTGTACTTTTTGTTCATAAAAGAAAGCAATGACATAATCATGCAAACTCAGAGCCAAACACAGACACACACACACACACACATTTGAAAAAAACTTCGGGTCTGTCCTTATCACCATGTATATTAAAATGCTGTCACAGAGCAGCACAGGGATACATGTTTGAAGACCCACGCGGGTTTTATTCTTATTTCAAGACAGGATCAGGAAGTTATGACCTTGAGCTGTGGATAAACATTTGCATATTGTTTGTAGAAAGTATACTGTCATGATTAAAGAGGGAATTTTCAAAGAGTTTTTGCCTTCTCGTCTTCACAATTTTATTACCATTTTTGCTGTGATGTGGAAAATTCAATTTCTAGTAGCTGCAGGGCAGATAATTCTTCTGGGCAAGTAAAGTTTGTGTCATTTGTCAAGAATTTTCTGTAAATATGAAGAAAAAACGCAGAACCTTGTTAGGAGAACCACATTTGCAAAATTTTCCAGCCCTGAATTGTGTTTTCTCCATAAAAAATAAAAAAATTGGTGTATTCAACGTTAGGTAAATCCTAAGCCAATGACAGTAATGACAGTAGAATATTCTGCTTCCCTTGGAGATATATGTAAAGACATGTTTAACTAGTAATTTAGGGGAAGTACATGTTTCTAAGACCAGCTGTCAACATGTGGAGGACATATACTTTATCAGGATATACATGTCTTGTGTAATGTAGCTAGGAAACTTCTATTGTTTTTACAAGTTTATTATATTAGGGAAAAGGATTTGAGATGTCCTGGTAGAAAACATTTGTAAGCTGTATTTTACAATAAAAATGTGCTGAGGAGTGATCAATATAGAGATCTGGTTTATACAAAGATAATGCATCCTTACTTGGAATTTTGACTTGCCAGTGATATGAGATGTTGTCTTCCCACCTGTACGGAAATAGCTGCATTTATCAGTACCTGACAGCTTGTCATTTAATGACTTTTAAAATCACCAATCTTATAATTTAAATACATCCTTATCAAATAGAAAAATACAACAGCGTAAATGCTCTCATTTTATAATCTCTGTCAGTCTCTGTTTCTCTCTCTTTCTTATACACAGAAAATTTTTATCTCATTATCAGCAGAAATGCTCCTAAAAAAATTACTGAAATTGACAGCTTACCTATTATTGTGAAACACAGGACTGATTTTTTGTTTGTTGCTAAGGCATTTGGTATAATTAGGCATAAATGCAGGTGTTACCACTGTAAACAATTTTGGATTAAGCAGTTGCTCAAACTCACCAGATCAAAGACAGCTTTTGTTTGTAACCTTTGATACATAGGTAATGAAAAGAAGCTTCCTGAGGCCTGGGGCTGTTCTTAGTAACACCAACACAATTAGTTTCCTCTGACCCTTCCCACCTCATTTTTGACATTTTGATATTGATGTTGGTTGTAGGGTCAGTCATATTCATGTTGAAAACTTCGCAGCCACCTGCATATCAGCACCCTAGCAATCTTAAACAATGTTACATTGAGTCCAATTGATTGGAAAATGATTCATTTTCTGAGAAATTGTGAGTTTTGTAGATGTTATGTATTTCATCTGCTGATAGCTGTGAAGAAACTTCAGCATTGATGAAATTTGGCCTGTTACTCCTTTTGATATTCCTTGTCACATGATTACCCAAATCATCTTGTGACAGTGTATGACAAGATCTCATGAAGCCATCTAATTATTCAGGTTACAGTTCTGCTGGTCATTGGTCAGAAGAGCTTGTACCATGGTCATTCATTGTCTGTTATCTGTTGTCCACTGCCTGTTAGCTGAAGTTTTGTTATTGCTATTCTTCCTCAACGTTTTGCAAGATATTTGCCATAAAATGCTCTTCACACATGTATCACATGACCTAGTTAGTCCGAATGGGAAATGCTGCTGCTTGGAAATACAATATGGCTACGACAGCAGCCATATTGAAAATATTGTTAATAATCATATCAGCATGGCATATTGTAACTAAGGATTTCTTGTAATGCCTGATTGGTTCTAAAAATTAAAATGTTGCCAGTCTGACATCTACCCTAATATAGCCACCATGTATCCATTTTGAAAATCTTGTTATTGCTACTCCGCTGAAACAAAGTCATAAGATGGCAGCCATCTTGACAATACTGTTATTGCCACTTCTCCCGAATGGAAAGTCTTATTGACATGGAATTTTCACCAGACGACTTTTGATAATATCTAGTTGATCCTACATGCAAATGGTGCCAATCTGATGTCCACTGCATCCATCTTGAGAATCTTATCATTATACCTCCTGAATGGTTGTATCAAAATGGGGCTTTTATTAAAATATTTTTATGATGACTAGTTGAATGGTTGTATCAAAATGGGGCTTTTATTAAAATATTTTTTATGATGACTAGTTGAATGGTTGTATCAAAATGGGGCTTTTATTAAAATATTTTTTATGATGACTAGTTGAATGGTTGTATCAAAATGGGGCTTTTATTAAAATATTTTTTATGATGACTAGTTGAATGGTTGTATCAAAATGGGGCTTTTATTAAAATATTTTATGATGACTAGTTTGAATGGTTGTATCAAAATGGGGCTTTTATTAAAATATTTTATGATGACTAGTTGAATGGTTGTATCAAAATGGGGCTTTTATTAAAATATTTTGATGATGACTAGTTGAATGGTTGTATCAAAATGGGGCTTTTATTAAAATATTTTTTATGATGACTAGTTGAATGGTTGTATCAAAATGGGGCTTTTATTAAAATATTTTTTATGATGACTAGTTGAATGGTTGTATCAAAATGGGGCTTTTATTAAAATATTTTTTATGATGACTAGTTGAATGGTTGTATCAAAATGGGGCTTTTATTAAAATATTTTTATGATGACTAGTTGAATGGTTGTATCAAAATGGGGCTTTTATTAAAATATTTTGATGATGACTAGTTGAATGGTTGTATCAAAATGGGGCTTTTATTAAAATATTTTGATGATGACTAGTTGAATGGTTGTATCAAAATGGGGCTTTTATTAAAATATTTTTTATGATGACTAGTTGAATGGTTGTATCAAAATGGGGCTTTTATTAAAATATTTTTTATGATGACTAGTTGAATGGTTGTATCAAAATGGGGCTTTTATTAAAATATTTTTATGATGACTAGTTGAATGGTTGTATCAAAATGGGGCTTTTATTAAAATATTTTGATGATGACTAGTTGAATGGTTGTATCAAAATGGGGCTTTTATTAAAATATTTTATGATTACTAGTTGAATGGTTGTATCAAAATGGGGCTTTTATTAAAATATTTTTTGATGACTAGTTGAATGGTTGTATCAAAATGGGGCTTTTATTAAAATATTTTTATGATGACTAGTTGAATGGTTGTATCAAAATGGGGCTTTTATTAAAATATTTTATGATGACTAGTTGAATGGTTGTATCAAAATGGGGCTTTTATTAAAATATTTTATGATGACTAGTTGAATGGTTGTATCAAAATGGGGCTTTTATTAAAATATTTTATGATGACTAGTTGAATGGTTGTATCAAAATGGGGCTTTTATTAAAATATTTTGATGATGACTAGTTGAATGGTTGTATCAAAATGGGGCTTTTATTAAAATATTTTATGATGACTAGTTGAATGGTTGTATCAAAATGGGGCTTTTATTAAAATATTTTATGATGACTAGCTGAATGGTTGTATCAAAATGGGGCTTTTATTAAAATATTTTGATGATGACTAGTTGAATGGTTGTATCAAAATGGGGCTTTTATTAAAATATTTTATGATGACTAGTTGAATGGTTGTATCAAAATGGGGCTTTTATTAAAATATTTTATGATGACTAGTTGAATGGTTGTATCAAAATGGGGCTTTTATTAAAATATTTTATGATGACTAGTTGAATGGTTGTATCAAAATGGGGCTTTTATTAAAATATTTTTATGATGACTAGTTGAATGGTTGTATCAAAATGGGGCTTTTATTAAAATATTTTTATGATGACTAGGTTCTAATTGAAAAAGGTGCTCCACACACATCCAATATGGTCACCACAGTGAACATTGAAAGTCTGTCTGAATGAATGGTCATATCAGCATGTGGTTTTCACTGAAAGACTTTCTAGTTGGTCACAGTTAAAAATGATGCCAAGTCTGATCTCCAGTATGGCTGCCACACTGGCCATCTGGAAAATGGTATTATGTCTTTTTCTTCTACATGGCTAGTCATATTGAAATTGTGCTTTTGCCTGGAGACTTCGTATGATGTCTAGTTGGTCCAGAGTGAAAAAGGTGCATATCTTGTACTCAATATGGTCAACATTGTAGCTATAGTATCCTGAAAATCTTATTATTTGTACCATTTGCAAAATGGAAAGACATATCAGCATGGGGTTTTCACCAGAAGACTTCTTATAATGATTATGGTAAGACATATCAGCATGGGGTTTTCACCAGAAGACTTCTTATAATGATTATGGTATTAAATTAAAAAATACCTTGTAGATCATGTTACCATTACTCCTTCTTATGGAAAGTCATTTTAACATGGATTTTTATCAGAAGAATTGTTATGGTGTCTAATTGGTTCTACATGAAAACGATGCAAACTAACCTTCACCATGCCCTCTATGGTGGCCATCTTGAAAATATTATCTCCATTCCTCTCAAGCATAGCATTTTTGCAGTGGACTTGTTATGATTCCTAATTGGTCCTAAATTACGATAGCCATGGTGAAAATCTTGCTGTCCCTATTTCCCCTGAATGGTCATATTGACATGTTTTTATTTGAAGACTTTTAATGATGTCTACTTAGTTTTAATGATGTCTACTTAGTCATAATGATGTCTACTTAGGTTTACTGATGTCTACTTAGTTTTAATGATGTCTACTTAGTCTTAATGATGTCTACTTAGTCTTAATGATGTCTACTTAGTCATAATGATGTCTACTTAGTTTTAATGATGTCTACTTAGTCTTAATGATGTCTACTTAGTCTTAATGATGTCTACTTAGTTTTAATGATGTCTACTTAGTTTTAATGATGTCTACTTAGTCATAATGATGTCTACTTAGTTTTAATGATGTCTACTTAGTTTTAATGATGTCTACTTAGTCTTAATGATGTCTACTTAGTCTTAATGATGTCTACTTAAGTCTTAATGATGTCTACTTAGTTTTAATGATGTCTACTTAGTCTTAATGATGTCTACTTAGTTTTAATGATGTCTACTTAGTTTTCATGATGTCTACTTAGTGTTAATGATGTCTACTTAGTCTTAATGATGTCTACTTAGTCATAATGATGTCTACTTAGTCTTAATGATGTCTACTTAGTCTTAATGATGTCTACTTAGTGTTAATGATGTCTACTTAGTTTTAATGATGTCTACTTAGTCTTAATGATGTCTACTTAGTCTTAATGATGTCTACTTAGTCTTAATGATGTCTACTTAGTCTTAATGATATCTACTTAGTCTTAATGATGTCTACTTAGTTTTAATGATGTCTACTTAGTTTTAATGACATCATTACTTAGTCTTAATGATGTCTACTTAGTCTTAATGATGTCTACTTAGTCTTAATGATGTCTACTTAGTCTTAATGATGTCTACTTAGTCTTAATGATGTCTACTTAGTTTTAATGATGTCTACTTAGTTTTAATGATGTCTACTTAGTTTTCATGATGTCTACTTAGTGTTAATGATGTCTACTTAGTCTTAATGATGTCTACTTAGTCATAATGATGTCTACTTAGTCTTAATGATGTCTACTTAGTCTTAATGATGTCTACTTAGTCTTAATGATGTCTACTTAGTTTTAATGATGTCTACTTAGTCTTAATGATGTCTACTTAGTCTTAATGATGTCTACTTAGTCTTAATGATATCTACTTAGTCTTAATGATGTCTACTTAGTCTTAATGATGTCTACTTAGTCTTAATGATGTCTACTTAGTCTTAATGAGGTCTACTTAGTCTTAATGAGGTCTACTTAGTTTTAATGAGGTCTACTTAGTTTTAATGATGTCTACTTAGTCTTAATGATGTCTACTTAGTTTTAATGATGTCTACTTAGTCTTTATGATGTCTACTTAGTCTTTATGGTGTCTACTTAGTCATAGATGAAGATGGTGCTACTCTGATATCCAGTGTGCTCACAAGAGCTACACAATTTCAACACTCAGTTGTAATTTCTTATTACTCAGTTAAGCAACATTCTGTTCAATGGACTGTTGTTATGGATTGCTGTAAAACTTATTTGAATAGGTCATTTTTTTGTACACTATTTCTAGAAAAAACTATGTGCTTTGACTATAGATTTATCTTCATCATGGGTAGGCATGGGATGCGGAGAGGTGGGATTGTGTTAAGTAAGCTCTAAGAAGTTTTGATACAGATCCCATAGATGCATATACTAGTATGTGTGTTAGCTTCTATTTAAGTGTTCAAATATTCTATTCTGTGTTCTGTATGCCCATCATAATGTGGTGTTTATTATGTTATGATGTTTTACAACTGTCTGTTATGGTTTCTGTGCAGTTGCTATAGTTATCCATAACAATATAAATAATATGCCCATGGGATAAAGAATCAACCAAAGAAATTAGGCACAAAAGACCAAAGCTCAAGGTCACTGTAACTAATAAAAGATGTATTGTTTCTGCACATTGACTTCAATTGTCCATCACCTGCAGTTACCAAACTTTGTGATGGCTTTCATTTAGTATAAGGAAGTAACATATTGATTTACGGAGTAAAAAGGTCAAAGGCTAATGTCCCTGACAAAAAGAATTTTTAGAAAATAATTCTACACAAAAATATTAGTTTATTAGTTATACATGACATATCTCAACCAGATATTGTTTATAGTTTGTACATGGATAAGGAAGAGTGCTATCGATTTTGGGGTCAAAAGGTCAAGTTCAGTTACTTGAAAAATGCTTTCTACACATTGCCATTAGCTCTACATCAGAAATATAATCCACTATCCAAATCATGGACAAACAGGCAAAAATCAAAATCATTGATAAAAGAAAACTCTTTAACATGCTGTTCAAATGCTTATAAGATTGCTTGAAAAATAATTGGTAGTGTGTATATCTTTAAAATGCTTTTTAATGTTTTTGTTAGAGGACATTTTTATGTGATGCCTTTTTGTACAGGTATACTTTTAATACATGTATTTAGCAGTGATTCTACACAGTACTCTATGTTGAACATTTATACACTGGAAAGTCAAGTACTTCCTGCCAAGGATGAAATATAGATATGTGTTAATTAGGAAGTTAAAAACATAAGTGGCAGAGGGATGGGTCTTTGAAAGAAGGGGCAAAAGGGAAGAAGGTTGGGCATTATGGGAAGAAGGGAAAGCATTTTTCTTTTTGTCTAACATGATTTCTGTTTTATGATCTGTTAAGACACCATTTTCTCTGACTTATCAGTATTTTGACAACTTATTGTAAGGACAATAATCCCTCATTTGCACAAACCTTGTTCATGTACATGTATGTCTCTTCAGAGGGTGTAAATGTGGCTTAACCGAAATACATTGATCCTTGTAATAAGTGGAAAGTAAAAAAATTCTGCTTTTAAGCTGTGGCTGTGATAAGATTTCAATGTTTCTTATGAATATGCATAAATCTGCTTACATGTTGTTGTATTTGTTGTAGGGGTTAACACCATTTTTCAGCACACGATAGGCATACATGGCAGCCAGTATCAATGTTGGAGGAAGGACCCGGGGAGCCCCCGGAAAGAACCACCGACCCACGAAAAGCTACTGGCAAGCTTTCTCACATACCCACATTGGCCGAATCTGAGACTTGAACCCACAAACTGCTTACATGTCATTGCTAGTCTAAGTAAAATGTTCTTAGAAGCTTGACCAAGTGTGATTATTCATGCTAAATGAGTGAACAAATCAGATTGGTCTTCTTCTTTCAAACATATCCACATATCTGTCAAAAAGAGGTCTCTTTGAACGAAGCTTATTTCATTGGCTTATTTGATGAAGTAATTTTGCTCATGCATATTCATGAGAAATTAGGAAATCTAACTGCAGTCATTTGTGGGTTAAAGGAGATCATTGTGGTGTTTACCATTGTGCCTTGCTTTGATGACATACTGATATGATCTTCTATTTATCCAGATTTATTCATGTTACTAGTGGCCTTTGAATTCATAAGCTAATGTCATGGATGGTGGATTAAGGTCGTCATTAAGGTTGAGAATAGGAGAGAACTTGCACAAATTGATTAATCTACAAATTGCCTAACTTTGAGTTTATTCAGAATTCCAAGCTGAACAGTCTTGTTTGGGCAATTCCTGTTACTATATGTACTTCCTTATAAGTCTTGTCAGATTGATAACAACAAAGATCTGGATCTGCTGTAGAATAATTTGCCTGCGGATCAGGGTCTGTTGTTACGTATATTTGATTTAAATAATTTATTTATTTTTGTCAGATTAAAATTTGACATTTTGGATTAAAAATTCATTCATTGGGAAATTTTTCTAGAAATTTTCACTCTACAAGTAAACAACAGATGTTAACCTCATTTTCTGACCTTGCTTCAGAGTGTAAACAAGCTTCTAAAATGATTGGTTGCTTCCATGGACATCTTTCTAGATCATACTGTATACGTGACTTTGCGAGCATGGGTTCATTCTGTGAACTAGAAAATCACATGACCCCTTCCTGTTTACGAGAGAATCAGTATATAGCAGTGTTTTAGAAGCTAACGGTTCAGTAGTTAGTCTGGGCTTTAGAATACAAAGATGTGTGTGTTATTGTTTGAGTGTAAATTATTTTAATTCGTTTGGGATCAAGAGGAATTTATTGTGCTATTTATCTAGAAATTACTTGTGCTCATTTGAATTATTATAAAACTAAAACTGACTTCATCACATGACATCATCGTCCATATTGGATTACTTCGTCAAGATTCAAACGGGGAACTATTATTATCAGGACTCTTGCAATTCCACAAGTGGATTATATTGTGAATTCTTTTTGGATTAATTTTTGGACTTTATTCTCTTTTATGAAAATATTTGTACACAATAAATTGTTTGTTAAATTTTTACAAGCTTGTTATTTTCACTTCTTTCTATGTTGCTGCTTATTCGAGCCTAAGCACGTAACACTGTATTGTTTGTTATACTGATTTCTGGAGAGCCAGATCTCTTGGCACATTATGTGATGGCATATCTGGGTCTGTGCAGTTTGCAGTTGGACTTGGTTATAAGCAAGTATATATGTTTTACAATGCCTCCTGTTGTTCCAAGCTGCTGAAGAGAACATGCAATATTATTGGTTAGACTTCTGTAATGGTAGCGCTTGTACAAATTTCAGTATGTGATGATGTTATCATTTTTCTTGTAGATTTTTTTAACTGACACCAAAAGTTTCTCTCATAAAGTATTGACTTTTGTCAAATAAAAGTATTGGAGAAATAATTACATGTACGTTATTGAATTATCATGACTGTCTTGGTTCTGGCAGTTTCTCTACCTTAGGTAGGTAAGGTAGCCAACAGCCTCAGTATGTGCTGAGACCAAGGATCAAACCTAGCATCATTGAGGTATGAAGTAAATTTATTACCACTTTTCAGAGTATATACCAGTTATTTAATTGTAGTATGATTTTGTCCCTTTATTTCAGTTGTCTGGCCTGGCCATATTGGGTGTGGGAATCTGGTTCTTGGTGGATAAAAACATTGGTAGCTACATCAGCATCATCAACATTGACACCCGTGACCAGTATTTTAAGTATGCTGCCTACATCCTCATTGCTTTTGGAGGATTCGTCTTCCTCGTTGGGTTCTGTGGATGTTGTGGTGCTGTGCGTGGCAGCAAATGCCTCTTAGGATTTGTGAGTATTCATTAGAGTGTTACACAGAATACATGTATTTTGTCGCCATCATTTAAAAGTGATTTCTAATTGTAAGGTCTTGTTTTGATTGGCCAGGCTAATTTTAGGACATTCCTTTTGAGCAAGCTTAACTTACCTTTGTATCAGTCATAAAGGTGATTTTATGACTGAATACAGCTTGCCAGTGATCTTTATGTTGAGAGTATTGAAAACACCATTCTGATCATTTATACAGTTATTTAGGAGAGATGTTCGTAACTTTTTGTTAATGGAATGGTTTAGACTGACCAGTGCTGTCTTGGGTACATATAAAATGCATTGACATGATACTGAGGGAAAGGGCTATTGCACATCTCTAAGAGATATGTATGATTTTAAAAATGAAAGTACTAATTCATAGGAAAATAAGCAAGTGAAATCTTTTTGAAGAAAGTTAAGGTTTTCAGAGCCACACACCAACTGCTTTGCAATTTTGTGCTTTACATTTGTTGATACAATGTTTCAAATTTAGGCTGGTGATAGATGGCATACATGATGCAGGTTATAATACATGTAACTAGGAAGCATGCAAGTGACCAGGCATAAACATGTCTTCTTTGGCTGATAATAAAAATGCAAACAAAAATACTTAGTTTTAAATCCTGAATTTCCTGATAATTTACTTTCTTAGTTTTGCAAATCTGAATTAAATGAGATATGCTATGAGTTCTAAAGCTTGATTACACCAAAATGACAATTTCTATCGAAAGTGATGTGGAGTACTGCGCATTAACATTCTTGTTGTGTACTGATAAATGTGCACTTGTGTATAGATTTGGAATACAGCATAAATTTGATTACTTTGTTTCTTGTAGTGTATTTTTGTTTATATAATTAAGCTGCCATCTCACCTATGTGTGTTCAAGTTTCGGGCTTGGCCAATGTCGGTATGTGAGAAAGCTTGCCAGTAGCTTCTCGTGGGTTAGTGTTTCTTTCCGGCTTTTATCCAGATTCTTCCTTCACCATTTATACTGGCCACCATGAATAGCCTATCCTGGTGTTTGAAAAAAGGTAATAAACCTTACACCACCAACAAAAATCCCTGACCTTGAAGCAATGGGTATGACTAAAGATGCAAGGCACTGTTAAGTCAAGATGTATAACAGAATAAAGTTGCATGATGGGTTCAAATGTTATATTTTGATATTTTATATGACCCTTTGGGATGAGACTTTGCCATCCTTTTATACCTGTGCTCAAAATTAATTCTTTGCACATTCTGCAATCAACATCATACATCAACTTGGTTCTGACCAGTATTACTCAGAGAATCCAGCAGAAAAGTTTGAACACTAGGACCATCCAGTCCTTAGTGAGTATAATGATGAACATTAATGATACTTGCATTACCTTCAAGCCCCTTTCTATCCTACTGAAGGTTTTTTAATCAAATTGTAGTTATTGCAATGTTGTGCAATAATATTAATAGAAAAAGACAGTTTTGGGCATGTGGAAATTTAAGTCCAGGCTTATGGAACTTCAGTTTGGATTTGTGATTTTTTTTAAGTCACCAGCCCTGGATTTGTATTTAAAATATTGTTCTTTGAGCAACTGTATACAACATTACTTGGTAAGATAACTGTGGAAAGCAAGTGACTATGATAATATATTACTTTTGTATAGGACATTTGCCCTTGGGGGCAGGGTATCAGAAAGGCGATTGAGTGGGCTGCTATATAACCATGACTGTTCATCCTGGTTTGACCATATAATGAAGGCCTTTCAGATTTGTTTTAAAAAATGATGATATAGTCATGAAACCTGGCCACTTGTATAAAGACAAAATATACAAATACTCAAATGACATCTTGCAAAAAATTGTTGAATAGAATTTGACCGAATTTGACAGAAAGGATTTTGATACACAGGCCTCCAAAAGTATTGTAATCATTCTTATCTGTGATCAGATAAAGAAAGAAAAACCTTCAAATGGTTTGGTTGCTGTTTTTTAAAATAGAAAACCTTTACATAACTTCCTGAAAAGCGATCAATTGAGAGAAAGCATTTATCAATATTCAGGTTTACACAGATTATGTTGATCTGCCATTTAGTATGTCTATCATTACTAGAACTAGAAAATCTTCTGTCAGAAAGCTTCATACAGACCCATATTTTTTGGTTACTGCACAGGTACATTATATTTAACTTATTTAGGTGAACAATCTTAGCCTCACTTGGGCCTTTTGGTAATACTTCCTTGCCTTTGGTCATTTTTGAATTACAAGAGTATGGTGTAGAGATACCGTACATTTAGACTGAAAATTATTTTGGATAAAAAAAATTCAGATGATATTTGACTAGGAGAGAAATTGTTGTCAAAACTGAATGTTTTGCAAAATGTTTGTGTCAATGCTAGCATCAAGTTGATTTAGAATATCAGTTCGATATATGTTAAACTTGCAGATCAATTCTTGTGTATATCCAGTTCTTTCTATTACACTAAAACTACCTTCATTCAATCTCGCCATAAAACTGACCACATATTTTGGTCTAAATTGAGTCATTGTAACAGTACTCAACATCTTTAAAGTGGCCACCTGTATAAAGTATCCTGATATGGCCTCATTTTAAGAAGTTTTTCTGTTTGTTTGAAACTTTAAACCACATAAGACTGTAAATATTAATGGTGAATAAAAATTCTTGAAAAATAAAACTTACTATCACTTTTATAGCTGTACAGTCTTTTGTCATCTGAATTAGAGGATTCTGTTAACATTGTGAACAATTTAACTCATGTTTATTTCAGTACATATTTTTCCTGGTCATCGTTTTTGGTGGAGAGTTGGCTGCTGGCATACTGATGGCTGTCTACAAAGGGGAGGTAAGTTGCACATGGAGATATATACGTGTAGTTGTCAAAATATATTACAGATAAATCTCACAAATGAAATGTGCTGAAGTTATGCTAATGTCAGCGCTTAAATATCCCTTGAGGTGCTAATTAGGTGCATAAATTCTTCCCCCATCCAATCCCACCATAACCCTCACCCCCACCTGACTTTGGGCAAGTGAAAATTGTATGCTTAAGTGTAAGTAACAGTTCATAAAAAAAACGGATGTCAAAACATTAAGATAATTTGATGGTAAAGATTATGTAGCTTTATCCTTATATTCATTACATAAATTCTGTCAAAAAAAGGATTGATACTGGCAGATTGTGCCTGGTATTATAATAGGCCCCATTTTTATGATTTTTCGGAGAATAATGTGCCAGAATGAATTTGATGTGTATATTATGCAAAACTATGTCTCATTTGTCTGTCATATTTATTTCAAAGAGATGATCACCCAAGATGATCATGGGCTTTTTCATACAGTTACAAGGGATGCAACTTTCCATTGGTGATATATTGCAGTGCATCTCTGCCATTAGAACCACACTTTCAAGGGAGGTTACTCTGTCAGTGATCATTTTTCAGTGCATAACTGCCATTAAAAGGCAAACATAATTGTTTAAAGATTGTAAAAATTTAAAACTAACATTTGAGGAGTTTGAAATATCAGTTTAAAACTACTTTCGCCTTATACAGTTGATACAAGATGCCAACATTTTGGCATTGTATGAATTTTTTAAATTTTTTTTATTGAACACAAGGTGTCAGGATTTTACATATTCCCATACATCACCACCTGACCTGGTGTATGGGGCATTATCTTAAATTATTTTGCGTCCTGATCTCTACATGTGTTCCCTACACAACACACGCACACCTGCAATGTTAAATTATGTTTTAAATAAAACTTTCACAGTGCTTATATAGTTATGCATTACAAAATCAGTATCATGAAAAACGCTCACATACACCTTGGGATACACTTTCACACACAACCACATAATGCTTAAAAAACTGATAAGTGTTGTACATACAGTGTCATGCACCACTGGGTACATATATAATGTTGCCCAATATAGTAATACATGAACTCTGTTCTACACTGGAGTGTTGGTATAATTATTAATTGTAAACATCAGTACAGTGTGACTGAAAAAAAACACTTTTTGTTCATCGATTTTTCTCCTTTTACCAAAAGGTTTAAAGCCATTACATTTGAGTTCTCTTTTTGTTGGTTCTTTCTATATATGTGTATAGGATAGTAGATTGGAATACAGTTGTATGCATATTTCAAAATTTAGATGCAAGATTATACGAACATTCTTACCAATTACAGGCTTTGTCCTTCTCCGAAAGTCACTTTTCTAATTTATAATATATATAATTGAAATTAAAATTATGCACATCCATTTTGGCACAAAGTTCTGTACCTCCATGTGTGTCCAGAATCAATATGGAAAAAATTATTTTGCTTATGGATTGCGATTGAGTGTTTCATTGATGTCGTCAAAAAGGTCAAATTTGTACCTTTTACCCGCTTTTGTTTTTGCATACACACTGCAATTGAAGTACCAGGCAGATTCAATTTTTGGATGGGTAGTTAGTCTATTTATGAGACCCATATTTTGTCGAGTGACATCTTCCACTATTCTTACATTAAATTTGCTCTTGAAATCCCTTTTCTTCTTGGCGATCTTGACTTTTGATTCTGCATTTTTCAAAATTTCACAATTAATGGTTTAGGGGCATCATTCTTCCCAGAGATCTGATGTATTGCAAGAATATCCCTCTCATCTGCATCTTGACCTGTGACATTCTTCATCATCTCTGCAAACTTTGCTCTGACATTTTCGTTTTGTGATTCAGGCAAGTTGAAAATATTTATGTTATTTTTTCTTGAGTATTGCTCATTGTGGTTTGCAATCTTCATGGCTTCCTTGGAGCGATCTGTATTATTTTCCATTTCTTCTTTTAGCTTTTCACTTTCTTTCTTCGAGTCATCTAATTCTTCTCTAAACTGGTTATTTTCAAAGTTCATTCAATTTTTTCATCTAACTCTTTTGTTTTGTTAACAATTTGTCTGTCCATTTCCTTCATCAGTTCGACTTTCAGTTTCTCAAACAGCTGGGATACTATGTCAGACACTAATCCACCTAATTCTTCTCTGGTCACTAATAAATTAATACCAGTTTTTATTTCTAGTAGATCTCTCTGGATTAATGCAACACTACTCACCTCTTCATTATTAACAATCAAATCATCTGACTGAGAGCTTGTAGCTGAGCTTGTTAGTGGCTTGCTGGTTTCCTTCCTAGCACTCTGAAAACTACTATTCAGGGTGGACTCATTGTATGAAATTGATACAAGATACAATACAGCTGACTTGAAATTTTTATTTGTCCATGCATTATGATGGAAGTGAAGAAGGCATGTCATGATCTTTTCATGCATTTAGATGAAGTTGCCATGGCTTCTTCTGGAGAGTAGCTTTGCACACTTCATTTTCTCAAGGATTCACTAACATGTAACACCATGGAGTTGAGGTGGTGGTAATAAAGTGGGCATTGTTTACTTGTTAAGGACCCTAGCAAGGAGTTTCAATAGGGCAGAGAGGGATATGTTTGGTGGAACAAAGAGTTATCTATATGTACTTATTATAAATTGACTGATTTGGTGTTTTAGCCTTACTCATACATGACAACTATTATGCTTTTGGCGTAATCATTATGCTTTTTTTCACTAAATTACGTGTTATATGTAAACTTATATGGATTACACTTTTTCAGTAAATCTACTTTCCCCCCCAAAATCAATTATTTGTTTTCTCGTTTTTATCAACATGCCATTTATCCCACAGACCGAATTTTAGAAAAGAGTGCGTTTACATAATTACAATATAAGAGTATACTTGTCCGTGGACTTGCATGCAGTTTCATGACAGTATCATGTTCTATTTATAACTAACTTGTTCTATTTTCAAACTTTCAACCTCGAATTCTATTTATAGCATCTGTATGGCTTATTGAGGAGAGAACATACTGGTTTTATTTTTTTAATCTTTATGCACATATTCTTTGTTCTAATTCATATTTACTGCAGAACCAGTCTATAGGTATTTGGTGCTAAAAAGTATATTTTATTTTAGTTGATGCATATATGAGAGCAAAAATTTCTCCTTTCAAAAATGTCACAGATGGATTAGAAAAGGCAAAAAAAAAATTGATAACAAATAAAATAACAATCCATTAAATATGGCGACCCAAATGCAGCATCACGTGACATCTGTTTCAGGCCGTGTGGAAAGGATTTTAATATTTGGCGCTAAAAGTCTTAAGATGGATTCTAGTTGGTGTGTGTGTAAAGCTAAAAGTGCTACATATGAAAACATGAACCAGTAAAGGATGTTAAAAGATATGAGGGGCAAATAAATCAATGTTTATTGAAATTTTAGCATTTTATATGTGGATTACGCTTTTTCTACCTGGATTCCGCTTGATTTCCACTTTGATTACGCTGTTTCTTTGTCAGGGGTTGGCATGTATTCTTACTGCTTATCAACCAGAAGAGCTTATGTTGATTGTCCCTCTATCCATTAGCACAAGTTTTCTTTTGCTACTCCATCTTAAATTAGCACAAGTTTGCTTTTGATACTCCATCTTAAATTAGCACAAGTTTTCTTTTGATACTCCATCTTAAATTAGCACAAGTTTTCTTTTGATACTCCATCTAAACTACTTGGAGGATTGCTATGAAACTTTACATTCATGCCATGGATCCTAAATGAAAATGGTGTCATTTAGGTGTCGATATGGCTACCATAGTGGCCATCTTGAAAATCTTGTTATTGCTATTTCTCATGAAGGGATGGTCACTTGTGATGTCTGCTTTCTTCTAAATGAAAATTATGCTGATCTGATGTCCAATATACATGTAGCCATCTCAGCAGCCATCTTAAAATCTTGTTATTGCTACTCCTAAATGGAATATCATCTTGACGGAGATTTTCACCAGAATTCTTTTGATGTTTAGGTAGTTCAAAATGAAAATGGTGCTAATCAGATGTTCATTATGGGCATCACAATGGCTACTTTTGAAAAAAATATTGCTATTGCGCCAGAATTTATGGTCAAATCAACATGGGGTTTTCACTATGATATGATGTCTAGTTGGTCTTAAAGAAAATGTTACCGATCTCATGTCCAATATGGCCACATTGGCAGCCATCTTGAAAATCTTGGTATTGCCTTCTGATTGGATGGTTGTATTAGCATGGGATTTTTACTCAATGACTTAGTTGGTACCGATCAAATGTCCAATATGGCCACAAAATATGTATAAATGGGTATTAGTGTTTGGAATGAAACAATACACTGTGGCCATGTATCAATACAATTCGCGATACATAGCCTAGAGTATGATACATCAAATGACTTCAGGCTACATTGTCAGATTTGTTGGTGTTTTCATCTTTAGAAGCCCTGTCCATGGTGGGTGATGTCATTTTATGTGTTGACATATTGCTTTTGTTTTCAGTATGCAGGTTACAGACAGACATAACATCTTTTCATTTGCCATTGTCATCTTTCAGAATATGTAAAAAGTTGGGTGTTAGTGACCTTTATTCAACCTATTAGGTCATTTGATCCAGTGCAGGACACACCTTGGTCACCACACCATTTGACTCACCTTGGTCACCACACCATTTGACTCACCTTGGTCACCACACCATTTGTTTTGTACTGCATGAATCTTTTGAAAACAGCATACCATTTATTTTGTACTGCATGAATCTTTTGAAAACAGCACACCATTTGTTTTGTACTGCATGAATCTTTTGAAAACACCACACCATTTGTTTTGTACTGCATGAATCTTTTGAAAACAGCACACCATTTTTGTACTGCATGAATCTTTTGAAAACAGCACACCATTTTTGTACTGCATGAATCTTTTGAAAACAGCACACCATTTTTGTACTGCATGAATCTTTTGAAAACAGCACACCATTTGTTTTGTACTGCATGAATCTTTTGAAAACAGCACACCATTTTTGTACTGCATGAATCTTTTGAAAACAGCACACCATTTGTTTTGTACTGCATGAATCTTTTGAAAACAGCACACCATTTGTTTTGTACTGCATGAATCTTTTGAAAACAGCACACCATTTTTGTACTGCATGAATCTTTTGAAAACAGCACACCATTTGTTTTGTACTGCATGAATCTTTTGAAAACAGCACACCATTTGTTTTGTACTACATGAATCTTTTGAAAACAGCACACCATTTGTTTTGTACTGCATGAATCTTTTGAAAACAGCACATTTTCAGTCTCATATCTTCACTTAAATTTTGGAAGCCAGTTATTTATAACAAAAATACTGCAGTTTCATCATACAAAGGATATTGTATCTAGAACAAGTTTTGAGTGTGGTGGAGTGGATAGGACTAAGTTTTGAGTGTGGTGGAGTGGATAGGACTAAGTTTTGAGTGTGGTGGAGTGGATAGGACTAAGTTTTGAGTGTGGTGAATTGGATAGGACTAAGTTTTGAGTGTGGTGGAGTGGATAGGACTAAGTTTTGAGTGTGGTGGAGTGGATAGGACTAAGTTTTGATTGTGGTGGAGTGGATAGGACTAAGTTTTGAGTGTGGTGGAGTGGATAGGACTAAGTTTTGATTGTGGTGGAGTGGATAGGACTAACAACCAGATCCTTCACATTATACTTCTTGATGATGCAGAACATCTGCTGCAGCCACAGACATTTGTTTCTGTCAGCGAAAAAGGAATTTGTTGACACACGCACACCCCTTCCATAAAATGAACATTACTTACTTGGTTTGGAATCTTGCTAATTTTGTGCTGATTTGTAGTTTTTTTGTTCAGTCTCATTAGCTAATTGAGTTACTGGTCATATATATAAGTGTAAAAAGAGACTTTATTTTCATTTGGTGTAAGCCCTTGACAGATCATTTCATAGCCACTTTTATTTTAAAATGGACCAAGTTTGGATGCAACTACTTCTAGTGTGTCGTGAAGTTCTAATTATTGATTTACTTTGGCCACCAATCAGATTTTAATGTGACATATTTCTCAGCATTACACAACGGAAATACAGTACAGCCCTCATATATGATGTACATAAAAAAGGTGTGAAACAACAGAGACATTTCACGTAATGTGCTGACATAATGATCATTATAATACATAAATCAGACAAGGGGAACAAGTCTTAAATGTCTTTTGTTTTTAATTGATAATATGCTGCCTAAATCATCAGTAAAATACTTAAATCAGACAAGGGGAACAAATCTTAAATGCCTTTTCTTGCTGATAATATGCTGCCTAAATCATCAGTAAAATACTTAAATCAGACAAGGGGAACAAATCTTAAATGCCTTTTCTTGCTGATAATATGCTGACAAAATGATTTGTAAAATACTTAAATCAGACAATGGGAACAAAGTTTTAAATGCCTTTGTTTTTACTGATAATGTGCTGATTAAATGAACGGTATAATACTTAAGTCTTACAAGAGGAACAAGTCTTAAATGCCATTTTTTGCTGATATTTGTTATCTGTGGCTGTGCATACAGATGAGATAAAATAATCAGCATGAATTTGTGATATGGGGGTATATTTCAAACCAAAGTTTGCATCTTGTGTCTGTTCATCTTTAGGTTTTGTCAAACGTTTTTCTGTTTTTACCAATTTTCTTGATTCGGCTGTCCAAAGAGCTACCAATTACTGACAACTGCTGAAGGTTCACGTAACTTATATAGGGTAAGTATTGTTTTGTATCGAAACTTCACCTTGTGGAAAAAAGTATTGTTACATTGATGTAATGATGAATTGTTTTATCCCTAATTATTGTATACATTGAATGTTTGAAACATAACCTTGGGTTGGTTTCTACAAAGCCACTTTTGTGCTGATGTGATGTAAAGCACTACTCCGTACCATATTCATGGAATTCCCATGATTGTGAGTAAATTAGGAGGGGCTGATTGACATATGTATCCCAAAATAGACTTTGATTTCCCTTTTGATTAGGAATGTCTAAGCTCTTTTATTCTTAGAGTAATTTCATCAACACATTCCTATCGATTCTGTTGCAAAAACTACAATATGTGCCCACTTTGTGCTTACTTACCTTAATTTGAATTTGTGCATTTATATTTGTTCAGCTATCAATACTATGTACGGAGTTATTATTCTTTTTAATTAGAAAGGATAATTTTTTGTTGTACTTCTCTTTCAGATTGAGAGTAAATTGGATGAGACGCTGAAGAACTCGATCAAAAATAAGTATTACGACTCCAGTGTTATCACCAGTGCTTGGGATATTGTTCAGATCAGAGTAAGGACTATAGAATTTGTGGCATCCAAAATGTAATTTTTGTTACATCTTTTTCCTGAACAAGTGTTTGACAATCTTTAAAAAATCAGATCCAAATGTTATGTAAAATCTGTGTTGTAAATGGCTTGAAACAATAACATTAAAGGCCATGAAAGGGAATGACCTTGGCATAACCTATAAGTTTTCAGTTTTCCAACCACAATTTTTATGTAATACCAATACTGTGCACTTCAAAATTATTTGAGTAAATTTTGTGTGATTTAAGTTCATCAGAATAAACACACTTTTGTCGTACACAATGTTCTATCATATACATGTACATGCACTGGATGGAAGAGTCAGCTCCCATTATATATTTTGAGAACTCTTTAGTGAGGAGTTTCATTCTTTCTTCTATGCTAAGTAAACCGTATTGAAACTTCTTTCAACTTCACTAGTTCTTTTCTCCAGTGATACAATTTCTATTCTTTTGTTGGAGATTTTGCCATTGTTATTCAGATTGTAGGTGTTGTAGCAATTTTTTTATCAGGGTTTGGAGAAATGTGGTATATATATATATATATATATATATATATATATATATATATATATATATATATATATATATATATATATATAGTGGTTAGAGTGTCCGTCGTGGAAGCAGAAGGTTGTGGGTTCGATCCACGGCCGAGTCATACCAAAGACTTACAAAAATGGTACCTACAGTTGCCTTGCTTGACGCTCAGCATTAAGAGGTTAGTGTTAGGACTGGTTGGCCTGGTGTCAGGATAATGTGACTGGGTGGGACATCATGCTACATATCTGCGGCATGATGCCCTAGTGCTAGACATTACTCTAAACTGCCTCAATGCAGATATTGTAGCGATATGACTGAAAGATTGTTTAAGCTACGTTAAAAATCATAATCAAAGAAACTATATATATATAAACCAATGAATGAAATAAAAGACATAATTAACTCATCCAGAAATATACTAATTTTTTAAGAAACTAAGTCAAAGGCTTAATTCACAGATGACATAGGCATTATCTCTGTAAACAAAGAGTGTAACTTGCCACACCAACTTGAACAGTCAACATTTTTGTGTGTGGATGTAATCACTGTAACATCAAAAAAAGCAATAAAGAACACAGCCATTTAATTGTACCAGTCAAATTTGCAAAACGCTTCTCAATAGCTCGTTAATTGACAAAGATCTCATTCACCTCGAGGCAATATGGATTTTTTCCAAAGTTTAACCTTGTTATGTGACCGCTATCTTGGCTTCATCACTACAATGGCAGTTCATGACATATACTTTAGCCTGGTTTACAGTCTGTAACAATTGACATTAAATGCTGGTCCTGCCAGATGTACTGACTAGTAGACCGACTTCTTTTTTTGTTGTTTATTGGTGTTTTAGATCAGTACAGTTATTTTATTTTTAAGTGGTCGTGGTTATAAAGGATGAAATAGAGGTCAGTGGTGCTTGGCTCAGTTCTTGCAATATGGTCGTTCATGGTGCTGGAATAATCTGCATATATTTTAGTCATGTTTACAATCTACAGTATATTACAATATATGGATGACCTATACAATTTTAGAAAACAAGAGCCAACATAATTTTCTTTTAGAATGGTCTATGCAGTCATAGTTACAGAGGAATAATTGCAGTCATAGTTACAAAGGAATAATTGCAGTCATAGTTACAAAAGAATAATTGCACTTATAGTTACAAAAGAATAATTGCACTCCTAGTTACAAAGGAATAATTGCACTCCTAGTTACAAAGGAATAATTGCAGTCATAGTTACAAAGGAATAATTGCAGTCATAGTTTAAAGGAATAATTGCAGTCATAGTTACAAAGGAATAATTGCACTTATAGTTACAAAGGAATAATTGCAGTCATAGTTGCAAAGGAATAATTGCAGTCATAGTTACAAAGGAATAATTGCAGTCATAGTTACAAAGGAATAATTGCAGTCATAGTTACAAAGGAATAATTGCAGTCATAGTTACAAAGGAATAATTGCAGTCATAGTTACAAAGGAATAATTGCAGTCATAGTTACAAAGGAATAATTGCAGTCATAGTTACAAAGGAATAATTGCAGTCATAGTTACAAAGGAATAATTGCAGTCATAGTTACAAAGGAATAATTGCAGTCATAGTTACAGAGGAATAATTGCAGTCATAGTTACAAAGGAATAATTGCAGTCATAGTTACAGAGGAATAATTGCAGTCATAGTTACAGAGGAATAATTGCAGTCATAGTTACAGAGGAATAATTGCAGTCATAGTTACAAAGGAATAATTGCATCTGCATAAGTTTATAAATATTGTGAAGATAGTTATTGGTCAGAACATGACCATCTCTTCGGGCCCGTTTGTGTTTATTTTTGTATAAACTATACAGAGAACTATATTATACTAACTTCTATTAATAAATATGTGCAAAGTAACTAATATAAACACTTTATCAGATGGCATACACACTGCATCCTTTTAAGATGAAATAAAAAGGTGGGTTTATGTTTATTTTGGTACAAATTTAATAATTTTATTTGATGGAATGAAATAACAGATATTTGCAGTTTTTCTGAGGATTCAAAAATTCTTTCCTTGATTAGAATTTTACAAAAAACTGGGAAACTTAAAATCTACCAAGGATAACATCTGGGCTCAATACAAATGAATCTAAAACTATAGGTATATGGGTATAGGGGAAGAGTTGGTTTCAAAGACTAACTTTATAATAATTGGACTCATAGTCATACAATGTAAAATGCTGACCATGATAGTTATGATGTGTTGGTGGGTGGGAGATAGATCCCGCTACTCCCCCATTGTCACTTGTTGAGGTCAATGTCTTGTACAGTTTGACTCATTAATCCCCATCATTATAATTGACTGAAAGTCTTAATTTCATTTGTATGTATCTTCTGTAGGTATCCTAAACTGTTAATGAAGACAAAAGTAGATTTAAAGAAATGAAAAGTAATTACTCTTATGTCTGGACAATAACAATTCAGTCAAATAACAATCAACTCATGAAAGCATCCAATCCAAAAGTCATTTTATGTCAGACAAAACAACACTTCCTTTGAATCGGCTTAAACTTTAAACATAAACCCAGAATACTTGCCAGTTTACATAAATTATTAAAACCCTGCTGTGCAGTATTTCAAATGTTAGATCGCCTAGCGTTGTTGGAATTATTTGTTTGATGCTGATGTAGCTATTATGTCACAAATGGAGAATCTCTTGTATAAATGTTGTTCGTCCATCGATTCGAAGAGGACCTCTCTAGTCATCAGAGGGTTTGAGGTGCTGGTTCTGTTCTGTCTGTGCTCAGGTGGCTGATGAGGCCAACCCTTGCATGGAATGTTTGTTTTATAAGGGACAGGGGATGAGTGGACATTCTCCAAGATAGTTGATGGCATGTGCTTTTCTGGCTTGCCTCTTCAGCTCTACAGCTGCTATCCTGCAAGATTCGCACAATTTAGAGCCTTTGTGCACAGAGGAATGCCAAGTGACTTGATTGCTTGCTGTTTACTCCCAGGAATCAGGGTTTATGTTGAATGCTTTTAATGCAGCTCTCAGATTGTCTTTGAAGTGTTTCTTCTAACCTCTGTGGGATGGCTGTCCTTGCTCTAGCTTGCTGTAGAAGAGTCTCTTATGCAGCTGTTGGTCTCACAGGGTTGCAGCATGTCCCACCCAGAGTAGCTGGCACTGCTTCAGGATGGTGTGGATGCTGGTGAGACCTGCTTGGGCGAGTACCTTAGTGTCTGGAACCTTCTCCTGCCACTTGATGTTGAGTATTTTCCTGAGAATTGTGGTGTGAAAAGTGGTTCAGCTTCCTGGCATGGCATTGGTGCACCGTCCATGTTTCGAATATGTAAAGTAGTGTGGGGAGCACAAGTGCCCTGTAGACCTTAAGTTTGGTCTGGATGCTGATGCCTCTTCTTTTCCAGACGTTGGCATACAATCTGCTGAAATTTGCTCTGACTCTGGCAATGCGAATGTTCACCTTGTTGTCAACAGTGACGCTGTGTGACAGTGTGCTGCCAAAAGGTAGGTGAAGTGGTTCACTACGTTGAATTTTTGGCCATTGAGGGTGATGTTGGGCTCAACATAGGGCTTTCCAGAGGCTGGCTGATGCAGGACTTCAGTCTTAATGGTACTGATGATGAGACCAAAGCTTGTGCAGGAGCTAGAGAATTTGTCAACACTGGCTTCTGAGCCAGCATTGAGGGTGCAGTCATCAGCAAATAAGAAATCCCTGATGGTGTCTGTCATGACCTTGGTTTTCATGTGAAGCCTTCTGGGATTGAATAGTTTTCCATCTGAATAGATGCAGACTCCAACCTCTCCATCTCTGAAACCAATTATCAGCATGGCAGAGAAGAAAAGATTGAACAGTGTTGGTGCCAGAACACAACCCTGCTAGACGCCATTGGTTACTGGGAATGGCTCAGATGTCTCTCCATTGTCCTAGATTTCTGCCTGCATGCTGTCATAGAAATGCTGCACCATGGATATAAATTTTCTTGGGCATCCATACTTCCATACTTGCCTTCCACAAGCCTTCTCTGCTGACAACATCAAAGGTCTATGTCAGTTCGACGTAGATGGAGAAAATGTTTGCTCTTGACATTTCTCTTGCAGCTTCCTCACAGCAAACACCATTTTGATGGTTGCATGTTCTTATTAGAATCAACACTGGCTTTTTGGCAGTCATCCCTGGTCAAGGTGTGCAGTGAGGCAGTTCTGTAGGATTCCTGCAGTTGAGAGTAAGGAGATACCCCAGTGGTTGTTGCAGGCCTGGTGGTTCCCTTTGTGCTTATTCAGGTGGATTATGGAAGTGTCTTTGAATTGGTGGGGGATCATCTCTTGCTGCCACATCAGTATCCTTTCTATCAGGGCTGTGCCAACTTCCTCATAGACTTATGCTGGGATGGAATCTGAACCAGGTGCTTCTCCACTTGAGAACAGATATATCGCTTTCTGTGTCTCCAGCAATGATGGAGGGCCAGCCAATGCTTTGTTGATGGGTAATTGGGGGAGATGACTGATGGTTTCATCATTGATGGCTGAAGGGTGATTCAGGATGCTGTCAAAGTGTACAGCCAAACGTTGAAGAATCCTCTCTTTGTCAGTAATTAGTATGTTCCTGTCTGTGCTGAGAATGGAGGATGATCCAGAGGATGTAGGTCCATACACTTCTTTCAGGGCATTGTAGAATTTCTTCATGTCATGCTGGTCTGTGTAGCACTGGATCTCATCAGCTTTGTTGCTCAATAATATGTTCCAAATCTGTCAGAGGTTTTTGCTGTACAGTTCTGAGTATGTTGTATGCATTTTTATAAGAATTGGAATTGTTGAGTTGGGTTTGAAAGAGGCGGTGTTTCTCATCCTTCAACTGCTTTATCTAGTTGCAGTTCTCATCAAACCAGTCTTGAGCTTTCTGGTTGAGGGTCCTTGGATTTCTGACGCTGTGTTATAGACCAGCTCTCTGAATGCCACCCAGTCAGTATCCACATTCTGATTGTCGAGAGGTATGGATATCAGACGTACTTCCAGGCATCCATGAATACTATTTGGAACTGGTACATTTCAGCTAACAACTTTGCATTGAAATTGTCAAGAATGATGAGCTTGTCTGTCATTGGAACGTCAGCAATGACAGAGTGAAGATCCTCATAGAACTTGACCTTCACTTCATCTGGGTTGGTCATGGTCGGAGCACAGCAGCTGATGATGGTAAGGTGCTTTCTTCCAGACAAGAGGGGGAGTTTCATGGTCATGAGTTTGTTGTTTACACCCTTGGGAGATTTAGCCAAATTTACCAATCAGTGCTGTCTTCACTGCAAAACTGACATCAGCTTCACGGCACTCTTCACTCCCTCAGCCGCGCCAAAAGTGTATCCAGAGCCCATTTCACAGACTTCATCTTCTGCAAGCCGGGTCTCGCTCAAGGCAGCAATGTTCACATTGTATTTGGCTTTTATATTAAGACAGTTCTTTCCACATCTTCTCAGTTCATTAAGGTGTGTGTGTAAAAAAATAGCTAAGTAGCAGACCCCCTCAAAAAGAATTCATATGCTTAAATAAGGCTCTAAAACTGATAGGAAATATCTTTGAAAAAGAAAAATAATAAAAGAATGAATAAAATAGTAAAGAATTGCAAATGTAAAAGTTTTATATTGTCTTCTTCTGAGTTTATTTTGGCATAAACTGTCAGTTGCCAACTCACAAAGCTCACATAATGCTATTTGGGAATTTTTTGCTGAGTGAATTAGCGATTAACATTTTATACCTCGATAAACTGAAAAACAATCTTAAACAACCTTATTAAACTCTTAATGAAATAAATGGTTGTGGTTTTTAACCCAGTTTTTGCTATACATTCATTCAAATAAGTGTTCAAATGTATAGTTTTCCAAGACATCGTGGTCGCTGGTCATGTTCAGCAGGCAGTCGCTGACAGCATGGCATTTATATAATAAAATTAATCATAGCAGAAGTCACTCAAGAAACATTTTACCGTATTGGCTTTAGGGTAGTGGCTGTAGGATTGTCCAAATTGTGACATACATTGCATCTGCAATGTTGTATCCAGCAAGATAAAGCAGTAAGAATACATTCAGGCACATTTCTTAATTTATGTTCATCTTCTGAATAATGAATGAATTACCTCCCTTTAAAGAAACCACATATCTTATAAAGTAGACTTTTGCAAGATTACAATGTCGGACATTCAATGCATGTTAAATAAATATAAGTGTAAATAAATAGCATGTGAAAGTTGATTTTGTTTTTATGATTCTGAGTTTTGTATTTTGAATGCTGTAAATAATATTTGCAATTAAAAGAAAAAACAAGCCAAGTGACCAAGGTTGACTAAATTATATTTTTTTTAAAAACAGTATTTGATAAGAAAATATACTGGTAATTGTGAGGCATATAAAGGTTAAAAGAAATACCAATCCCACTTATGTTCACTCTGTGTCATGATAGGTGACATCTTTATTTGTCTATGTAATGTCTATCCATAATGTCTCTTGAGGTTTTAGTACAGATTTTATCTACAAATAAACAGCATTCCTTGTTTTTAAAAAAAAATAATTCTTTATTGTAAATTAAACGTTTTTGCAGTTTTCAGTTCAGTCTTTAGAAAATAATCACTAGATGTCAAGTTATGTCCTACCACCGTTTCCTACTGAGAAAAGAGAGAAAAATGATCGATTATTTGGGTGGGATACAGAAATCCAGTCTAGGGATTAGTGTTGTTAGGGAGATAAGCCTGGTCCCTGCTCCAAATATTTTGACCCTTATTTAGGATTTTCTTATACCACATGATTGCTTATGATGAATCATAACATTCCTTGTTGACTACCCAGGTGTCCATGTGGTCTAAAGCACCCCCCTTTACCAATCACGGCCTTTCATACCTCTCTCCATGTGGGTTTGATTCTCAGCTATTGTGGGTGTTTGAGAAAGGTGACTGGTAGCTTCTCTTTTGGGCTGGTGATTCTTCCTATGGCTTTTCCGGTTTCTTTCTCTACAAGTTACACTGGCTGCCTGCCACGTATATCTTATCATGTGCTAAACAAATTGCATTAGACCCCAAATAACAGCAAACATTAATCACTCTCTGTTGCTTGTTTAACTTAGTAGATTTGTAGTGAGCTCCTTACATTGACAAAATGGGCTAGCTCTTTTTGTAAATAATGATTAGGACATTATTTTTGACATCATCAGTATGTACATGTACTGTACTTAGGGTATGCACTAAAATTCAACAGGAGTGATCAGTGGGAAACAAAAAGATAGACCCCGATATGGTGACAGCAGATAAGGGTCCGTGACATTTGAAGTTAGATTAGTCTTGCAATTGAATATATACAGTTTTATAATTAGTTTTTACCTCATGAAATAAATCAACACGAAAAAATAGTAAGCACACTGTATAGTATTACTAATGATAATAATTTTTTTTCAGAGGTTGAGGTAACTGAATTGATGAAATAATACACCAGACCATTTTCTGTGTCCATGTTAATGTTTTGAGTTAATGGGTATAACTTTAGTTGGCTTTTGTGTCTAAATACAACAGTTTAAATATGCTTCTTTTTACTTGTCATCCTAGAAATTACCTGCCTGTTTCCCACCAAGAAATTACCTACCTGATTACCATCTAAAAATTACCTACCTGTTTACCACCTAGAAATTACTTACCTGTTTACCCTCTAGAAATTACCTACCTGTTTACCACCTAGAAATTACCTACCTGTTTGCCACCTAGAAATTACCTACCTGTTTACCACCTAAAAATTACCTACCTGTTTACCACCTAGAAATTACCTACCTGTTTCACACCATGAGTATTCTTCTGAGGAAGAAATTGAAATATTCAGAAATTACTTATTAAAATAACATCTCTCATAGCTCAAAATATGTTTTCTATTTATATATAGTCTGGAAAATTTCAAATCGTAACTGCAGATATTAAATCTTACTTTTTTTTAAAAATGGGAAAATAACAGCATTTGTCCTTACTATATTTTTAGGGTAAAATTATCTGAATTCTCACAATATTCACAGACTTGTTTTCTGAAATTGTAATGATTTAGTTTTCTGCCATTATGAAATTGTATTTTGTATTGTTTTCCAGTTGCAATGCTGTGGAGGTCTCACACCTAATGACTATCAGGACAGCTACTTTGCCAACACCACGAATAAGGTAAGGACTGTTCAGTATATGGTGACTTACCTTGATATAATGACATTGGGGGTAGTAGCAGGGGATTCTTAAAAATTCACTGTGTTCATGTTTTGGGAAACATGGTGGTGAAAAACTCACTATTTTGTATTATACATAATCAAAAACTGGAATATGTAAATATTTTTTTGATCTATCAAAAATGACATGCTGATATTATTTATATTCTGTACATCTTTTATGCATATTTGCGTATAATAAAATACATTTTGTTGATATTGCTATGATTGAAATGGCCTGTATAGAAAGTAGATTGTATATTGAGTATAGTATATTCTTGGCTTGTAACAGTCATACAGTTTTGTAATTTAGGAATACAAATGATTTCATGGTATTAAAGAAGGGCAAGCTCTGGTACATTTTGTCAGAATGGACATGTAGAAATGATCATTTAAGGTTTCTTCTGATTGTCAAAATGTTATTAGTCACTGACATTTTTGTAATGTATGACTATTGCACACCATGTCCAAATGTAGCTTTTGAGTTTATTTTAAAGGAAATAAGCATACTTTTCAAAATAACTTTAATTTTATTTTATTAATTAAATTTGGTAGTGTTTTTTTTTGGTGACTGAATATTCGTCCATTACCAAAATAGTTTTACTTTGAGGATTGTTGCTACCCTTTACAACATTCATCCCACGATCTAGTTTGTTTTAACTAAAAATAGTGCCACTCATATGGCAAATATGGCTACCACAGCAGCCATCTTAAAATCTTGTTCTTCTGAATGGATCATCAAATTGCCCTGCCCCTTCCCCTCCCCCATGGGTTATTCT
Organism: Unio pictorum; assembly: GCA_030141615.1. Taxonomy (NCBI): domain Eukaryota; kingdom Metazoa; phylum Mollusca; class Bivalvia; order Unionida; family Unionidae; genus Unio; species Unio pictorum. Next base: position 6,671,554 of record JARLTB010000107.1, on the reverse strand, counting down.
TTACTATGGTACTTATTTGCTTGTTAATTAGTATACTATATGACATGATGGCTCCTCTTCTTAGCCAAGCGAACATTATACTGCTAAATATTAGTCAAGAGTTTGTACAGTGCAGGCTGTCAAGTTTCCACAATGTAAACTTTGTCATGGACTTCTCATGATACACTTGATACTTCATAAGAACCAAATGGTGACTGGAAGGCTGTGTATATGTGTAGTTATTACTTTAGAGCTTGGTGAACATCATCTAGTAAATAAGCTAAGTACTTGCAGAATACATTTTTACACTAACAAGAGTTTTGGATATGTAGATATTTAAGTAAGCCTTGAAAACATACCCAAAGTTGAATCATTGACTGCAGCAACAAAGTTGGTATATCAATATCATCCACTCTTGGGTTTCTTATTTTTTTTTTTCTCAGATGATCCCTCTTTCATGCTGTGTGCTAAACAACAGAGAACAGGCCCTTGAAAACCCCAAGATGGCCAATGCAGTAGATGAAGTTCAGTGCCGGAACATGACCAATAACTACTATAAGAAGGTGAGTAAAACATCAGACATGAGGTATCAGGTTTTTTAGTCTACACATATGTGCATTTAAAGAGTATTCCTAAAATGATTGCACAGTTGGCATTCTCACTTTGCCAGCCATTACTAATATTTCTTTTCATACATTGAAGAGTTTCAAAGTTCAGAGGTCATTTAGAAGGGAATGTGGCAATTACATGCTTAAAGAAAGCTGAAGTTTCTTATGTTAAACTTTACTGTGTTTATTGCAAATTGAGTTTAATTTCCTGCATAGTTTGTACTTTTTGCATTTTTATGAAAATTTTAACTTTTCATGAGCACAATGTTTTTTTTCCACAAAAAGACATGACCTTTTTGAATGCGATGTAATTTGCTTCCTTTGAAAAAGTGTTGGTCAGCGCATTTTTTTTAAATAAGATACCATGCTACATTATTCATTTGCAACTTGTATTAAAATATAAGAATAAAATGTAGATAAAGCTGATACTAATAATATTTCAGTTGTTACTAAGAATAGATTTCAGTGATACGTACTTGCCTGCAATATCAATACAATCTTTTGAGATTCAGAATTAAAAGTATTAAGAAAATTTACATTAAAATGTATGCATCTTGTAAGAAGTATCTGCGTCCTTCAAATCGTTTTGTCTTGGACAGAATTTTGTTGTTGTCCAATTACCATTGCATATATTGGTGCCGTGGTAATTAGATAAAAATAAACATAGTTTAGAGCAATGCACAGATTCTGCAATTTTCCGAAGAACATCTTTTAAAATTTGTAATCATTTTCAATTGTACATCCAATGTCTGAAATTATTTAAGTTTTCCTAATGGAACATGTGTTTTTTTGTTAGACGATGGATTCAGGTTGGAATGTTAACTGAGGAATACTTTATCCATACTCATTGAAATGCAATTGAATAAAGGTCTGCAGACCTTGGCTTGTTCCTTGATTGCCTTGATTATAGCTTAAATTCCTCGGGCCTCTCAGCTTTTTTTAAAAATTTTCTACTGGCTGAAATAATATTAGGGAGGGTTTAAATAATTTTACTGTCAGTTGATACTACAGTAAGAATCCAGCCATGCTTTTTTTCCTATGCAGATGCCATCCTGATTTTCAGGTCTGAAATTCAAAGATTTTTCTATACCAATACCATTGTTTCTACTCATATCGCATACACACAAAAAGGGTACAATATTTCTTACCATAAGCCCCAAGTGGTGTTAAACCCTACAACAACAACAGTATTTCTTACCAGAAAAGAAAACTAGTTGAAAATCTGCATCTAACACAAGACTTTTGTTCATCTTGTTCCTTCTGACAGTATATATGCATAAACAAAACAAAAGACGCACCAGAACTGCAACTGGTAGTTTTATTGAAAAACAAAACACTTGAACATTACGATGCAGATGTTTGTTATTTGCTAGCCAGGATATAATGCTACTTATTTTATCTAGTTCACATCTGACCTGCATTAACACATTAATCCCTGAGTCAGATAGCTAGGCAGTCCCCGACAGCATACATGCAGAGATCGTCTAGATCAGTGTTAGCCTTTTCAGTGCCTGTATCCCTGAGACTTGCTGAGAATACCTGGCTTGCAGATTTTTTTCATAGAGCTATGAGTAATAAATGTTATTTTTTTTATTTACGTTCCTTTAATTAAGCTAAAATTTGGCAGAGCAGTTCTCAATAAAATTATGTACAAAAAATGGTATAACAATTTTGAACTACATGTAGAAATAAAACTGACACATAAAAATAAAATGACTTTTGTATCAATTTGTTTCTCCTGCCATGAGTAATCCATAAAAATCTATGATGAATTCACACTGAATAATTAACACTATCAGCATGTGAAATTCACTCCATTTGATGTACATACACATTCCACTTGTCATCGCTATTGCAAACTAAACCATGTGTGAATACTTCTTTAGTCTGTCAAGTAAAAGTCTACTTCCAGCAGCTGCTTCTCATAATTTTCTTCATTTTCTAATCTAAATATTTCTACTAATTTTGCCACTATCAAAGTCAATTTTTTTTCTTCAGCTATTTACACTCTATCTATATAAGCTAACATTTTATTGGTTAAACTGCCTGCATAATTAGGAAATGGCTTCATATCAACCAATGGTTTGCGCCAATTTAACTCATCGTTTGGGATACAGGCATAGAAAAATACTGCCACTCAAACTCGGCACACGGGATACAAACTATGCAAAATCAGCCCTGTTATCAAGGCACTCGCGAGATGAGGGAGGTAAAGTGCGATAAGTTATCGAGGCAGCAGGGGTTAATGTGTTAATGATGATTAACTCAAGCCATGATATAATGTTACTTATTTTATCTAGTTCACATCTGACCTGCATTGTTGTTGTTGTTGTTGTTGTTGTTGTTGTTGTTGTTGTTTTAGGGTTTAACACCTTTTTTCAGCACACGATAGGCTATACATGGTGGCCATTATTATTGGCGTAGGAACCCGGGTAATCCCCGGAAAGAATCACCAACCTACGAGAAGCTGCTGGCAAGCTTTCTCACATAAATACATTAGCCAAATCTTAGACTCGAACCCACGCAGAGGTGAGATGGCAGTGATCTGTAATGGGAAGTGCTTTAGACCACTCGTCCACTCAGGGGCCCTGACCTGCATTGAGGATGATTGACTCAAACCTGGATATAATGTTACTTTTTTTTTATCTAGTTCACACCTGACCTGCATTGTTCTTGTTGTTGTTGTTATTGCATATAATTAAAGAATGTCAGTCTAGTTTTCCTTGGTTGCATATAATTAAAAGATTGTTAATCTAGGTTTCCTTGGTTGCATATAATTAAAAGATTGTTAATCTAGTTTTCCTTGGTTGCATATAATTAATAGATTGTTAATCTAGGTTTCCTTGGCTGCATATAATTAAAAGATTGATAATCTAGGTTTCCTTGGGTGCATATAATTAAAATATTGTTAATCTAGTTTCCTTGGGTGCATATAATTAAGATATTGTTAATCTAGTTTCCTTGGGTGCATATAATTAAAATATTGTTAATCTTTGGTTCCTTGGGTGCTTATAATTAAGATATTGTTATTCTAGGTTTCCTTGGGTGCATATAATTAAAAGATAGCCTAGATGGGTGAAAATTTGATGGATGTTGCCATTTTTTCAGGTAGTTGTAATCCACACATGGCTGAATAATGAATTGAAATAATGTTCACATTTAATAATTTGTTATATGTGTATTTGTGTATTTTGGACATGTTATATATATATATATATATATATATATATATATATATATATATATATATATATATATATATATATATATATATATATTCATTCATTCATTCAGAACATGTTTTATTCTGATAGCCCCATGGTTTAACATGGTCATACTATGTATATTTATTACATGTGTTCAGAACATACTTTATTCTGAGACCCCCATAGTTAACAGTGGACTTGTGTGTATTTATCACTTGTATTCAAGGTACCGGTAGTCTTGTTTCTGATAACCAAATGCTGTATATTTTTATTACCTGTTTTTCTGAGTATGCATTATTCTGATACCCCCATGGATTGTTAACAATAGAATTGCTGTTATGTTTATCACTTGTGTTTCAGAGCATGCATTATTCTGATAAATGCTGCCTGTGTGTATTTTTTGTATTTAGAGTAGGCTTTATTCACATATCCTCATGGCGAATAATAGAAATGTTGTGTATATTTATCACTTGTGTTCAGGGTAGTCTTTATTTTGATAACCAAATACTGTATTTATCACCTCACCATGCATTGATGTCATGACAGCAACAAAATATAATCTACTCTTCTAATGCATTATGGGATGGTTGATCCAAGTCTGCCTTTTCAAGTTGAGCTCTGTGTACAAAACAATAAGGTATTTTTATTATTCTTTCATCTCTTTTTCAGGGCTGTAAAGATGGCCTGAAAGATTGGGCTTCGCTGCACTCAGACATAATTATTGGCGTGGGTATTGGAATAGCGTGTTTAGAGGTAAGAATTGGGGACCTCATTTAGTTCTACCATATAACAATGTCTTGCATAGAAGTTCAGGAAAGTCTATTAATATTTATCTTTATCTTGTGGAACATGCTTTAATTTTGCATAATATTATATCTTAGGATTTAAGCTGTATGCATGGTCCTAAAAAGATAATTCCTACAAAATCCCAGTTGTGTTTGTCATTAAACGATCTTTCAGTTGTACCTGCATCAGTTGTACCTGTACGATAGTTCCTGTATCAGTGTAATTAGTTGCTTGAGTGCAGTTTTATGATTCTCATGTAACGAAATCATACTATGCCTATCTGTAACAATTGTATCAAATATTGAAAGAAACATGAACTGATTATGACAAACCAGTTTTATAACATGTAAAAGGAATAGAAAATTAGAGTTACCAAAGATTTGCTTGTTAGTACTGAAATGAGGGAAAGTTTCTCAGTTTTTTTCAATATGGATGATTTTTTTGGATGCATAGAATTCAGACATGTTTGTTGAATCTTTCCCTGTGAAAGCATTGATAGTCTGTGCTATGACATTGCCGTTTCCTTTTTGATTATTTGACGAGTGTCATAAAACATTTTCCAATTTAAAGACCATTATCCATTTTACAAAACGTTTACAAAAATCGGGCTGCTATGTCTTACAATATGACAAATGATGTACATAAAATAAAATTTCCTGAGAGTACAGTAGACGCCAGCTAAATAATGCCTTGAATAAAAAATGTGTTTTTGTTTTTTTTTTTAAATTATTATTAAAGTATGCCATAGAATGCTTGGCATATCAACCACATTTTTGCCTAGCTCGGTACCAGAAGGGTGCAAGTCAAGATCATATCATCAGCTTAGCTAGGGTTGGTTACCATGGTTACCATGGTTTTTCCTTGGGCAGTGCACTTTACTCTAGTTGCCTCAGCACTAAATAACCAATTTGTGTTGTGTGCTGTAAAAACAATAACCCAAAACAAAACAAATTTGTCTGTAATCACAGATAAGCTGTAGCAAACCCATTATTGAGCCAAGGGCATTATGTTTTGATCCAGTCCATCTGTTTCTCTGTCCATCCATCAGTCCACCTGTTTCTCTGTCCATCCAACAGTTCACCAGTTTCTCTTTCCATCCAACAGTCCATCCATTTCTCTGTCCAACCAACAGTCCATCTGTTTCTCTTTCCATCCAACAGTCTGTCTGTCACAAGAAACTTTTTATCTAGATAGTACCCAAAATAAATTAAATTTTGTCCTGCATATTTGACTGCAATAGTCCTTAAATTAAATTTTGTCCTGCATATTTGAATGCAAAAGTCCTTGAATTAAATTTTACAAATTACAAACTGTACATACGCAAATCTGCTGACTTATTACAGTTCACAGTTGGGCTTGTCTAAAAGTAAGTATATACTTTAGTCTTGTTTTCTTAAGTAAAAAAGTTAAGTTGTTTTATTTTACTTGTTTTCATGTGTGGATGAGTTGATATGATTTTTAGGACTCCATAGACATTGTTTTAAATTTGTATAAACTTTTTGGGATTTTTTTAACATAACATTTTGTTACAATTAAGCAAAACCCACTCAAGTTAGGGCATTGAAATTGATAGGCATTATTTTTATTGATATTAAGATGCCTTGATTTGATTTTAAGGCCAATTTTGTTTGCACATTGTTAAAAACATTTTGAAACTTTTTTTATCAGCAAAAACTTGTTACTGCAATTAAGCAGAACCCATTTCAAATAGACAAATGAAATTTGTCACTGTATGTACTTGTTTGTTAGTCAAGTCCAATTGCATAGATACATATCAGCTATCACAAAATGCACTGGCAGATCTAGGTCTTTGCAGTTTGTTAGGAGTAAACAAACAACATTGACCCTGATCTGTTGGGTATGCGACGGCAGATCTAGAACATTGACTCTGATCTGTTGGGTATGCGACTGCAGATCTAGAACATTGACCCTGATCTGTTGGGTATGCGACTGCAGATATAGAACATTGACCCTGATCTGTTGGGTATGCAACTACAGATCTAGAACATTGACCCTGATCTGTTGGGTATGCGACGGCAGATCTAGAACATTGACCCTGATCTGTTGGGTATGCGATGGCAGATCTAGAACATTGACCCTGATCTGTTGGGTATGTGATGGCAGGTCAGAGTTTATGTTCTTTGCAGTTGGACTTATGGTATGCATGTTTGTAAGTTTACATTGATGACCTGATTCGATTTTTGTGCAGTTATAACAATATTTCAAATTTGATGTTTAGCACTGGGGCATCATGGCACAGACATGTAGCATGATGTCCCAACCAAGTCGCAATATTCTGAATCCAGGTGGTCCTGTCCTAACACAAAACTGTTAATGCTGAGCACCAAGCAAGGCAGCTGTTTGTACCATTTTTTAAAGTCTTTGGTATGACTACGAAGAGGGTCAAACTTCCAACCTCCAACATTCAATGCATTTTGGGGATGTCCAGTGATTAATATTTTTGCAGCAACAAGGTCCATCTTTGTCTTGCAGTCATGGGTCCAGAAACCCGAGCCATTAACAGTCAATCAGTTGGAACAGGTTGTTGGACTGCATCTATCCCCTACTCTGTTAGTCACTTGGGATAGGTATTGTGATGAACTATGTCTGACATGGAAGGATAAAAATTTGCAAATGGTCTGTCATGACAGACTACTTGGTGTTCTGGTTGATAATAACCTATCATGGACTGATCATATCAAACATACCAGTAAAATGGTCAATTCAAGTTTATGGCTTCTCAGTAGGATAAGACATTTTCTCCCTGAAAGGCACAGAAAACTATTTTATAACAGTTACATTCAACCCTGTTTAGACTACTGTAATACAGTATGGGGTAATTCAAATGATAAAAACATATCAAAGTTGGAAAATCTTAAAAAAAGAGCATTTAGGCTAATATCAAACCAGAAAAAAACCAAGGAAAATTTAGCTGGTAAGTTAAAAATATTACCTATTAAAGACCAAATCTGTTTAAGAAAAGCCAAATTAATGTACAGGATATCCAATAATAGTGCTCCTGAATATTTACAATCCCTATTCCAGTATAGGCTACCTGGTAATACACCCCACCTGCGATCAATGTCTACAAAACAGTATAAAATTCCCAAACCAAATAAGGAATTATTAAAAAAAAGTTTCCAATACTCTGGAACTTTGCTCTGGAATAATATTCCAGTTGAGATTAGAAATGCCCACTCTATTTCCATCTTCCAAACCCAATATATCCAGTGGCTTCTGAGATGCTGCTGAAATAAATAAATTCCTTATATGAGGGCCTCAAGGTAGATTAGTTCTTAGCTAATTGTGTTACCCTCTTTAAATAAAGTCATTATTATTATTATTATTATTATTACTGTGTATGCCTTCTACTTGTTTCGTAAATAAATCTTTCATGAGTTTTCACTTTTCGCAACTCAGATAACTTCAAGCCTTTTAGTCAGTAGCCAGAACCTCACTTCGGCATGCAGAATAAGTGAGTTGCATGCTCTTTCGATGGATCTGCTCTATCTCTAATTAAGATGGGATGGTTCCAGGGTCATAATAGTGCAACCAGGCTTCATAGCCAAGAATCATTGGCAAATGAAAAAGTGGTAATATTCTCCGTCACCAGTTTTCATACAATTTTGAAAAATGCCTGAATTTGATAGTTTCCTTGGAACCTCCTTGAATTTCGAAGTAGTCGGTTTTGTCATTGAAAAATCCTTGAATTTTTCCCAAACCTTCAATTCATCATAGCAAATACAAAATAAAACTATATCACTTTTTAAATTCAGAAGTTTTGTTATGTGGATATTTTCACCAAATAGTAAAAGAGATTATTTTTTTACAGTAGGATAAAATTTTGTTTATCAATTGTCACATGATACAGATAGTTAACAGATGGATTAGCATCCATTTGCTTTAGTGACCCTTTAATAGTTGTTTGTTTTTCCACTTTTGTACCTATTTTTGCAGCGACAAACAGAGCAACATACATGTATAGAGAAAGTTTACTTTCTATATGAATAATATTCCTTGAAAACTCCTTAAAAATTCTAAGGTTGTATGAACCATACTTTTCTTAATTGATTCATCAAGAGAGACAGTGATGCATGACCTTATCAATGTTCTCAAGCAATACTTGAAACACGTGGAGAAATGTTGTAGTTTCCAACAACTCTTCTGGTGAATGAGCAAAATATGTGCTTTATCAATTGACTCAAACTATTTGAAGTTCTGACAGGATTGGTGAGTGTTACTCATAATGGCCCCTGCTTTCATTGTGAAAAACAAAAAATTAGTCTTTTGTGGTGAAACCTCTTTCTCTACTGGATTTTTCATCTCAAAGTCATCTACAGGACACAGTGAGTGGTCTGAAGTCACACTTGAAAAGAACTGAAGTGAGACCACATCTATTCATATCTCTCGAAGAGGGAAAGGTACATATTAGCACAGGCTTGGTCCTGGCTTAAATGGATTATCCGCTCAGCATGTAAAGAAATAACCCAAGATTAAATGAACTGGGGCCCTGAGTATCCGAGTGGTCTAAAGCGCCCTCCATTACGGATCACTGCTGTCTCACATTTGTCTGCATGGGTTCGAGTCTCAGGTTCGGCCAATGTGGGTATGTGAGAAAGCTTCTCAGTAGTTTCTCTTGGGTTGGTCGTTCTTTCCGTGGTTTTCCCAGGTTCTTCCATCAACCATTAATACTGGCTGCCATGTATAGCCTATTGAGTGCTGAAAAATGGCGTTAAACCCAACTACAACATCAACATTAAATGAACTTGCTGTGCATTTTGGCTCATGAAGTTAGGGCAGTCACAACAAGCATTGCACTTGAGTGAAACTGTTTGCAAGCTTACCATATATGTCATGGGATGGATTTCAGAATTATCTTTCTAAATCGTCTGCTGCAGAAATCTTTAATCTAATCTAGACTATGTAGGGTCTATTGCTGAAGTGCAACAGATTCCATTCATAGGTCATTTGGTAGCTTCCTAAGGATGCAGCTTGATGACTTCCAATGGATGTGCATGAGTAAAATATTTCCCTTTCCTGAAAGCTGAGGCTCAACATATGGAATTAATACTTGAGATGGGTTAACTATCAAGATTCTGCCTCACATACCTTAGGGGCAAGATGGCCTCTGTAGAGTAAGGGGATGTAACTCCCTCAGCTTGTAACCTGTTCTCTTAACATATTATGATCAGGTAACATATTTGAAGAAACCAACTTTTCTAGTAAAATGTGATTCTTTGACAATATTTACCCATTCCTCCCAGCCTCTCACAGTTACATTCTTCTATTACATTCTTCTAAGAAAGTTTCCATTCTGTTTCCGTTTAATGGAAGTATTACAGAAATTCGACAAGAATCCTTGATGGGAAGATCACTCTGCTTAACTGACACATATATGGGCAGGTAAATTTTAGCGTTTTAGCTAACAAGTTTAGCCTTGGAGAGCTGGATTGGGTAGTAGTAGTTCTCATAATGTATTATGATTGGGTTAGTATTTGAGGAAGAAACTTATTGAACTTGAAAAATTAATTTAAAGGGATGGTAAGTAATTTCTAAGTAAATTGGCTATTTTTTTAAGGTAATTAGGTTTAACTTTAAAAATCTTTCTATTTGCTTTCTTTCTTCAGATCATTGGTCTGGTTGTGGCCATTTGCTATTGCTGCCAGATTAACAGAGAGGAGAAATACTAGTGGATTCCCTGACTTATTTCTTGTTCTCTGTCTAGAATCACCATGTAAATGGAAACAGGAGAAATACTATTGGATTCCATGACTGATATTCTCTTCTTTGTCTAGAATCACATGTAAATGGAAACAGGAGAAATACTATTGGATTCCATGACTGATATTCTCTTCTGTGTCTAGAATCACAGTGGAAATAGAAACAACTTATCTGAATAAGGACTTTCATCTATTGCATTTTTATATCCAAATTTTACCAAAATATTTACATTTGATTATTAAAACTATTTCATGTTCAGATACTCCATTTTCTCATATATGCATTTTTTTTTGGAAGACATTTTACTTTATTGTGTTAATAAAGTGCTTCTTTTGAAAGAGCATAGAATACATATGTTCTTTGAGAATGAGGATTTTAATCATTTGAGACATTATAACATTTATATTTATTAATTGTAATAATAAAAAGATCTTTTAATTTATAATTCACTTATTAACATGGAACATTTGTTTCTTCCAACACTGAAGTAGTTAAGTCTTAAGTGAAAATAAACTGAAATTGTAGATTGTGTCTTTTTAGAAACCAACAGAAACATGAAGCGATTTATGTATTACAAGCAATTCTTTGTCTTTTCCTTATTATTATATCACCATGAATAGTTCACAACAATTCAAGCTTGTTATTCCTAATATTAATTATTATTTTTGCATTTAGGAAAGAAAACCTCTTGTATACATGCACATTTTATTGAAAATGCAGATAGAAATACAGTTAACAATAATGTAAAATGCATGAACATAAATTCTGGCATATTCAATCTTCAGACTGGCATATTTGGCATATTTAAGCACCAGTCTTGTACATTTAAGCCTAAATATGACATATTCAGCATATTTAAGCAGCAGTCATGCAAGTTTGGCATACTTCAGCCACAGACTGGTAAATTTGCATACTTTAGCCTAAAAGTGTTATATTTAAGCCAAAATCTGGCATATTTAAGCTTCTGACTGGTTTATTTAAACTAAAATTTGGCACATTCACCATATTTTTGCGTATATAAGACGCGTCTTATACAAAGTTTTACGTACCCCGCACCCAGGGTGCGTCTTATATTAATGGGCATCTTATCTAAGTATTTTTTAACACAAACGAACAATACAGTGTGTGATATTAAAGGACGATTATTGCGGTCGATATTCACATTTCATGATTTTCATTCCTAGTTGTAAAAACAATCGGGTAAGCGTTCAGTAATTACCATGTGTACCAATCCAATGCAGGCCACTTCAAAGTTAAAATCCTTTCGTTTCAATGTTTTGTATACTGTAATTATTGCAGATCTAAGTTTAGTCGGAGTAAATGTTTTAAATTTATATAATATAGTATGTTTAAATAGTTTTGTTTATTGTTATTAATTATCACAGCAAAAACTACGGCGGCTATATTACCTATACACCCGGTTGGGTTCAAAGATACTTAAATTTTTAGTATCTTTGGTGGGTGCATTCGAAAACAAGACAAGACTAAATAGTTCGAAAACAAGACAAGAATTTGTTCAATATTGGACTTAAATATGAAAATCAGTTATACCATATATTTAAATTTTTTATTAAACACAATATAATAAACTGTTACTAAATAGTGTTTGACTTGATCAAAAGTCAATGTACCGTATTGTTCTATTCATCTTCATTTTCATCGTCATCAGTTTCGGCTTCAAATCTACTGAAACTTGAATCAAATTCACTGTCGTCATCGCAGAATAACTCCATAACTGATGCTAATCGATCCTCATTGGCGTCAGTGGTATTGGATGCAGCTGCGTCGTCGTCCGAAGAACTGATATAGCTAGTCGATCGGGAATTATCCCACTCTTTCTGAAGCCATTGATGATTGTCATAATTTTCACTTTCTCCCTTGCTGTATACGATTTTCGCTTCGGCATCGTGACAATTTTATAAATTTTAAAAATGCTAAGCAAATTGATCACATATTTAAATATAACAAGAGACTGTTCCCACGTTTATATATGCTAACCGCATACATCGGGCGTTTATTGGTCTATGTACTAACCCCACCCACTGAAAACATGGCCTAGCGGATCAAAGAAGCCACCTTTACATCCAGCGTTTATTGTTCTAGGATCTAGATACCAGGTACTAAACCCATCCTCTATTGGCCTTTGATCTCAACTAAAAATGGTAATGAAGCCTTGTTTACATCCAACAGGTGATGGAACATTGGACAAATTTTCATTAATGATAAAGGAAAGGAAACCACTGGATATAAATTGCTCAGTGCGGCAGATGGCTAGGTCACGCGAGTCTTATGTAAAATATTTTTTACACAAATCGTCAAAACCCACGTCTTATATATGGGTGCGTCTTATGTAAAATATTTTTTACACAAATCATCAAAACCCGCGTCTTATATATGGGTACGTCTTATAATTATGTGTGTCTTATATGCGCGAAAATACGGTAAGCCTCAATCTGGAATATTTAGCAGACATGTATATTTAAGCCAAAATGTGGCATGTTTGGCATATTTAACCTCATTATGGTATATTTCAGCTTCAGTCTGGCTTATTTAAGCCCATAAAGTGAGTTATCAGTTAATAACATTGTTACATCAGTGGAAATGGAAACAGGGGAAAAATACTTTTTGGATTCCATGACTGATGCAATGTTTTGTGTCTAGAATCTCAGTCGAAATGGAAACAACTTATCTGAATAAGGACTTACAATATTACATCAGTTGACAACTTTGTCTTAAATTTAAAGCAGCATTTTATTTGTATATAAATTTTGAATCGGAAAAGGGTATTTTCTTTATATTCAAATGTTTATTTCATGAATTTATATTTAGATATTACTGTTGTTGGATTTCAATAGTGAATCAGTATCTTTAGGTTGCAACCTCTAACACCAGTCTATCTCTTTTTAAAAAAATTGTCTGCCTTCTTAATAGTCCTGAATAAAACTAATACGTTTGGTACAAGTATGCTCCTTGAGCAGTTCAATAATTTCATTAGAGTTTTTTCTCTTGTGGAAGCATACAATATGGTCTTGTATTTATAAATAATATTTCTTAAAGTATACATTTTTTCCCTCCATTTTTAATGTTTTAGGTTTGATGACAAAATTATGTTCTAGTCAGCAATAACTTATTTGTACCATGAGCATTGCAGAATGTTTTATGGTGAATTTTGCACTGTGATAAAACATGAAGGCATATTTAACTACAAACAAATACTCATGCTCCAACACCTACCTAAGAATATGATTGGTTAATTTTTAATCAATGACCAATGAGAATCTTAAGTGATTTTGAGTTTATGTGTGATAATTAATTGTAATTTTTCCATCAGTTATTTTGAAAATTGGGTCATTATTTTGGTTAATGTGACATATATGTCTGTATGGAATCTCATTTCTCCCAAAACATTTTCTTCAGTCGATCATTTTGAAATGCCATTAGCTGCTAGCCTGTGTATTTACTCTCTCCCCAACAGCAGTGAAATGCAAGTTATTTAAAGTCATTATATAAAAATCATGTTTACTAAGACCATTACACTGCCATTACCAAATGTTGATGGTGAAGTACAAGAAGGCAGTGATTTCTCCAAGTTTGTTGCCTGTGAGTTGGGAATTTCTCTTGTGACACTTTCATAGACCTAACAATGTATGTGATAAATAACGTTTAATGAATGAAAATAAAATTCAGCGTATTATCTGTACCATGATAAAACATTTTTGAAGCAGACTTAAGTGGCAGGATATGAATACTTGTTACATTTGTTTTAAATATAGATTTTAATAACTTTTTTTTACCATTATTTCAAGTAGCGTGATTTTTTTTATATAAGACCATGTAATCATTTTGACTGGAATAACACTTATTTTCTGCTTCACCACAATGATCAAAGGGTGATGTTTGGTGGCCAAACAAGAAACCAGAATTTGGTGCAAAATTTAATAATTCTTGGCTGTTAGAGTACAACTAGTTATATATAATACACATTGCTAAGATGGTAGATCTGTTGGGTAATATTTGTACAAATTGTAGGAGAACTAACCTTTTTTACATTGTAATCAGGTTTTGATCTTCGGAATGTTGACTCCTACATGGTATGCATAGTCACAAGATCAAATACATTTTGCAGATGAGATTTCCATGTGAGAATACCAAAAATCTTTGGAAAATTCTACAAAACAACCATACAGAACCATTTCACAACTTACTGATGCTGGCTAAGATAGCTATGTATATATGCCATTCAGATGGCAGACTGTGAAAGGGGTTCTCAGCACACAACTCCATTCAGAATTAGCTCAGAAACAGTAAACAAGGAAATGCTTTTAAATTTACAACTAGAAGGAGAGTCTTTAGATTTCAATAGAGACTAAACCAAATGGAAGAGAGGAATATGTATGTATTTGGTTAATAATAATGAACCATGCTAATCCTTTTCCCCATCCTACTCAATCATGCTAATCCTTTTCCCCATCCTACTCAATTTTTCAATCTTTAAGTATGGATGTGTATGAATATGGGTCTTTGTAACAAATGCGTCTATGTAACAAATGTGAGTCTACATAACAAGGTTTAGACAATATATATTCAAGTCTATAATTAACATAATGTAATAAGTAATGATCTTCCAAGTAAAAGAAGGCATGTCGTTGTCATAATGTATTTATCATTTCAATATGTCTAGGTTTCAGATTTGCTTCTTAGTCTTTTGAGACGTAGTCACTTTAATGTTCACACAAAAAGAAATTGTATTGTTGTATTGCAGAGATTAGAATTGATACGAACAAGTATTAAAGAGAAGGCCATTTATTGTGTACTAAATGTATTATCATGTTTGATGTTAATCTTGTGACATATTGAAATATGTTTATCATGAATATTAATTTGTGACAAACTAGGCATATTTTTGAAGACCAAAGAGATTTTTGTTTTCAAGAGAAAGGACTACATGTTCATGGTATAAAAGATGAAAACAAAATGAGATTTTTCTTTATCTGGTAGAACATAATGCACAGTAGATGATTTCCATAAATAACATGTATTAGTTATTAGTATTTTGTAAGTATTATTCATTGGCATGGTTTTATTTTTTGTGGCTCACAGATTTTTAAGACATATAGGAAAGTTTTTCAAATCCCCATTGGCTATTTATAGGAATGTATTTTGGAACAGTGTACATCTCCATGACAACAGAGTTTTATACCTTACATTTTTATGACAAGATACTCTGTTCAGTATCAGCTTTTTTTTTTGTATTCTGCATCATACACTGTAACAATGTGTGGTATCAGTGGTTACTATGTAGTGTCTTGTATTCTCCACATCATACAATGTAACACTGTTGTAATAGTGGTTACTATGTAGTGTCTTGTATTCTCCACATCATACACTGTCACAATGTGTGGTATCAGTGGTTACTATGTAGTGTCTTGTATTCTCCACATCATACACTGTAACACTGTTGTAATAGTGGTTACAATGTAGTGTCTTGTATTCTCCACATCACACTGTAACAATGTGTGCTATCAGTGGTTACTATGTAGTGTATTGTATTCTCCACATCATACACTGTCACACTGTTGTAATAGTGGTTACTATGTAGTGTCTTGTATTTTCCATATCACACTGTAACAATGTGTGCTATCAGTGGTTACTATGTAGTGTCTTGTATTTTCCACATCATACACTATAACAATGTGTGCTATCAGTGGTTACTATGTAGTGTATTGAAATCTCTACATTATACACTTTAAAATCTGTACAAGTGTATATTAAAAATAAATGAATTGGGTCTTCAGATTACTTTGTTTCAAAAGTAAGTGCATGCAATACAAAGAAAGATGTAAATTTTATTTATTGGATAATTAATTCATTGCTAATTAAGTAATAAACATGCCTAACTAATTACTGTATGCACTCGCTTATAAGTTGATTCCAACTGCAAACTGAATTGACCCAGATCTATCATTGTATAATGTGACTGCAAATATGGGTCTATGCAGTTTGTTAGGAGTAAAGTATTCAGTAGAACAAACTATAGAACCTGATTTGCAGGTGCATTATGCAATGATGGATCAGGAACTGTATTGTTTGCAGTTAGTACCTGCTTGTGAGTATAGATGGCAATTACACTTTTCTTCATGCTGTGTTTCTACTCAGTCATTACTTTGATGTACAGTATGGTTGATTTACATAAATAATTTATTGATTAGTGCATACAACCACGACTAATTAAGAAATTAATCAAATTCTTATTTGCAAATTTTGGTGTATTCGTCATTTAGCACACCAATGAGCTTGATCTGACAGTTGTATTCCATTTTATTGACTTGCTAGAGTAATACAAAAGCAAAATAATCTCATATTTTTATTTTGGTTCATTGGGTTTTCTGATGTATGATAAATGTTATCTCTGATATTTTATTTAGCTTTTTATATTTCTGATTTGCTTATTATCACTAACATCTATTGATAAACTATAATGCAGTTAAAGGTAGTATATTAATTTTCATTTCCTTGAAATGTATCCATGGATACATAAATTATATTCCAGTAAAGTAATCTTGCATTGTCAGAAAAAAAGAAACAATTTAAATTTTTAGCAAAATTCCTCATTCAGAATTGTTTTATATACTATATATGTTTATAATTTTTTTGCGAACACATGTATACTGTTTACTGCACCTTGACTGCTCATAAAATTAAAAGATGTGCACAGGCTAAAAAATTAGTGGACATTACAAGGGACAGCTGTGATTACTGATTATTGGTACAATTTTCATGCTGTTTCTAAAGATCATCTTGTTTTAGATCGGGGGGGGGGGGGCATTTTATAGACATTTTTCATGACACTTTTAGCACAGTATTGGTAGTATCCTGGTTAAGAAATTATCTTCTCAGTGGCACGCAGATGCAACCAACATGGGCTGACCTGGGTGGATATTAAACCCATTATCCTTTTTGATAATGGGTCTGATGCTATGCCAATTCAGCTACCATGGCTTCCATTATCTTCTTAAATCATCTTAAATCATGAAGGTGGACTTCATAAATTTATTTCAAATTTCAATATCAGTAACTTTTAGCATAGTTACATGCAATTATTTATTAAGCATGCAGCCAAATATAGGAAAAACAAATTTCAATCAATACAGATATTTTTTTCTTCTTCTGGTTTAGATCCCAATTTAAAGATACCGATTAAGCAGGCATTTTTTTCTTCGGAACAAATTCTGAATTTAGTGTCATTTGAAGGGTTATTGGCTTATTTTCATTTTATGAAATTTGATACCTATACATCGTTATGCAACCTGAGACATAGTAAACTGAATGTGAAGAGAGCAAATAACATTAATGTTGAACAATTTTGTTATTCCATTTTAACATCAAGGTCCAACTTATTTCAGTTGCAACAAACACATGCATCCTATTTTCAACATTATGAACTGTGATATGTAACTTGAATCCCAGCTTGAAATGTTAACTTCAACTTTTGCTGATATTGAAGTTTTTAAAAAGAGTTTCAGTTTCTACATCATTCCATGGTAAGAGACATAATGTTTTTGGTGTATTGGTGGAAAACACACTTCAGCAGTATTACATCTCCATGGAAATAGCTTTGATAATATGTTGATTGTACAGTACATACACATGAAAGGCTATTTAGCATCATTGGGGGGGGGGGGATTCTAAGTATCTAATCCAGAGACATGAAAGCAGCCAACCAACCTGACCTGGGCAGGAATCAAACCCACGACCTTGGCTTGCAAGTCTGTCTCTCACACTAAGCATTAAACCACCATGACATGCCAACATCAACCAGACCAAAGACCTTTCTTTCCATGGTTAAAGGAAAAATCAGATTAAGTTTGTCAATCACTTGCCAATCACATCAACCCTTTTACAACTCTAGAAATGTTTGTGCTGCAGAATGGATAGGGAGGTTTTATAATTTAAATTTTACAGAGTAGATATCAAAAGTGGAGATGCAGTCACTTATGTTATGGACTTGTGCTCAATTTAGAGTTACCATCTATACTAACCTTATAAACCCAATTTCCAACAATAACACCTGTTCTACCATTGCATAATGCACCTGCAGAGCAGAACCTTATGCTGGTTTGTTTAAGAGATTACTTCTAGCAAACTGCATAGACCCAGATCTGCCTTTGTATTATGCTATTATAGCAGGCCTATGTCTGTGCTCTTTGTAGTTGGATGTTTAAGTGAGTATATATGGTATTGATTAAATATGCTGTAAAAATATGTGACTTTGTGGACAGGGACTGGCACAGAAAACAAGGATCCAGGACTCACTCAAATAAAACGTGTTTCAGCACTATCCATTCACTTTTTGTTTTTGTGTTTATTTCTTGTAGAGTTTTTAATATCACATTCCACATGTATGTTGTATACCATTACCTCATTGTTATGTTGATAAATTATCATTCTAATTATGTTAGCATTTTGAACTTGTTAAGTATAAGCATTTGCAAAGATAATCTGTCCACTTAATCTGACAAATCGTTAAGTTATTGAAGGCTTGATTGATGTGCTAAAACAGGATTCCATACAATGATTCATGTACATGTAGCTAGACAAGATATTGCCATTTAAATGGTAATAAATTGCCATATGATATATTCATGTACATGTAGCTAGACAAGATATTGGCATTTAAATGGCAATACATTGCCATATGATATATTCATGTACATGTAGCTAGACAAGATAATGGCATTTAAATGGCAGTACATTGCCATATGATATATTCATGTACATGTAGCTAGACAAGATTTTTCTATTTAAATGGCAATAAATTGCCATATTATATAAATTATAATGGGTAATTCATAATACTGAAGGGTATTTCTATTAATGAGATCACAAAAGAACTATATTATAAATAGCTTGTATGTAAAACTTAGAAGGGAGATAACTGTACAACTTTCCAATTGTAATTATAATAAAGGACATTTATAAGTGAAAACACCCATCAAAATTAAAAAGTAAAAGCAATATCAATGGAGAGATCTCAACTCTCACCTATTTGGACTGCTATGACCACCAGTGATAAATAGGTCACTACAAGTACAAGGTCTACATCACCTTCTGCTGTGTTTTTGGTTGGTTTTGGTCAGAGATAAGAAACAGATCAGAAAAGTCAGGACACAGTATTTACTTACACAGTATTTACTTACACAGTATTTACTTACACAGTATTTACTTGGTTGTAATTACACTGTCTATTACACTGACCAGTAAAACATAGATAATAACACTAACTTACTATTGTTTGAGCTGCAGTGTGATGGTGACTATGAATATCACTTTGCTCATCCCTGACTGATTTTGCTATCTGAAAACCACTGGCAAAATGAGCGCTTCTTTTTTTGCATTATTAGAAACATCAGTTGCACAAAATATGCATGAAATTCGCTGGCAGCTCAATTAACACAGCATTATACACTTAAACAGCATATTGTTTAACATTAGAAAATCAGGGTTTTCTTCCCCCAAACATTGACACATTTAAGTTAAAAAGAAATTATCAGAGTCTGCAATTTGTAATCATTAAACTTCCACAAGAAGTATTTAATGATGTAAAATTTGGTATACTGGAATATTTGGTATTTGATAATACCTTATATATATTATTTTAATGAACATTTCCCCTTGCTCTTAATGCAGTTTCAGCATTCCATGTAAAATTTGTAGTAGATTTGATATTGATACACCATAAGCCATCAGTCTGTTTACAGTTTGGGAGGACATCTAAGATGGGAAGATATTAATGTATGCAAGTTTACTCTCTTAAGATTACCATAAGCATATAACTTGGCTGCAACTGCAAACAACATAGATCATGATGTGCCATTATGTAATACACCTGCAGATCAGGCTGTGTTTTGTTTTGGTTCTACTGATTACTCCTAACAAACTGCACAGACCCAGATATGTTGATGCATTATGTAAAAGCAGTTTGTAGTTGGATCCAACTTATGAGAGTACATCCAGTAATTTCAATTCATTCTCCTTTCGGGTTTCCCTGAGTGGTCTAAAGCACTCTCCATTATGGATCACTGCTATTTTATCTCTGTCTGCGTGGGCTCGAGTCTCAGATTCGGCCAATGTGGGTATGTGAGAAAGCTTGCCAGTAGCTTCTCATGGGTTGGTGGTTCTTTCCGGAGGTTTTCCCCAGATTCTTCCTCCACCATTGATACTGGTGGCCATGTATAGCCTATCATGTGCTGAAAAATGGCATAAAATCCCTACAACAACAACAACATTCTCCTTTCAAGATATTTTTAAACTGTATACCATATTGGGTTGAAGTTTTAGACAGGTAATTTCACACAACTACTATAAACCATCAGCCATTATATATATATGTATATAAATAAATAAACTGAATTTAACTGACATTCATTGATAGGACATGTGCTTAATTTTAAAATTAAATTGTAATACATGGTAATTTAAGGTTTTCCAGCAAAACACCATCTTTTTTTGCTAAATAAATTAAAAACTTGACATAAGATACATCTAGTTATTTATATTTGATGCTGTGAAAAGTTTCGCTAACCATAATGATAGTGCCTTTGTCATGTTTTTGTAGAAGTCCATGTCTTGTCAAAGAACCACTGGATTGTTTCAATTGTTTATTGAAGACCCAAGTCTTTGCAGTATGTACATTCAGTTATAACTATGTGTGTTCACACTATAGAATGCTTAGTATCATTTATCTTATTAAAAAATAGACAATATGAACTTGTTGTTTTCTTTGTTATTATGGCTAACAGTCACGTTGTAAGGAAGGAAAAATAGCCGGTTTGCAGCATGTGTATGTTAGACCCTGAGGCTAATTATTCTGCTTCACCACAATGATCAACTGGGCTGGAATGTATTCATTTGTAGATACAATTTTAGTCCTGTTAATTAAGTAGGACTTTAACCACTGTAAGGCTATATTCTGAATGCCAAATACATGCTGGAGACGGTGAAGTAATATATCATGATCTATTGTGTCAGATACTGCAGACAAATCAAAGAGGGTGAGGATTGTAATCTTTCCACTATCCAAAGCAGAGAGAATGTCATTAAATACTTTCAGAAGAGTAGTTTCAGTACTGTGGCAAGGGCGATATGCAGACTGTACATTGCTAACAAGACTGTTGGGATTCAAATGAGATACAAGTTGGGTAAGTGGCCATCTCTCCGAAAGTCCTAAAAATTACTTTTTTAAAAATTTTTATTAAAAATTATATCTGTATAATTTTTAATTTTAAAAATGAGCTGGTGACTTCTGGCTCTGTGGAAAGGAATGGATATAGCCTGCTCACAGAGATTCCCCGCATTGGGGGTACAAGGAATATAAAAACATATACGATAACATGTTGGATATGCATAAAATGACAGTAAATGAAATTTTTGTATTTAGTACATGATCACATGAATTTTGGAATGCTGTATTTGTCACGGAATTGTATAAGACCTTTTTTATTTATTAATTAAATTTGTGTACTAGTTTTGTTTTTGGCATACAACGATACCGAGGGTGAATAATGTATATTGTGTCATATTTCAAAATATTGAGCTCAGTTAATCCTATGCCGCACGTGTGAATTGCTTGTGATGAGATGAACCGAATCCCTTCAATGGTATTGGCTGAAACAAGACAATATCTGTTTATAAAATATCTCACCACATGTAAATCTCTTTATATTATGGAACGTCTTGTCAGTTGGCGGTCTACTATAAGGACTCACACATCTCCAGCTATAGAGGTATGTAATTTTAAATAATTTTCTCTTATATACGATAACACTATTGTACTAACACGTCAATTTTTTCATGATTTGTAGCGTTAGTTTATGCAGAATAATCTACACGTTTATATTCTTGTTTACAACTTAGCGTAGGATTTATATTAGTAATAAAGGCTACATTTTTCAGAAATTTTTAGTACAGTAGGATTCTTATCAAGCAAGGTTAGGTTTATTTCTGAACTTGTTGTTTTGTAATTATTATATCTTTATTACTTACCATGTATAGCGTTATTAAGTTTTTATGCCTGTTATATATATTAATACACTGTATTTGATATGTTTTCAGCTGTCCAGTATCTGGAGTGTCCAGTGGTGTTCAGAGTGACTAGAGGGACCTGAGTGTTCCAAATATCAGAGGAATCGAGGTCAATGTGGTGCAAGCTGTAAAGCCAACCACAGGAATTGTTGCAGCTGTAAAGCTGAACTTTAGAAGCCGTGGAGATGAAATAAAGTGTACCTCCTTTGCATGTAATTTTGTAGCAGTGGGCTAAATTTTGGGCTTCGTACTACCCATTGTATCTTTTGGGACTGTAAAGATAAGTTTTATATATATATCTGTCCCTTATGTTCACATAATTTCATTATCTGAGTGAATTCATTTTACTACACGAGTAAAATTCTACATTGTTTGCTAGCTGAGTAAACTAAATCCATCTTAACATTGTTTAGTCACTGTGAATCATTCACGCCTTGTTTTTGTCTTTAGTAGAATTATTTGTTTGTATTTTTCTTTATTAAATTTGTGTGGCAGTTATTATATTAATAATCCAATATTTGGATTAAACATACACACACATATTCATAATTTAATGGCTCATTTAAGCCATTTATTATTAAACATTGTATTTATATCATCATCAAAAGTGTTCTGTTGTGAATCTGAAAATCCCACCCTGTTATCTTGTTACACTGGTGATGATACATACAATACCACCTAGAATCATGAAACTTGGTGAGTGGATGCATAGTGCTTCACTTTTATTACAAAAAAAGTCTCTTTGACCTTTATTTCATACCCAGGTAACTTTTCAGAATTGTGTTTAAACTTGACGTATCTCTGTTGGTACTACATCCTTACAACCCAAGGTCACTGCAACCTATAACTTTCAATTTACTAACATGTCAGTCAGTCAGTTATGCCTGTCACCCCTGCTGGGATATAGGCTGCCCCAAAGGATCACCAGAGACTTCTGTGCCATCCCCTCGTGCTGACTCCCGGTGTGACCCAGTTTAGATATATCTGCCTCAACGTCATGTTGCCAGGTGTTGTGCAGTAGGCCTCTTCTTTGCTTGCTTTGAGGGTTCCATCTAAATACCTGTCTGGTAATTTTGGTTGGCAGCTTACATAAGGTGTGTCCTATTCAACCCCACGTTCTCTTTTTGATCTCGTAATCTACCAGAAGCTGAGAGGTTCTCTGCCACAGGTTGGTGTTGCTATTGATGTCTGGCCAGTGGATCTGGAAAATTCTTCTTAGGCAGCTGTTGATGAAGGTCTGAACTCTCTTTATGGTTGACTTGGTGGTTATCCATGTCTCTGCTCCATACAGTAGTACTGACTTCACGTTGGAGTTGAACAGTCTGATCTTGGTAGCCAAGGAAATGTCTATGGAGCTGATGTTCTTGAGAAGTATGAAAACTTGCTCTCAAATTTTCGATCCTTGCATTGACGTCTGAGTCTGTGCCACCCTGCTGGTTGATAATGATTTTCAGCTATGTGAAAGACTTCCATGCAGTGTAACTGGGTTGTTACTGACATAAATGATCTTAATAATCTTGGTTTTGCCTTTGTGGATGTCGAGGCCAACCTGTAATGAGGTGGTTGCCAGTACATCAGTTTGTCCTGCATTTGCTGCTGGCTGTAGGATACGAGTGCTAGGTCATAGGCAAAGTCTAAGTCCTCAAGTTAACTCCACAATGTCCACTGGATTCCAGTCTGTGCTAGGAAGCTGTGTGTTGTCCTGTTTTGTTGGGATGCGATAGTGGCGAAGAAGTTTCCAGAGTGTCTCTCTGTCCATGTTATCGAATGCTTCTCATAATCGACAAAGTTGATGTAGAGCAAAGTATTCCACTCCAACGATTGCTTGACTATGATGTGAAGAGTCGTTATTTGGTCTATACACGATCTGTTCTGCTGGCAGCCCACTTGCTCATACCGTAGCTGTGGGTCGACGGCCTCCTTCATCCTCTCCATGAGGACCCGACACTGACAGGAGTGATTCATATGTAGTTGGAGCAATTGCTAGGTTGCCTTTCTTGGGGATCTTGATGAGGTATCACTTTTTCCAGTTGGTCGGTATTTCTTCTTCTTCTCTTGTGTAATAGGGGTTGGTATAACATTACCACTGAAGCCTCTAGGTCTGCTTTGAGGGCTTCTACTGGGATATCATTAGGTCCAGCTACCTTGTTGTTCTTCATCTGGGTGATGGCTTTCCTGATCTCGACACTGGTGGGGTGGGTTTGTCACAGGTTATGAGATCTGCGTTGTCTGGGTGGATTTTTCAGGGGGATTCAGTTGTGCTGACCTGTTCAACATTTCTTCAAAATGTTCTGCCCATCTATTCATTTGGTGTTCTGAAAAAAATATGGTGTTTTGCTGTACTTGCCGGACAGCTTCTTGGTGACGTTGTACATCTTCATGCTTCCACTTCTGGCCACGTCTTCTGCCTCTGCTGTCAGTCCTTTAACGTATTTTCTCATGTCTATCTTGATGCTCGTTTTCACTTGTCTGTGGTCGTCAGTGTACTATTTGTGTACCTTTACTTTTGTAGTTCTTGTCTTACTGATATTTACTATTGCTTTCTTCTGTTTCCGCTCTTGGATTTTGGGCAATGTTTCGGCAGAAATCCATTCTTTCTGCTGATGCTTCATTGGGCCTTGGTGTTTCTTGGCATGTTGAATTTACTGCCTCCTAAAACTTTCTGCCATCTGTTATTCGCATTGTCTTCCACATCTTCGAAAAGATCTTTAAGCACTTGGTACTTGTCGTTATGTGTCAGTCTGTATTCTTCTTTAGTTTTTTCATCTTTCAACAGGCTGATGTTATATATTATTTCTTCTCTATTATGCCCATCCATTTCTTTTTCAGCTTAAGTTTCAGCCTTGGGACAACTAAGTGGTGGTCAGATGCCACATATGCTCCCCTCTTCACCCTCACATCTTGCAGGGATCTTCTAAAATTCTTGGCTATGCAGATATGGTCAATCTGATATATTGTCACATAGTCTGGTGATATCCACATGTTCTTGTGGATTCTCTTGTGGCGAGTCTAACAAACTGTTAAACAAACAAACTTTGTCTAACAAATTGTTATCTTAACATAACAAATTGCAGCAAAAAGGAAATGAAAACGTTGGCCAAGTTTAAGTAACTGAATATGTCGTTTCTTTTTGTTTTCGTTCAGATTGACAAACATTGACATTTTTCAGTTTTATTCAGTAATAACTAACATGGCTGAACAAGTTAGTAACATAATTGAATATCTCTGTTTTTACCTTAGTTTAAATATTTAAGTCTTAGCTGTAAGTGTCAATGTTTATTTTACACTGTAAAAATTATGTTAGTGTGTCTGCATACAGGGATTTCCTACAATCTGTATGTATTTTAAACACAGAAAAAGATCTCTCAGTCTGCATTGTTGTGAGCCAATGTAAATAATCGCTGAATAACTAATTTCAGATTTGGCTGGTAACAAAAGTTCTTTTAATGGCAATCCTCCCTTAATACAGGCACACCCTCAACAGGCAGTATGCCATAATCCTCAAACTCATCTTTAAGTGCTTCATAATCCAGGCATAAAGCAATGAACATGTCGCTACTAGTAATAAATAATATGTGAAAGATATTTTGATAAACTAATTTTCAAGGTGTAATATTAACTTTTTAAATATTTATCATGGTCTCATTATTACATATTCATACCCCCTCCCCCAACCCTTAGTCCTACAATACAAGACCTTGACATGATTTGGGCATCGAGATTGTATTGCCCAATGATGACACTGTCTAGCTTGTTCCAAGGTTGACTAACTTCGGAACGATAAGTAAGTTTTCAGGAATATCTCAAATTTGGCATCCCATATCGACACTTTTCAATAGATTAAAGCTATAATGTTTCAGTCAGACTTTACTAACACATGCCTTTTTTGTAATAAATTAAATTCCCACACAATCAAATGGACATATTGTCAAGTTCCGCTGGACTCTTGTTGTTCATCCATCGATTCAACAAGGACCTCTCTAGTCATTCAGAGGGTTGTAAAAAAAGATGTATTTTACTCATTGATATTAGAGCATAATTGAAAGAAAGAATTAGCCATGATTGTGCAAGGATAGTAGTATAATGGAATTTTATGTGATACCACTGTATATAGCTAAATTGCATCCACATTACATGTGGCTGTGTTGTATTGTACGTATTAGTGGCTTATTCTTGTTATAATTGTTTTCTGCATTTGTATCTTCATGTTATCTTTCTATGGCATGCTTGCTACACAAAAGAAGCACAAACATGATGACATTATCAAAGTATGACATCACAGGGTATCAAATTACATGATGCCTTGTTTTTTCATCTCTTGCTGGCTTTAATGCAAGTTTTAAATTTCACAGCTGTATTTCTTTTCTTGCTGACTCTCACAGAAATAAGATGCAGTGCATCCCTATTCATATCAATCAAACCAAACAAATAAGTGTACCACGTGATAGTCCACAATGATAAGAGGCCATTGCCCTTCTGTGACTAACATTAATACACATACCCATGAAGCATCAAGAGATGTTGACATTCCAAAATTATTTAAACTATCAACACTTGTGATTCACCTTCCCCAAATCTTAACAAAAAGTCGATGAAAAGATCAATAAGATTTATTATTACAGACAAATAAATAAGTGAATGCTACTTTTTAGAATAAAACTATTGGGAAGGGTGAGGAAGCAAAGAATAGACAGTAATTTCTTCAAGCCTGGTCATGTTCCCCACAACAAGGGAAAAAATGTGCATCAATGAAAAAGACAGTAGCCTCTTGAAGTCTGTTACACAAGGACAACACGACACAAATTTGAAAAAGCTATCCAAAGTTCCTATAATACTGACATGTTGGAGATGGAAAGCCTGTTGACAAAACTGCTGCAGCCCAAGCTAACAAGTAAGCTGGAGGTGGAGAAATGTGTGGAAAACTGCAATGCTAATTCAATTCCATATTTCTATGTAATATTCAGACACTGATATAACTTGTCACTGCATAAGCTACTTGGTACATTTAAGTAATTTAATTGAATTGCATTATCAAGTTGTCTAGTACATAAATCTTAGGTCTAAAATTTACTCAAAACTCATTTTTTTAAAAGTTAAGAAAAAGCTTCAAAATCATTATTGTAGCTACTTTTCCCTACAAGCAGTGTTAAATTCTTTACTTTTCAATATAAAGCTGAATAAAATGCATACATTATTGGGGAAAAAAAAGAGAAACAAAGCAAACATTAAAATCACTCAATTACAGTCAAAGGGGAGGTAATATACCTTGATTTGGCATACCAAGTAGCAAGCTGTAATTAACAGCTCTATGATTCTATACCATCACTTGATAGTAAGTGCAGAGCAATGTTATCTTTATAAATAGATTTTGTTTCAAATCTGAAACCATATAATCTGACATGAAGCTTGTTTTTTTATCTATTCACATCAACAAATCTGGAGATTTCTGGGTGCTAATGAACAGACCTATATTTTTTCATGCACAGCAATCCTTGGTGCTAGCTTCTGTGTGGTGAACACCATATGAGCCGCAACATTTTTTAAAATCTACATGTGCATAAAACACATGTTATTGATTCTGCACCAAATGAATCGGGGTGCTGCTTTCATTATTGAGTACTCCTAAGTCAAGCCTGTAAAAACACTAAAATAGCATACATAGAATATTGTCTATATCTGTTTAAAATTACAGATAGGATAAGCTCTCAAAAAGATCCTTTTACTGCAATTTTACTTTTCATTATTTACCAATTATTGACCACCACACCCGTATATACTCTGTTTGTTCACCCATTTCTAGACTGGTTCACAGTTCTTCCATATAAATTAGTACCATATGCCCTGTAGTACTCACTGTAATAATTCAGTTCCCATAGAAAACTTATGCAAACACCATGATATTAAAAATTAAATAACAGAGTTTTAGAGTGCTTATGATCAAACCCATATTTATCAGGATAAATGAAACCTGGATATCATCTTCTATGTAGAGGAAACAATATGATCCGAGGCATTTTCTGGCCCAGCATGTGTTTGAAACATGTGCTTTCCATTCTGCACCATCGAGTCAGGTGTCAGTTTTATTGAGTGTTCTAAACTCAAGACTGTTAAAGGACTGCAATTCCATCAATAAAACAATGTCTCTGTTATTTGTTAGACCCATATGGAATTGCATCATAATTAGTATTTCCAGTTCAGTACCCACATATTTTTCCTCTCTCATTTTGGTGGTGATAGTAGAGTTATATTGATGCATTTTTGGTAGGGATTAAAAGGTAACTGTTTATTCATGAGAATATGAGCTCCGAGAGTGGTTGTCTTTGTGTATTTTGGCAACAGTGCAAATTGAGTAATAATGCCTTGGTGATGATCCGGAAGTGAAATCTGTGTTCTCTATACATGCTGTTCTGTTTACAGTGCAGCCTCTCGAAAAAATGCCAGTGAACCCTTGACAAGAACTTCACCATGAAATCATCTTTGGAGGTATTTTAAATTTGTATTGATTGTCACACAGTGGAAAGGTCAGTACTGAGAAATAATGTAGAGAACATATAGTAAAGTTAATTGTGATGTATGTCCATATGTACTCTATTTTATGCACACCCATTTCCAGGCTGGTTGCCATTTTTCATTATCAATAATATCGTGTTTAAAAAAATGAAAATGGATTGAGATCGATTTTTAAAAAATTTGGTCTAAACTACATGCTTAAATAAAATTGTAAATCATGTAAAAAAAACCCAGGAACTTTAAAAAACAAAACAAAAAACAATTGTACAGACGTACACTGATAAAAACAGAAAAAAAATACTAATTACATGTAATCAGTACGATTTGACAGGTATGCATATTTCCATTTTTATGTTAGGAAGTTGGCCTACTATGAAGAATGTAATTTTATAAAATTCTATTTCACTGATTTTAAATGTATGAGTTAGAAATGTATCAGTTATGAAGCAACCCATATGGTTGAGCTAAACTTTAGATTTTCCACTGTTTGCTCACTTAACTGGAATATTATTTGTACTGTGATGAGTGCCATTACCGGTCTCTCCAAACACCCCAGTATTGCATATATTTGCACCAAATCTCGTAAAAACATACCAAGAAGCGGAAAAAAAGAAAACACATATGGACATTGTTACTATCAATGATTTATAGTATTGACCCATGCCATTGCCATCAGTTATATCTGGTAAACACATTTCCTGATGTCATTTTGAGGCAAATACTTTCATACTTAAAACGTAGTAAAGTTCAATTTTTCCATTGCCTATGATTTTGTTTTAATAAGTCGGAAGCATTCACTTTTTTCCTTTCTCAGCAAACATTCTTTTTTGTTGTTTAACTCGTTTTCTTCAACAAGATGTATCCTTTTTGGTTTTGGATCGTTAAAGAATTCATTAAAAAAACTGAGCATGCCATCTTTCTCTTCTGTTTTCACTTTTTTAAACCCAAGGATATTCTGACAAAATATGTTTTTAGTCAAAATGCACATATCTGAATCCATTATCCTTTCATATGCTTGCAGGGGCCTTGATTGGCAGAGTGGTCTAAAGCACTCTCTGTTACGGATCACTGCCATCTCACCTCTGTCTGCATGGGATCAAGTCTCAGATTCATTCAAAGTCATTATGTCATACAAATTTGCCAGTAAATTCTCATGGGTCGGTAGTATTTTTCCGAGGGGTTTTCTTCCACCATTATCACTGGCCGATATGTACAGCCTATCATGTGCGGAAAATGGCGTTATACCGTACAACAACAAAATATGTTTGCATTCTAGCAGCATCTGCCTGCCACTGATCATCCAAGCAACAAATAGACACTTCTGTCTTCTCTGTGGAAATCTTTTTCATGTTTAATTTGTATGTCTTAACACACACACTTACAATATATATATATATACACACACACATACACTATTTTAATTATTCTTATATATATATATATATATATATATATATATATATATATATATATATATATATATATATATATATATATATACACACACACACACACATACACTATTTTAATCATTCTTCAGCTTAAGATTCTTTTAAATGAGCCTATTTTATTTTATTTATGTTCCTTTATAATTCTTCCTATTATGATTTATATTTAATAGTGTACTTTCAGGATTGTAATAAGAACATCTGCTTATTATCACTTGTTTCAAATTAAATACAAACACTGAGAAGTTCTACTGTGAATTTGGCTTAGTACAAATATGGGTATTAACCCACATGAAATACATTATGTATTCCTTTAATTTGCTGCGCTGTTTTAATTGTGTTCCTATTTGGACAGATGCTGCTAATGAATCTCAAAGTTATCATCATTGAAAGTTATCTGTAAATTTGCAGTTTTAAAAAAATTGAAAAAAAATCAACAAATTCACTACAACAAACTTGACCACTTTTGTTCGATCCAGACTTGAAAAAGAAAAAAACTGGGCATTATCTCCCAATACTAATGTTGTTCCCTTCATTTTTTTAATAACTTCTCAGAAAACTGTTCAATTAATAGTTTAACTTCTTGCCATTATTTAGGTGTAAATATAATTGACTATTTTGTTGCACTTGCATAAGCATTTTAATTAATTAGTGACAGCAACCACTTTTATCAACATTTTGTTTGTAATAGTACCACTTAATATATGGCCTCGATAGTAAAATATTCATGATTGGAAGATGGTACTGCCTAGTCTTACAGCACTAGTGACCTTGATGTTAGTGTTGTTATATATTTATACAAGAGTGTGTTGAAGTTTTGAGCTAATATGGTATATAAACTGTGGAATTTGTAAGAGTTGATATATACAAATAGGTTGTTTCAAAATGTATTTGACTAGCATCTATTTTAAGAAGGAAAAAACAACTTGAATAATCTAATCATTCATGGTGAGCATTTCCCTTTTTTGTGACATGCACATTTTCTCATTGATAACTTTTGTTGAACGTTTGTACTCTATAGTCTATTTCTGAATCTGTTTAAACTGCTTAACTGTGTCGATTCATTTACCATCACTGCGATGCTTTTTCATATTGTTCCTCTTAATTTAATAAAGAACATAATACAGAATACATTTTGTCCCTGTGCATGGTAAATTCACAAGAAACAACCAATATACAAAACACACAGACTCTTGAGTTGTTTTCTGTATGTGTTCCTTTCCCCCGTCCAGAAGTGAAACAGTAAACAGTTGTGGGCATTGAGAAACTTCCGCCGGTTACGGAGTGATCAAAAAGGGTTGTAGTTAAATGTTACGCAATTTAGGTTTTTGCCTGTACAACTGTTTCAATCCGAATGATAAAATCTTCTATGCTACAATCAATATCTCCATCAGTAGTGTTTCTTATAAAAAAAAAATTGTTAAGTCTCTTGTTGTTTTGTAAACAACATGCTTTAAATAATTTTTAAAACACATGACCCATTGTGTCTATAAAAAACATTCAAATACAGTATGTGAGTTTTATTGTGCAAACCTTGATACAATTAAGAATCCAGATAGAAGTCTGAAACTATTCTTTTTAAACTCCAAAACAACAGAACTCTGATTTTCTTTTTTTTTCTTGTTTATTTTTTAATGCAATCTGACTTTTCTTCTCTTAAAAGCAGCACAAATAGAAAGCTTGAATAAAAATTGAAAAGACATGATTACTCTCATTTCATATTCACAAATAAAACTGCATGCATTCTAGAATAATGTGTTAAAACCTCTATAGCATATGGAAAGAAAAATCATACACTATTAATATAAATAATTTGCAACAATAATAATGGCTTTACTGCCCAAAAACCTTCATAACTCAATCCATATAATTATTTAAAAAAAGGATAATTGCCATAAATCATGCTGGAAACAGCTAAACTAAATCATTAAGTCATAAAAAACATGACCTACACAAACTCAAAACAAGAAGGAAGAAATCTTGCCAATTTGATTAAACATGTCATGTTCTGGCACTTCAGGAATGGAATGGACCAGTCCAGGAATGACAGAGTGTTGAAGGAACAAGATAGCCTGACTTGTTATCTATGGGTCTTGATTTCAAACCTCAAATCCTATTGGCTGCTTCAAATACCTTGAGCAAGTTGCCATGCCTTGGTTCTGTGTCATATATACCTGACAACGGCTACGCTCTAGCCAAAGACCCAAATGAGCTTAAAGCAAACCCTAGTTCAATGTTTGGTGAGCAACCAAGTCAAAAATGGTCACATAATTGCATAAAACAAGCATTTAGGTGTTCCTATCTTACATTCCTGAAGAAAAATATCACTACATGTAATTTTATCATCAAATGTTCTAAAAATTAAGGTAATTATATTATAATAAAGACTACTGACATGTATTTTTAGAAACAAAATGTCATTCTTTGAGGATGCAAATAAGTTTACTTTTTCTCCTTCCTCCAGTAATAATTGCTTTCTTCTACCTAGCAGTTCCTTAAACATTCAGATTATGCTTGAAATCGTAAAATATTCCAACATCAGGTTTCTTATCCTTTTTAGTCTTCCACTCACTTGTCACATTTCATTGATATACATGTAGCAAAAGAATGGTATCAAGTATTTCATATTTGAAACTTTAGTTTCTTGTACATGATCTTGGCATACTTCTATCAATATAAGCATCAAATTAAGGACATAATTCTATCAACTGTGAACATCGATTAAAACTGAAAAGCTATTTCATGAAATACTTAGATTGTGATGAGTGACTTATCATATAAATTTGCATTAACCCTGATACACAATGAAGCTTTGTTTATCCAACCAGCCAATGTGTGCTGTAACATTACAATTTTATTAAAGGCTTATATAATTATGAAGTAATTTACTTTAGTATGATTCGAAAGACAATATTTAAAAATAAATAAAATCTTAACAGAACTGATTAATGAATAAAATATTCATGCAAAAATATGTCACCTGAATAATTTTTTTTAAAAACCCCAAAACAATGAACATTCTGATGTATGTTAGATGAAGTCAACTTAAAGTAATGAAATGCATTCCTAGTGCAGAAGGACATGTCTTCAGAATATATACAGGAAGTTGCAAGAGCACTTTTTAACTGAACACAGAACAAAAAACAAACTCTCTCTCTCTCCTGAACACATACATACATGCACTGAGCATGTGCAATTATGTGCATTCACTTTTATGTCTCATCAATCATATCCTTTCCTTTAAAAAAAAAACATTCAAAGCATGCAATTTTAAACTATATACATCCAATATAAGCTCAACAATTTTCTTTTAGTTACATACTGATTAAATTAACTTTTTGTCATAGCCTGGACAATGATCCACCACAATCTTATCAATACAGGACTCTAATATTATAGATGGACTTTAATGCCACTTTGTAAAAACTGCAATATTTATATTGGTCTGAGCATAGATCATGCTCAGCTGCATTAGATATTTTATTTTTTAATCTATCAATATTTATGACATTCGTCAAATATTTTACAAACCTCAACGACATCATTTACTTCCTACATTTTAAGTGAGTTTATGAAATTAGTTCTACACTCTGATGTAAAGTAATGCACCTTCTAGTGCAAGGCATCATTAGATAGTCTTCCATCTGCACATAGCTGATCAGTGATGGCAATTTAAAGTAAGGTTGATTCACATGTCTCAACTAGGTGTGTATCGCTACTAATGTTGCAGTATGATATTTATCACAATACATACATGTATCATGATACATATATTGAACTTGTTTTTAAGTAATAAATAATGATGTACTTGCAATTATTTTCCACTTTAATAGGTGCTAATTATCTTTCAACATCTGGGTAAGTATAAAGTGTACTCAAATTTCAATATAAAATTAAAGCACATAATGATCTTACACGATATGTGAGCACCCATAAGATATATTGCATCACCTATGAAAATATCAATATTCATGATGCGTATTGCTGTATCGTTACATTCAAAGTTGATATCAATACAATTCACTTTAATGGTTATGAAGAGAAACATTTCGGTGATCTTTATTTGTAAACATAGTTTTCTTTGACCCAAAATGAAATACAGTTAGCATACTTTAATGAAGCACACATATTTACTGCACATAGTACTACAGGCATATGCTGTTTTCAATCTGGACTTGAAATTAAACCTACACTGTCAGAAGAGGCAAGAATAATAATGAACAGAAATAATACTCTGCATTGAAACTCCTTCATATATAGATAGAGTAAAAGGGGTAGATCTATAACTGGTCTCAATTGTATTTTATTTACTCTCAAGGAAAGTTGCTTTTTATCATACTGTCTCACCTCCTCTGTTACAGGCAGATAAGTATACACCACATACTCAATCTAATCACAGCTCATATGTTACATACGCTACCAACCACTTCTAGCTCAACCCTTCATCCTTTAAATTTGTCAGCTGTCATTTTATATTCTGGCCAATCAGAAATTTATCTTAAAGTTATGCAAACAACATTATGTCTTGATTTTGAATATAAATTCTTATAACAGAATGTAGGACAAAAGGAATTGTGATTCTTTGAGGTGGATAACAACACATGCAGCTTTTACTACATTGTTACAAATAATATACAATCTGCAACTTTGGTGCCTGCAACCAGTATTTACATGTGTAAGATGTACAATGCACTTGTCTCAATAAAACCATTGTCACTGAAATGCTATGATTACTAGATACATGACACTTACCCATACAAAATAAGCTTCAAACGATAACTGAAAATAACAATTTCTCTTTACATAAAACTGAATTTCACCATACACATATGCAATTTAAAAAACATGGACATCAAATTTTAACTACAGATATAAAAAAGATGCTGAATCATCCATTTGAGTGAAGGATAATGACGTTCAATCAAATATTAGCAACTAATTAAATATTAATATACTAAATGCATTTGACTGTCCTCTATTCTAAAAAATGATGTTCAAAAACAACTTTACTGGCAAAAATATTAAATTCACTTATCCAATAAAACCTTAAATTTTGTCTTTGTTTCAGAGAAAGCACTGACATCAAGAACTGTATCTAAGATTTTCATTGTTTATGTTATTCAACAGCCTTCATGAAGCAGGCAGTCACTAGAGCTGATTCTGTGGAAAAGCTCTATGCATGTATTTCAACAACAACAACAACCCAAGTTGGAACCAAAGCCTGTTATATTTGTTATGTAGCCTCCTGTTAATACTTCTTGGTTAAAACGTTAAGAATGTTCAAAAATATAATTGCAATTTGTATATTACACTACACTATTTGTGTATCTGATGCGTGAAACCCTCCTATGAACCCCAGGAAAGGATGCAAAAATGTATACCCATCTCGCAGATAGTTACCATTTGGGTAGGAAAAATTTCCATGTGTTTTGGAAGTCAAAGAGTTTCAGAGAGGCTAACAGATGAAATGACAGACTGGCAGTGAACTGTACAATATCAATGATGCTAAAGCATTGGGCTATTAACTTGTAACAGATGGGGAGTCGCTGAGGAGGAATCCCACAATGGAAATAATATTAGTTGGACATAGACACTGACCTAGAACAAGTCAACAATAAACTCTGTATGCACCGTCTCCCAGGTCGAACCAAGGATGATGGGTGCTTAGCAATTGTCACTACTATGCTAGTTTATTAAAATAAAAGTAGAAATGATTTGGGATACATTCAGTAAGACTTAAGTTTGTGAGACCACAAAAAAATATTTGAATTTGTTTATAAATTTATATAACTCTATCAAAAGATATCATAAATTGGAATCTTAAAGCTAGATAATGCTCGTCTCATTTTCAGACTAAAAGTTTTCCAAATGTCCTTTCAATTGGCTTCCACTAACTATACATGTGTGTGTGTGTGTGAGTATGTGTGTGTGATTAGAATAAAATAATAATCATATCCATAACACTGTGAACTTGAATATACAACAACAGCTCTGTTTAAAACATTTAAAGTGTGTTAAAAAACAAATAAATATAAGTAAATCAAGGAAAATTACATTTACAGAACTGTCTAGTCCCCTTGTTGCAGGAAACATAGAAACAATGATACTTTTAGTGCTTTGTTGGCAATGGCAAGCTTTTTCTACAACAAGGAAAACAAGTCAATACACTGAATTCATGAGACAAAATTCCCATCACTGAAATAAATATGTGCTAAATATGACTGCTTTGTTTTAAATAAAGAAACACCTAACAAAAATAATAATACTGGAGAAAAGCAATCTTTTGGAGTCTTGGCAGACTCAGCCTGAAATTGTTCAGCATAGGATTAATATGGAAAATTACAGTATAATGTTGTATCTGAGAAGTAAGAAATGGAAACCATTTTATATATACTGAAAAACATTTCCATCAAGATAAAGCATTTCTCATTTCATGAAAATTCAGAACTTTATGACTGTATTTTAATTCTTGATGCATGAAAACTGTGCTGTGAAAAAATTAACTGTACTAGCAAAGCACTAAGAGAAAGGTCTTAAAATCTCAATTTTTTTGAAGTTTGAGATAATGAATGAAGCTGGTGTCTGCAGTAGTGAACTAAAGTTACCCTGCAGAAACCATTATTTTCTTACCATGACTCATGATCTTTAGACCCCAGAATCTACAGGTTGCTTTTAACCCTAAGTGAAAGCCATCAACAACATTTGGTCAAACTTTATTAGTACACGTATACAAATTGTTCTTTAAAAACCCTTTTTGTTCTAATCCTGATAACCATGATCTTTGACTCCAAAATCAATAAAGCTCTTCAATATTTTAATCACAGGCCCTTCACACACTTTGGTCAAGATTTGAGGTCTAAAATTATTATGCATAAGCCATTTTATTTCAGTCACAGTGACCTTGACATTTCACCAAAAAATCAAAAGTCATCCACAAAGTTTAATTCAGGTATGTAATATAAAACAAAAGTCATTGCATATTAGCCATTTTTCTAGTTTCAGTCACAATGTCCCTCACTTTGGACGTTTTCACCCCATTATTTATTGATGAGTTTCTTCCTTATCCCAAATCAAAACAATCCACAAAGTTTGGCAGAAGAATGTGCTAAAGATTGTTGTGCAGAAAAGGAAACATTGACATTAGATTCATAATATAATATCCTCTGCCAAAACGGTGTACATATACAAACATTATTTGATAATTTCATGATAAATAAAATGTGAAGCTTGATATTTAAAAAAATGCTGTTTAAAATGAGTCATTAAATTTATACAATCTATGTCGGATCTGGAATAAAACCGGTACTTTTTGGTGCTAATCCTAGTATAGTTAAGTTTCTGACTTATTCTTTGGTAACACCATGAGATTACCGGTTTTAGTTATATCTATAATGCCTAGACTGCACAAAAAATACATGCTTTATGAGATGGTTATGATTATAACAATATATCAACTTAAATATGTACATCAAATAAACAACAAAGTGGGTTATCTTCCCTTTGCACTTCGAGTTGGGATGTGTTCCCTTCTGTGGAAAAGGATAATGGAATTCCTTCCTTTGAACAATAACACAGAAGTGCAGGCAACTACAGAGACGACAATGTCTCTGTAAGATCAAAAGGAGAAAATGAAAATAAAGTTTTGCTGAAAACGAATAGAAAGCATATTTATCTACTTTGACAATGGTGAAGAAAATCGAGTATGATCAACTTAATTGAAGGTATATGAATTTACATTAAAAGTACACTGATAACGAAATAGGAAAATCAAGGCCAAAGAAATATACAGCCCATCCAATGAAAACCCCAAAAAGATCTGTATTTTAATCTGTACTATGATGATGTTGGAAAGACATTTTTTTATCTGTTCATTGAAAAAGCAAAATGACAAAACTATGAAAAGCATGACAAGTACAGTCCTTTTCCTACGTTTTTGGATACAGTGTATATATGGCTCCTAATTTATATCTTACATAAGTGTACTCGGCATAGCTGATGATGTGTTTGTACATGGCTACTGTTTATCTTACAACCATTTTATGTCATGGGATGTTGTTTCAACAGCAAAGTACCGGTAATAAGAAGTGTAAGAAATTGTGAGCACAGAAGTAAAACATTGTGACATTTCATTACGTTCTTCTGTAGCCATGTATTTTAGAAAAAATACATCTATGTATATCACATATACATAAACAGAATCTGAATTACAAATAGGCACATTCTAAAACATTTCTGATGACATCAGCCCATAAAATCACGTATTTTGATTCTTTTGGCCTTCAAGTGCAGGTGATCCTGGTTGTTGTTTAGGTTCGCTTTTGTTCAGCATTGGCGTCTCCTCTGTAAGTTGGTTATCATCTTCTGCAGGCTGGTTCCCTGATCCACTACTACTTCCATTGCTGTTGACAACTGGTGGAAGCAGTCTGTCTGTCTGGGAAGCCCTCTCCAATTCATCATCTGATGTCTCGTCGATAAATTGGATTTCAGTCAATGGCTCAGTTTCTGGATTGTCATCTGCAAAAATAATCCAAACAAACAAAGGTGTCATTATGTATGGAATTTTATCTTTTATACAACTTTCAAAAACAAATTTGTCAATCATATCATTTTACATGTAATGAACTGTGGTTTTAATGATTGAAAATATTTCTGATCTTATCATGTCTGTTTACATTGTGTGACTATTGGTTTGCAATTGTTAAAAAAAAAGTAATGAAAACAAAACTAATGAATGAAACAATTATATTTTTTCATGAGTATTTACATTACTAATTATTAATGTTATTGCTGCTTTTGCGAGAGACTTAACTTTCAATCTTTTTGTCAATTTTATGCGAGTGAAGTGGACCTCAAAATGGAGGTCCAAGAATAAGTTAAACTACCACACAACTTCTACAGTTTTTTCCCTCTTGCATAATTCAAATTTTGTTCCTGCCCAACAGATTCTAAACTCCTATGACAGGCCCCAAGTATGCATATCTCTAGATTCTGATGCTTGTCTGTCAGTGTTTGCCTGATCTGTCATCACCATTTTATTAACAAGTGTGAATTTCACTAATTTCAAATATAATTGCTTTTAGACTCCCAGCTAACTGTCCAGTTATAATGCCCCTATTTCAGTTCCCTGTGTTTGAAAGCTAGCTTTAAATACTGGATTTCTATATTGTATTGGGCATAATAGATTGCAGGTCTATATTTTGTACCAAAATAAGATTAGCTGACTGTTGTTGTGATGTGATTGATTAAAAGGCACTCCCAATATATTGAATAGTTTTCTGACTTTTTACAAGAATGTTTAGTTTTATCTTGAAGACATGGAGTATGTAATATATTTGAGAATTCCAAGAGGAAGAAATGGTAAGAATTTTATATTACTTATATTTAGTATTTTATAACATCACTTACTCAGTGTATCAAATACATACACCTTATATTGTGAGTAATAGTTTGATATATATATGTATGTATGTATGTATGTATGTATGTATGTATGTATGTATGTATGTATGAAATATAATAGCTTTATACCACATTAAACAATTCTCTCTCCAAAATCCACGAATCAAGAAACCCAGGGTTCATGTCGCTTTAAGTCTCATGTTGGTCATTTATTTGTATGATTGCAGCAAGAAGTTACTTAGGGCATGATAGCTGATGCCTCTAAAACACTTGTGTTTTCATTAGTACTTTCAAGACTGGCATATTGTAACTCAATTCTGTCTGATTCATCTCAATATCTATTCCAGAAACTTCAAAAAAATTAAAAACACAGCTGCTCAGATCATCTTTAGAGTACCACAATCAGAGCACATCTCCCCTCTGCTCTGTACCCGACACTGGCTATCCATTCAATCCAGAATCAAACACAAAATCTGTTCTCTGTGCTATGTTTCACTGACGGACTCCAGTCCAACATAACTATCTGGCCTAACCAATGTGTACACACCAGCAAGATACTTATGCTCCTCTTCTGACAATCATATACTCATTATTCCCACTATGAAAACAAAGTCATATGGACACCGTTCTTTTGCATACCAGGGCCCAGCAATGTGGAATGAATTACGGTACCCATAAAAATTAGACACAAAGATGCAGCGAGCTCTTTCAACAGTGCTCTAAAAACTCACCTGTTTTGACTGCAAGAACAAATTTAAAGACCTAATAATGTTTCCTACCTATATTTTCAACATGATTTTATTTTTTCTAATTTCATGGTGTTTATTTGTTGTTGTAGTCATATAATTATATATGTTGTAAAGCACTTAGAGCTTCTAAAGATTTGGCGCTGTAAAAAGTCATTATTATTATTATTATTATTATTATTATTATGATGTAGGTATGCTAGAAGTGTATCATCATTAGATATTTGTACTTTATTATGCAATGTATATTTGAAGTAACACAGATAGAGACTATGGTAATTAGCATATATGTTTGTAAATGAACATGGAATTTTTAAAAGCATTTAATCATACAGTTAATTATAACTGACACCAGCCTTGTGCAAATAGCATTCAGGCAACAAGCTGAAGCAATTGATAGAATGGTGATATGTTTGTAGTTTATATTTCTGTCCATCTCTCATATCCTTTATCAGTCAAAATGTAGTCTTTTATCTTCCGATATAAATAATATAGTACCAAAATTTGATCTTAATATTTTGAGCAAATATCTAGTTTTACTTAATGACTTCAGATAGTTAAATAATTTCATTCTTCAACAGGTTTCCATCACATTATCTTTCAATAAAATCTGAGATGGAACTTTCATAACCATAAATGATCTTTTAAAGTTCCTTAAACCTAACCATTCAAGAAAATAAATTGGTTTCATTGTCTTTATTTTGATCATCATCATGATGACTTCCAGGTTTGCAAAGTGGTATGTGATGAACTCCTAGAGCAACAAACACAGTCTGCATCTTCAAACAAAT
Organism: Unio pictorum; assembly: GCA_030141615.1. Classification (NCBI taxonomy): domain Eukaryota; kingdom Metazoa; phylum Mollusca; class Bivalvia; order Unionida; family Unionidae; genus Unio; species Unio pictorum. The sequence goes on along the minus strand of JARLTB010000107.1, from coordinate 6,630,279 downwards.
AATCATGGATCCTTTATTAACAAACTCAAGTCTGTTGGGTCTGTAAGAAGAAACAATTAAAAAGCTACAACTTGAGGGGTCGGAGATTCGATCTTTAATTATTGATTATAAAACGCATTGTATATGTGCCTGTCATACTCTTCTTTCCCAAAGACTGCATTCTGCCTGGCTAGTGTTTTCTTGCAAGAAGTCATGTGAAATCTGGAAAACTCCGACACCATGTGACTCTTTCATCTTTGTTGGATGACCAAGGTCTCTTTGAGGAATGCAGAATTCTTGACTCCTTTTGCTTTCAATATTTCAAAGAGGAGAAAAATTGGCTTGCAGCCCCCTTAGATATGAACCACTTTAAAATAATGAGAAAAGCTCTTGCATGTTCATTTACCATTCCAGTGTATATTAGAACGAACACTACTGAACAAAGACAGCCTCAGACCTTGATTGTCACATGATTTCTACTCCTCAAAAATGTCCTCTTTATATTGCCATTTTGATTCATCACTGAAATACTAAACAGAAATTACAGTGATCTCGTACAATATATTACAACAGATGAGTTGTTCATCAACTACTATAGCATCACATCTGTTTTTCCATCACATCAACTGCCAATATAAGCCAAAGCCTGTGAAATGGAGACAGAACTTTGTCACTTTAAAACATCTGAAACCATATCCACTATACCAGTAATAGTGAGGGATGTTTGAACATTTTGTTTGCCTCTGCCATCTTGTATTTTTCATAGACAAACATGTCCAGATCATCAGTGTGTGTGTGTGTGTGTGTGTGTGTGTGTGTGTGTGTGTGTGTGTGTGTGTGATGTAATGAGTCTAACTGGAGTGCGATTTGGATTTCAATATGTACAGAATGTCTATGTAAATTTTGACAATTTGTTTAACATACATGTCATCAATAGAAAACAAATATTAAGTTAATTATTGGAGTTTTAAATTTTCAGTTCAGTCTGCAATAGATGTTAAATGTATCCGGTACAAAAGTTTTCAGTATAAGAGAGTACATATGTAATATGTAAAAATCGTACATGGCAAATGTTATTTTTCAAAAGTTTATGTGTAATTTTTACAATTATTATAAATTTTAAAAAATGTAGGATGTAACAACATTTATTTGGACTATTCATAACACCATTTAAAATGTTCATATGTGGCTGAAAAAAGCATGAAGTAATAAGCCTTCATAGTAGACTGAAATGGATATAAAATGACATGTTATATTGCCAAAAACACCTGCATCAATTAATGTTTTTGTGGTTCTGTGAACAAATAACCAAGTGCATACAGTAGATTACACCAGCCTGGAAGAACTCACGAGGCTCACATAGTCATGGGCTAGGATGACATATTCCCATGGATATAAACTATCAGAATTTGTTGGTCCTGTGCTATGTTTATATATATATATATATATATATATATATATATATATATATATACACACACACACACACATGTGTGCAATATATTAAAAAAAAGATCTCAATGGATACTAAAATGTACAATGCATTTCTTCAACTACAAATAGTACCTTTAGATTCTTTAAAATTCATGCAGAAGAACACGAAGCTCTTTTATAGCAGTGTGAACTACTTAAAGGCGTGATATGCTTCAATAAGACTGAATCAGGAATTAGTAGTGAATGCCTTGCAGATGCAGAAGTATTTAATTATTTTGTCTGGCATTTATGGATTGACAATCAACTGCTATGGTAACAAGCAGCATTTCCTTGAAATAGTGCTGCTTCAGGCTGTATGACAAGCACAAAAATAATGAAGTCACCTTGCGATTTTAGAGCACAATCTAAGGATAACACAGATTAAAATAAATATGCGTTTTTGCATCATGTAGAACAAATTACTATGTTAAGGCAAATTGCCAAATACATCCTGATCTATAATAAATCTGCTGTGTTTCCTTAAATTTTCTTTCATATTTCAAAACCTTATATCCATTTTTTTTATTGTACAGGCTAATATTAATTCTTGATTACATAATCTAAGAATTTATCATTACTGTTTACTAATACATGCTATATTCCATTTAGCAATACTTGCTAAAGGATAATTATATTTATTTCATCAATGATGTTAACACATACTTCATAACTATTATTGTTTAACTAGGCTGTAGTCCGAGTCTGTGACGTCGCACTACTGATATGGGTGAATCACTGCCAACTGTCTACTGATAAGTAAAAATCACTCAATTCCCTGCCCCTCAAACAATGTGAGGCATATGCCAGCTTCTCTTTAATAATAAAGGATTCATAGAAATGTCTCACTTGCAAAGGTCGATACCTTGATTATTCATACTCATGCCAATTAATTTACACAAATGGGGTCATTTGTTAATAACTGGCTGAGAAATAAAGCTCTAAACAAAGCTGCTGAGTTGCATTATCAAAAAGCAAGAATACTGTCATCATATATTTACAAGCCAATTTAAAAATCTACTTTCAGGGGATTTTTGTATAAACGCTTATTTCACATGCCATAAGCCAGAACATGGGCATAAAAGAAATGATGAAGAACAAAAGACAAACAGCCATGGTATAAGCACAACTGGATCTCAGGTAGTTGAATCTAATACAGTCTGACTAGAAATATTTGTTAAAAATACAAAAATGCCTAATTTATTCAAATTCAGAGAAGTAAGGAGTGCATATAAGATCAAACAAAAATAACTACTTGTAGACTAGTTATTAAAGAAGCCTCTCCCCTCTATGTCAGCCAATTTGATAACCAGAAAGACCAATTCTGTTTTATTAAATCAAGATACTTTAAATTTACAAGTTTTGATTGAGTACCACTTATCGTATATCTTGTGGTTGCGACACTCTACACATTTCAGAAAGTTAACAATACGCACCAAATGCTGGCACTTAAGAAAGCATCAATAACAACAACAACAAAACAGTATGACCCTTTTCCCAATCCAAGAAATTTAAGTCCTGATGAAAATTGTTTATTTCACAAAACCAGGAAAACTATTAAGACAAAAATGAATTCACTGTATTAAAGAGCTCATTCCTTGAGATGTATAGCAGCTTAAAGGAAACTTAAAAAAATCAGCTGAAAAAAGACTTAACATACTACTAAAAAAGTGTATAGTCACCAACTCTTTATAGTTTCAAGATGCCCCACAGAACACAGAAAAAAGCGCAAGACAAACATTTTTGTTTGCTACACACAAACATTGAGCAAGCAGCAAAATTCATAGCAGGGCGTTTTAACAACTTTAAAACCTATATTAAGTCAAATTGTGATTATGCACTCTTGTTAATAATTATAGTGAACGTTTTTAAGAGTTTTTTTTATTCTTATAATGGAAATGTTCTGTAAAAGCTGTCTTTTTTCTGAATAAATTTCCTTGATACATTAACAAAAACAACAACAACAAAAAAACATCTAGTTACATGTACTTCTATGGCCTAAATCTTTGATGAACATAAAAGGTGTAATCACGAGCTTTGCCAAAATTTGCCGATACGTTGCAACTTTGTACTTTATTTACTCAGTTTATCCCTCTTTTATGTAAAGCAGGGATATCAGAGTTTCCTTGAAATTTTCCAGGTTTGGTGAATTGAGTACTCTGGGTGGTAACAAATTCCAATGATCAATTACTCTATGGCAATACATTTCCTCTGATTTCAGTCTTTGCAAATGGCTAAAGAGTTCTATTTCTATATTTTGAATTATAAGATAAACTATATATATATATATATATATATATATATATATATATATATATATATATATATATATATATATATATATATATATATATATAAAACAGTAATGTTGGATGATGGCTCCACTGCCTTGTAGATATCTTCGGGAGAAGGAAAGGCTACAGAAGTAAACCCAGACAGAAAATCCGGAGTTGAGTCCCCAAAGCAGCTGGGTGTCTACTTCCTTCCGGCAGTTCCTGCATCCAAACTGGTGCGAAATTTAATGCTCCAGGTAAAGTCATTCAGAAAAATTTTCTAAAATAAATTCACTGGAAGATTAACTGTACTCTCAAGTTTCATGAAGTTTCAATGTAATACGTTTGGTATTATTGAATATCAAAGCAGCCTTCCTTGAGAATCATATAGTATATCTTATCCTTGATATATTTGTAAACTTTTGTATACATTGTGAAGATCTTGACAGTGGAATGAATCACATCTGGAATGTGGTTCGATCATTAGTACTGTAAGGGAACATAATCTGGATGCTTAAGTGGTAGATTGCCAGGCTAACAACCATGCAATCCTGGTTCAAACCCCGGTCCTGCTGCGATGTTTTCCCTGTGACATCTGGTGGCAGTGACTAGACCATGAAGATCTGCTCTAGTAGTAACAAAATTCAATTTCACCCGTCAGCAAATGGTCTGCGTGACTATGGATAATAACAAATGGATTGCGGAAACGGGTAATGTACACCGACTTGGATAACTCCATGTAGCAGAGTGTTCTACTTTCTGGAGTCTCAAAACTGGCGTGATTGGTTCCAATGAATACATGAAGACTTATCTCTCAACAGCCAGAGGAATGTACCTGCAATGGACACCAGCTCTTATAGCTCTTTCGGTACAACGTCCAGCTAGTATAGAGTAGATTCAGGTTCTAGCATTGGACCGTCCATGCAAACATTGTTCTGTGACTGTTAACACATAAAAGCAAGTAGGGGACTGGGAATGTATTCCTGGGGGTTACCACCAGTAATAAGTTTACAGCATGTCAGTTTTCTGTGGAAACCTGCTCTCTGACGTCTAGCATGCTTTTTTTTAAAAATACAAATTTATTTCCATAAAGTGATCTTGCCTGTGTAACAATATCTTCAGTTGTTCTAGTTCCTTTTCAAAAAATGAACTGATCACATTCCAATCCAGAACAAAAGTAGCATATCCACAAAATCCTCTTGTTATCCCCCCCCCCCCCCCCCCGCAACAGGCTTATATCTACTTCAAGAGGTCATTGTCTTTGGCTTGATTTCTATTCTTTACGAGAAACACTGGAGTCAACAGACTGAATGAATTAAACAATTGTGGCAACATTCATTTGTATATTGTCCTAAGAATAAACATTCTTGAATCCAACAATCTAAATAATGAACAGTCCATCATATACTAAAATAATGAACAATCCATTATGTACTAAAATAATGAACAATCCATTATATACTAAAATAATGAACAATCCATTATGTTCTAAAATAATGAACAATCCATTATGTACTAAAATAATGAGCAATCCATTATGTACTAAATAATGAACAATCCATTATGTACTAAAAAATGTACAATCCATTATGTACTAAATAATGGACAATCCATTATGTACTAAAATAATGAACAATCCATTATGTACTAAAATAATGAACAATCCATCATGTACTAAAATAATGAACAATCTATTATGTACTAAAATAATGAACAATCCATTATGTACTAAAAAATGAACAATCCATCATGTACTAAAATAATGAACAATCCATCATGTACTAAAATAATGAACAATCCATTATGTAGTAAATAATGAACAATCCATTATGTACTAAAATAATGAACAATCCATTATGTACTAAATAATGAACAATCCATTATGTACTAAAATAATGAATAATCCATCATGTACTAAATAATGAACAATCCATTATTTACAAAATAATGTGTTTCAAAAGGTATAGTGCATGTTGGGGGTTTCAAATGGACATAATCTTTTATAATTTTATATTAATTAATGTGAATACCTGGTCTTTTAAAATTAAAAGCATTTATTTCCTAATGTTTGCTGATACAAATTCAAAGCATTTGCAAGAAAAGGTAGAGATAACGTAAGAAACAGGCAGATCAAAATCCACTCAAACAGACTCCGAATAACATGTATCTGTGTGTATGATATACCAGTAACAAAATAGTTTTTAAACAAGACAAGAAAGAGACAAAAACAAAAAAAGTTTGCAAAAACATCTGCAATCATATTTAGGTTATGTTATTTGTATGCATGCAGACTGGTTGCAATCAACTGGATATATGAAACGAAAGGTATTGTGCTATTGACTAAGAGGGAGACCAGATAAATACAGTCTTTATCTGCTTTAATTTTTCAAAACTTTCCGTCTTCAATCGCATGTGCATATCACCAACCATTCCCGCATGCATTCTAACATAGGGTTTTGCATTCCATGTTTTATGGGGACAACCGAGAATCACTGTAAATGTTTTTCTCGATTTTGTAACATTATATTCCGTGAAACGATATTTTGCTAATTAGAATGAAAAGGATTCAGCATTCCTTGGAAACAATGAAAGATATTTCGTGCTTTAACAATACATTCTGTAACGAGAAAGACTAGGGTGAAGAAAATTTAAGTTTAAACTTAAAGACCATTTTAAATAATGCAGGCTCTCGTCTGAATCAATTACACTTGAAGAAGGTATGTGGTCGTGGAGGAAATTTTTCCTTCAAAATAATTAGGGTTTTAATTTTTTAAAATCAGTTTTTATTTTTATACCCTAAGAGGTTTTTTTCTTAGCAGATTTTCATTACACAAATATAATGTGTACAGTGATTTCTCAGTGATGCCGACAATCAAACAGGCATAAACAAAGAGAGCATTAACAGTTGTGGGGTTGGGATATTGTTAACTGATACAGATGACGGCCATGCAATCAGAACATTCTCGGTTTTTCCTGCCCCATGCTTTCTGAAACGAGTATGTTCCGCTCTCATCGATAAGGGAAGAGGATGTTCTGATGTCTATTTCGCTTGAAATATATTTCAGACATTGATTAGGAGGGGCTTAAGGTCAGTAGCTAACAAAGAAAGAATGGGGCAAAAGAATAATGAAGTTGTTAAAACAACAAATGACAATATATTAAATGGTGGGGTGCAAAAGCCTCTCTGCTCTCCATTGTTAGTGCGCCTCTGAGTACAAAATAAGCCCTGTTTGTGAACTTGGATGTTTCTTACTTACTCTCTAGCGCAATGGTACCTGTGGACTCACTCCTAGTGAGTTTATAACCTGCCCAAGCCTCTCTTGAATCTGTAATACATTGCTGGAAATTAGCCTTGCTATGTCTGCTTGTTTGTTAGAAAATGTGTTTGGTCAGTTTATTATCCATTTTGACGTCTAGCATAATTCAATATGAACCAAAAAGAACTTAGGAGTTGGACCTAAACAAAACAGCATGTGTTGTCCACAAGTCTACTAGCAGACTATGTAAGTGAGGAGTCTAAACATCACGGAGTACAAAGACTGCGTGGAGACTGGCTAAGCAAACAATCTTTTCATTCTTGTATCAACTTGAGAGTAAAGAATTACAATCGTCCATAAAACTGACACATTTCTTTTCCACTTCACCTTCAATATACATACATACATACATACATACATACATACATACATACATACATACATACAGACAGACAGGTAGGTAGGTAAGTAGACAGACAGACAGACAGATAGATAGATAGATAGATAGATAGATAGATAGATAGATAGATAGATAGATAGATAGATAGATAGATAGATAGTGATGATTGTTCCACTGATATTACATTGAAAGTAAAAGATATTTTTTATGACATTTGCTGCGAAAATATAGTCATTTTGCAAAGAATGTGTGGGGAACGAACAACACAGTAAATAATGGGGGGAATTCTTTCAGTATGAAAAGTTTTGCAAATAAAATTTCCACAAATGTAGAAAATACTGCATTTACTTGTTTAACACTGAAATCCTTGAGAGCTCTTACTTTCTCTATAACATTATAATTACATACAGGTGTATACATTTTCGTTCTGATCACCTATTCAACATCACTCTATCAATTCATCCAAGAGCAAATATATTGTTAAATGTACATTTCTTTGGCAATTTGCTATTAAGGGCTAACAACAATTACAGAGAAAGTGTCAAATATTTAAAAGTCAATTCCCACACTTTTCACCCATCTGAACGTGAAGCAGTTCTCATATGTATATTTCCAAAGACATAAAATTTCTGTTGTAAATTAAAAAGTCTAACGTGTCATCCTATACATAAATTTTACTCTGATCAATGCAAGACCACAGATCTCACAACTTTCCAATTATCTATCAACTGTACTTCTCTTTCCGTACCATCAGCAGTTCATGTCGTAAAACAATACAAATATCCCCTAACACTTGGAACTATTTTTTACTACGCCACCTTAGGCCAATCAATTCAATCGTTAGATTTACTGTATGAATGAATTAAAAAACAAACCAGGGGTCCCGGGTGGCTGACTGGTCTAAGGTGTTTGCCTTTACAGATCACTTTCACCTCTGTCTGCTTGGGTTACAGTTTTGACCAATAAGGTTATGTGAAAAAGATTACCAGTAGCTTCACCTTGGTTGGTGGTTCTTATCTAGGGTCTCCCCCCCCCCCCCCCCGAGTTCTTCCTAAACCCCATATACTTGTAATCTGATTTTCTTCTGATCATTCCCACTCAATTTTGTTATAGCTGGACCACTTTATAATGTCAAAATATCAACATTCAGATTCAAGGGTCAGAGGAACCTCAGAGCAGTATACTGGTTGCCATGTATAGCCTATTATGTGCTCAAAATGGCGATAAGCCCACAAAACAACTACAAAACAAACTGGGATTTATAATAGTTTGACACATTGCGTCTAAACAAAGCTAAACGTGGATGTCACATCATTAGTCTCTTAACCTACCGTAGTGTGGTCATTGAGGCACTGTGCTGCTGGAACATCTGACCAGTTCCCTCCACTTGTCTCAATCATGTGCCAATGCCTCTGTCTCCGCAAAACTTTTTCTGGTCCATTCTACCTCTCCTTCCGCCACCTTGGACACTGCCCTGTAGTTCTGTTGTGGATAGACTGTTGACTCTAGTGACATGGCCATACCATTTTGGCTTTCTCTTTTTGACAGTGGCGAGGAGGTCTTCATAATGGCTAACTTTGTGCCCAATGGTGTTATGCACTTCTTCATTGTGATGTTGTCCATGTAAGAGATGTCAAGGATGGTTCTGTAGCATTTCATTTCAAGTGCCTGTATTCTTCGTTGTAATTCTGCTATCAGTTTCCAGGCCTCATATGAATACATTAAGGTTGAGATCACTAGTGCCCTCAATAGTCTGATTTTAGTTTTAAGACAGATATTCTTGTCTCTCCAGATGGGTCTTAGCTTTGACACTGCTGCCGTTGTTTGTGCTGCTCGTGACAAAATTTCTGCTCTTGATCCCTCTTCGGTGATTATGGAACCAAGATATTTGAATTGGCCCACTGTTTCCAGTTCCTGTCCTCTGACTTTAATCTTGGTTGAGATTAAATTGCCACTATTTGTCATCAGTTTTGTCTTCTTGGCACTTATCTCCATGTCAAATATGGAAGATGTTTCAAGCAGGTGGCAAGCTCATCTTCACTGCCTGCCAGACCATCAATATATTCTTACATCTCTCAGTCGTTTTCCAGGGTTTCGCTCATGATGCGCTCTAAGTAGATGTTAAAAAGCATGGGTGACAGCAGACAGCCTTGACATACTCCAACTGTTGTCTTGAACCAGTCCCCCACAGAACCTTGAGCAATTACTGCACTGGTAGCCTTGGTGTACAGCTGCCTGATGGTATTGATCAAATTTTGACCCAAGTTGTATTTCTTCATTGTGGCCCACAATGCCTCATGCCACACTCTGTCAAAAGCCTTTTTGAAATCTATGAACACATGATAGATGTCTTGTTGATGTTGCGAGTACGTTTCACACAGAATCCTAAGACTGAATATTTGTGACTGCATGAACAAACTTAAGAGACCAAATAATGTTTTGTATCTTATATGTTTTCAGCATTTTTTAATGTTTTTCACAAGAAGCTAATGGCAAGCTTTCTTACATAACTACATTAGCTGAATCTAAGACTCGAACCCGCGCAGACTGAGGTGAGATGTCAGTGATCCGTAACTGAGAGTGCTTATGACGACTCTGCGACTCAGGGCCCTCTTTTCTGTAGTGTAGCCATATCATTATTGATGTTGTAAAGCGCTTATAGTTTCTAAAGATTAGGCGCTATACAAAGTCCTCATTATTATTATTATTATTATTATTATTATTTGGAACTTCAAGCACCTCTGGGTCTTCTCTGGACGGATGGTTGTAGAGTTCTTTACAATATTCAGTCCATCTTTCTGCAATCTCACTTGCTTCTGTGAGGCATTTTCCATTTTCATCTTGAATGGTACTGACTCTTGGTTACATCTGTCTGGTGATGTCTTTCACAATTTGAAATGCCTTCTTGCTGTTATTCAGTATCAGGCTGCGCTCTATTTCTGTGCACTTCTGAACAATCCAATCTTCTTTTGCTTTCATTAAGTATTTTCTAATATTCTTGTTTTATTTCTCAGTACTTCATTGCCCAATGTTGTATATCTGGTGTTTTTGAGGTCTCTTCAGGTTTCACATAGATTTAAAATCTCTTCTGTAACCCAGGTTTTTTTCTTAGGGTCGATGGAGGCCAATGATGTCCTTGGAAGCTGTTGTGATGACTGTGTAGAAAATGTCTGTCATCACTTTAACATCAACATCTATCACAGGGAATGGAGCAAATTTTCCTGCAATTGTGGCTTGGACTGACTTGCAGATGTTAGGGTCCTTCAGTTGTTCAAAGTTCAATTTGAGCCTGATTTTCTTTGGCTTGTTAATTTTCTTCAGCCTCACTCGGAAGTTCATAACGATAAGGTCGTGATCACTCCCAACATCAGCAACTGTGAAGCTTTATGATGGCCAAGGGTGTTGGTTAGTACCAAGTTGTTGTAGCTTGCGAACTTGAGCAGTGGATGTCACAGAGGACATTAAAGTGTGTACAATATGTAGCAAATGTCAGATCAAGCATGAAAGATTAACTGGGTATAACTTTTACTTTAGTTCTTTCATTACAAAATCTTTATGATTGATATTAATGATTAAGACAGACAAGAAATGTTGTTGTTGTAGGGTTTAACGTCATTTTTAGCACATGATAGGCTATATATAGCGACCAGTATTAATGGCTAAAGAAGAACCTGGAAAAGAGACACCGACCCACAAGAAACTTGTGGCAAGCTTCTCACATATCCACATTGGCCGAACCTGGGATTAGAACCCACACAGTGGTAAGATGGCAGTGATCATTAATAGTGAGTGCTTTAGACCACTAGGGACATAGAAAAGTTCTGTATTTGTCTGCAATGAGAGAGAGAGAGAGAGAGAGAGAGAGCAATAGAAACAATCTGCATACTAATGTGTTGCTTTACACCAAGCGTGAACTCTTCTATTCCAAACCTGACTAATGCTTATCAGTGTTATGTAATTTCAACAGAATCTACAAATTTTGCCAGTAAAACTGCATCACATTTGCCACCATAGCAACATAAAGATATCTGCCGATTCCATCTTGTTATTTAATTGTGTAATTTACCAATCTCCTAATGTGAATACTGCACGTGCAGTCACATAACCAATATACACACTATATTTTAACAGGGACTATAAAACGATAGTGACACTCATGTGGCTTCGACCTAAATTCACCAAAAGTATACATAGCATCTTGGAAACTCACTAACACTGTGACGTTTGTTCCTTGTCATTGACTAAATATATTGGGCTAAGGAATTTTTCCACTGGTTCTGAGTTACAATAATCAAACAAGTAATCACAAATATCTAAGAATTCCTTAAAACAGGAATGCTATAACCATATGCACATATTCTAAAATATATATACGTTATTCTTTGTAGAGCAATATAGTTTGGAAGACCAATTACTGGATGTACATAAACACACACGCAAATATAAATATGTCATATTGCTGAAAAGTTTGTTTGTCACTGCGATAAGGGGAGCAATATTACAGATTTATAGAAGCCTGATATAATGACAACTTGACAAAAGGTTTTCCTTTTCTGCTTTTGTTTTCAACCAGCTTTCTTTCATTTACCTATTAAATTTTTAAACAAATTTTGAAATTTATACCCAAGGTTTCTTTTGTTTTTTTTCCTCAATACAATTATCAAATCTCCGAGTCAACAGACCCAATTTATGCAATGATGCCACAGGTCTACTTATCTGTGTCAAGAATTCTACCTTAAGTCACAGAAGTACTACATTCCCATATGAAAACATCGTTACATATTAGTTAAGAGAGATGAGTCTGTGGTACCCATTGGTGGCATGAGGGTTCTAGGTGCCCTGGGGAAATGTTCTTTAGTGGCACCCTTACTTTGCTACTGAGAGTTATCATGTTAGCTTCCAACTTTCCTTTTCATAATATAAAGTTTTAGAAGAATTTCCATGTTGTAATCAGGGACATCAATTCTATTCTATTTGGGGGAAAAGGAGGGGGCAAAACATGACAGGCTTGTTATTTTTTGTATATAGGCTATAAAATATGTCCCTGGTATGTCACTAAGGTACAGGTGCAATACAACGAAGAAAGAAAGACCCCAATAACACCCTACTCACCCATCATCAAATTTCACACCCCACTCCCAAACCCTCCAGCTGTCACTGGTGGCACCTGTTCTGACGCGTGTATATTTATTTCCTATTCAAACAGGAGAACTCTTAAACATGCACAAGGTGATTATTAGTACTTTCTATCACACTGCAATGAGAGTCTTAATGTGTTTACTAATGTACATTATTTTATCCTGAAAAATATATTGGTTATAAACCTTGAAAACATGCATGCACAATGTAAACAGTGCACTTTCGAAATTTCAAACCAGTCTGTAAAGTTGAGAGTAAGTTCATTGAATGTTAAGTACTGTAATGCCTTCTTTGGCGTTGCCTAGTGGTTAGAGTGCTCAACTCCGATGCAGGAGGTCGTGGGTTCAAATACCTGGCCATGCCAAAGACTTCTAAAAATGGTATCAACAGCTGTGTTGGATGGTGCTCTGCATTAAGAGGTTAGTGTTATGACTAGTTGGCCTGGTGTCAGGATAATGTGACTGGGTGGGACACCATGCTACATGTCTGCGGCATGATGCTAAAGTGCTAGACGTCACTATAAACTGCCAAACTGCAGAGATTGTAGCAATATGACTAAAAAATTGTTAAAGCTAGGTTATAAATCTAAATTACACACACACACACACACACCTTCTTTGGCTCCTGATGGTTCAACTTTGACCTTTGACTCTGGCTTCTGCTCTAATCTCTTCACTGGTTTAGAATAGACATTATCTTCCGCAGATTTTGTCTCAGTGGTCTTCCCATTCTGTTTATCCATAGCTGGAATTTCGTCATATATAGAAGTCACCCGACCACTGTTGATTTCCGGATCTTTGCATTCGATTGCGCTATCTTGAGAGGACAGTCCATTTTTTTTTGCTGCCTAATAAGAGAGAGATTGATAAAGTTAAACATAACATTGTGACGCTATCATCTTTGGTTTCACTACGAATTTAAAAATGCATTATTCACACTTAAGGTGAGAACATGATAAATAATAAGGGAATAGATGAAAAGGAAATTAATACTCAGAATTATAAATGACCTTAAAACTGTAAATCAACCAAAGTCGGATGGTGTCAGGCTTTAAAGTCATCAATTTAAAGACCAACTCAACAATAATATCTATTCAATGCTTTTTACGGATAATATGATACACCACCAACTAAGAAAACCAGCCACTAACATCACGAGGAGGGTCATATAATGTAGCCACACACAAAAAGGATAAAAACCTGTAAAGAGCTCGAAAATGAAGACTGGCCTTGAAACAATTTGCCACAAATATGGCCTTCAACGTGTAAAATCTTCAGCTATATATATGTACCACTTAAGTAATGTGCGTGGATCTAATTGCATCTGAAATATAGCATCCAGAGTGGTAAGAAGTCAATCAGATATAGTATATTTGGATCTAATGCTTTGTTCTGAGTCAGCAGAAAGAACATGTTTCATGTAGAAATACGTCAATACCACCATAAATGAAGCTGAGACGTATTCATGAGCCATACCAAAAGTGTTTTTAACCCCACTCAGTACAAAACAGAAATGCATTTTGGTATTTATTGCACACCCCCATTTTTGCGCAATTCAATTATATTTAGATTTACTGTATGAATGAAATTCAATACAAACCAGGGGTCCTGGGTGGTTGAGTGGTCAAAAGTGCTCATCTTTACAGATCCTTTTCACCTTTGTCCGTTTGGGTTACAGTTTAGGGCTCAGCCAATGCGGTTAAGTGAAAAAGATTACCAGTAGCTTCACCTAGGTTGGTGGTTCTTTCCTGTGGTTTCCAGAGTTCTTCCTCAACCCCATACATATGTAATCAGAGTTTCTTCTGATCCTTCCCACTCAATTTTTGTGCAGCTGAACTATTATATAATGTCCAAATATCAACATTCGGAGGAACCTCAGAGCAGTATACTGGTTACCATGTATAGCATATTATGTGCTCAAAATGGTATTAAGCCCATGACAACTTCAAAACTTTGCATCTATATAAAAGAAAGCTACACGTGGACGTTACAGAAGACATTAGAATAGTTAGACTCTTTGTGTATAATATGTAGAGAACTCCAGATCAAGCAAATAAGAGAAGAATAAAAAGGTATAACTTTTACTTTAATTCTTTCATTATGCAATCTTTATGATTAATATTAAGTGATTAAGACAGGCAAGAAATGTTGTTGGGTTTAACGCCATTTTTTAGCACATGATAGGGTATATATAACAGCCAGTATTACTGGCGGAGGAAGAATCCAGGTAAGAACCACCAACACACTTAAACTACTGGCGTTTTCAGATATCCACAGTGGCTGCACCCAAGATTCAAACCCATGCAGACAGAGGTCAAATGTCAGTGTTCTGTAAATGTGTGTGTGTGTGTGTGTGTGTGAGAGAGAGAGAGAGAGAGAGAGAGAGAGAGAGAGAGAGAGAGAGAGAGAGAGAGAGAACAAATACAAACAATCTGCATACTGAGATAACTAACAAACTAATGTCAAGGAACAAATGTACACCACTTCCAACAACCTTCTCTCCACTAGACCTACCAGACCAATTTGCAAATTTCTTCCGTGACAAAGTACAAACCATTAGAGATTCACTTGACAGCACAATTTCAACTGATTCGTCACCATACAGTTATGATGCAGAATTTAAGCGACAGCCGTTAGGAGCATTTGAACCTGTTTCTATTGATTTAGTACGGACAATCATGATGAAAAGTGCACCAAAGTCTTGTGAACTTGATCCAATTCCGACATCACTGCTGCTTGAGTGCTTAGACCCAATATTGCTTTCACTAACTGATGTTATTAATATCTCTCTCTCATTAGGGGAATTCCCATCATTTTTCAAAAACTGCCATCATAAAGCCACTGCTGAAGAAACCAACACTGGACCATAACGATTTAAAGAACTACCGCCCAGTTTCTAATCTCCCATTCATATCAAAAATCTTAGAAAAGGTTGTTCTAACTCAACTTGTATCTCATTTGAATTCAAACAGTCTTTTTAGCAATGTACAGTCTGCATATTGCCCTTGCCACAGTACAGAAACTACTCTTCTGAAAGTATTTAGTGACATTCTCTCTGCTTTGGATAGTGGAAAAATTACAGTCCTCACTCTCCTGGATTTATCTGCAGTATTTGACACAATAGACCATGATATATTACTTCACCGTCTCCAGCATGTATTTGGCATTCAGAATATAGCCTTACAGTGGTTCAAGTTAACAGGACACAAATTATATCTGCAAATGGAGTACACTCCAGCCCAATTGACGTATGTTGTGGTGTTCCACAGGGATCTGTTCTTGGACCTGTTCTCTTCATTCTGTATACTCAGCCACTTTATGTGTCATAGATCATCACCCAGTGTCGCACCAACTGTATGCTGATGACACCCAAATATACAAGTCTAGCCACACAACTGAAGTTAATGCTACCATCCATGGAGTAGAGAAGTGCATTTCTGATGTGAAATCATAGATGACATGTAACAAGCTGCAGAAAAATGATGATAAATCTGATAATATTCCAATCACAATACAAAGACTTTTTCATTCACATCCTTTACCTCAGACAATAAATATGAGCAACACCAACATTAAATTCTCAGTCAGTACGGAACCTAGGCAGTACTCTCACATTGCACCAACATGTCATGAACATATGCAAGGCTGCATATCTTGAATTGAGACGCATCAGTTCCATTCGTAAATATCTTTCAGTTGATGCCACTAAAACACTTGTGTGTTCATTAGTACTTTCAAGACTGGACTATTGTAACTCAATTCTGTCTGGTTTGTCACAATATTTACTCACGAAACTTCAAAAAGTTCAAAACACATCTGCACGGATCATCTTTAGAGTACCTCGATCAGAGCACACCTCACCACTGCTCTGTACCCTACATTGGCTATCAATTCGATACAGAATCAAACACAAAATTTGTTCTCTGTGCTATGTTTCAATGCCAGACTCCAGTCCAACATACCTATCCAGCCTCACCCATGTGTATACACCAGCTAGATCCTTATGCTCTTCTTCTGATAATCGTATACTCATTGTTCCCAAGGTGAAAACAAAGTCATATGGACAATGTTCGTTAACACACCAGGGCATGGCGATGTGGAGCAAATTGCCCATTGAAATTAGACACAAAGACACAGTGGTCCCTTTTAAGAGTGCTCTTATGACTCAACTGTTTCGACTGCAGTGACAAACTTAGCGACCTAATCATGTTTGTATCATGATGAAATATTATGGACACAATGTTATATAATGAATTGATAGAAATGCGTCATGTTTAAGCTGTTTTTCTTCTCACCCCGTTACTTTGTTCACCACTGGAAACAACAATTTACAGCGCCGACGATATGCCTGACATAGTATCACAACAACGGCAGGCAACAGACAGTTCCCACTAGATATTAAGTAGTCTTGGGACCTTACCGCCATTCAGTTAAGCCCTTTGGATGTCAACTGCCTCAGACACTATGACAGACACTGAATATCCACATCATTGTAACGCTTAACAGGAGGATAGTGTAAATTATTTTTTTTTCTTCATTACATGCAATTGTAATGTAAATTTATTCACTAGATGTTTTGTTTTTCTTCTTCAGAACATTGGTTGTCTAAATTATTCTTTGGTAAACTAGTAATGTTGACCTAGATCCTGACCTTGATTCATGGTTAGTGACCACCCAGTAAACGGGTTTTATTTTTATTGGTGGTGTCAAGGTCAAGATGGGACTAATGAAAAAGTAAATAACGTTTTATTTTTAAAGTAAAAATGATTGATTCTCGTCAGGGTCATGTTAGGAGGAGTACGTGATATTAACGATCACGTACCCGCCCTGCCCCCCCCCGGCCTTCGTGATCTCAAGTTTGGGAATTGTTTTGAAACTGCATATTAGAAGAATACGATATACTCTTTGTTTCAGTGAAATATACTCAGTTATGGGCTTTACAAATGATGTAAAGTCGTTTTTTTTAGTTGTAGCAATTTTTTTTATTCCATGTTAACTTTCCTTTGGTTTAGTTGTATTTTAAAAGATTAATTCGTATCTCTGGAAATATTTGATGTGCTCATACGTAATTATTGGACAACGACAGTTTATCAACATAATAATCAGATTTCCAACACCGGAGTGTTAAATCTTGTGATTCTACAAGGAACTAAATAAAGATAAACACAAAACAGACTTCAGCACAGGTCATTGTCTTCCATCTTGGATTTAACAACATGACTCGAACCTGAATCTATTAGAACATTTCATTACTAGGACTTTTGTAATTTAATTTGTGTATTATTTTTTAAGTTGTTTCTTAAAAGTGTAACTTCCTTTGACATTTGTACAATATTTTTTCTAGGCAAATAATTAGTTAAATTTTAAAAAGCTTGATGTTTTCACTCATTCTTTGTTATCTTTTATTAGATCCTAAACTCGTAAAAATGTTCACAGATCTACTCTAGGGGTTGCAAGATATGTAAACTGATCAACATTTTATTTTAGCATGTAGCCTCGAATCCGATCTGCTGACTCTATACACGATGCTGAAAACATACATGCTTATCAGAATTAAATGCGCGTTCAACACGGAAAAGATGGTAATAACAAACTTAAATAAATAAATAAATAAATAAATAAATAAAAACCCTAAGATGAAATGATCTTAAGAATTTATTTTAAACAACTCAACCAAAATAACGTTATGCATAACTTACCTTGAGCGTAAATGTCTCTAATAAAATAATATTTTGCATATACAATATAGAAACTATTTTATTATCACGATTCCAAATGTGTAAATCATACTCACAGTATATGTGCATCTGTTGTAAACAATAAGGAATATATATATATATATATATATATATATATATATATATATATATATATATATATATATATATATATATATATATATATATATATAACTTTTAAGAACATAATTTATTAGAAACAGACCAAGAGAGATGTCATGAAATCATAAACTCCTTTGAGTCAGAATTTTACCAAATGCGAGTCAGAATTTTACCAAATGCACAAAATTTTGAACAGTTGTAGTATGGCAAGCCACATGCGTAGTATAATAAAAAAAAAACATGTGGAGCAGCAGAGAAGGTGAATCAGACAACTTTTCAAACAAAAATCGATTTTAACCGTCAAAACAACAAATAGACCCTTCCTACGAATTTTCATGTTTTAACCAAAAAAAAAAATAAAGTCTCCATTTGCCAAACAGAGACATAGTGATTTTGTCTGAAACACGATCTTGCAGAAGGCTTCGAAATGAGTAAAAAAACATGATGGACACTCACCTCTGATTTCAACCTAATATTTTATCAAGTCTGACACGATATCGCGTCCTCGGGGCTTAGGACTTTACAAACAGACTAATTTGTAAAACCTCACCTTGTAAATCAATCAGATTATTAGACTGGTCAGTGAGTTTGAAATTAATTCTCGTTAACGAATTATTATGACATCGCATATAGACTGGATTAGTTGGATCCTCGATTATTAGAAATCCTGGAGGAGCTGTTGGTGCAAATGAATACAAAATATATCCCTGCTGAGCTTGATTTGATCGTTCTAGATTTATTTGATAGCTTCCTTCGATAACATCACATACTAAATTGAGCGCAATCACCGAGGATATATTCACATTTTGAGGAGCAATATGTCTACCACCGCTTTCTGGGTCATTATTATGTTTGAGGATTTTTATTTCCGGTGATGTTGTTTTTTTCCACGTATCATGAATTATTTTAAAACCAACATCGATGGTGTCACTGAGATGTTTTTTTTAGTTCTGGTACGTTATATCCTGGTAGTTTAAATGTTGGAATATCTTTGACGGGGATTTTATAGTCTGTTGCAAATTTTGTTCTCGATATGGAACTATCATCATCTAATATATCCTGAATAATTTTCAAATTAAATGTGTCCATATCGTCGATAATTTTGTTGCATGTTTCTATGACGCTGATAAATTCATCTCGGGTGAGAGAACCGGATTTAAGAGATATTAACAACAATGAAAAATCATTATTCATTGCTGTGAAATTTTCAATAATTTTAGGTTCGTCAATAAAATGATATCCCTTTAAATTATCCTCTTCCTTCTCTCTTCCAGTTAGATGGTATCCGAGACCAAAAAAATCTATAGTAATCCTGTGATCTTTATAACTTTTTACTGGATTGTCAGATTTTATCCTGTCGGTGATATAATCAGTTTTTTGTGGTTCTGGTAAATTAACGGTTTCTCCCCCGGGTGGTAATTCAGGCCATCCTAGTACGGTTCTAATAGAACTCTGATAGATATCTACGACGTAACCATCTGTGCTTATCTCAATGGCAGATGATAGCGTCTGCTCATGAACCGTTATAGCTATTTTTGATTCTTTTCCAGTAATCGATTTTATTCTACGTTGCAATTCAGCATAGATTTGTTCAATTTGGTACGACCCAGTTGGTATGGAAACAACGTTCCAGTCTGGGGTACTGTCGTCTTTATTCTTTTTCGCAAATACCAGTGAATTATTCAGTTGTTGACCACCAAATGATTTTGATCTGATATTAGGCCAACTGTGATACACTCGTAATTTTGCTAACGCTATCTCCGTAACGGGGACTGGGATAGGGAAATTCACACTGAATTCTGGATTCGTTGAGGTTATTGATATCATGCTTGTTTGTACTGGGTTTGTGTTCTCCACTATTCATTGAAGTAATTCCTGCGGAGTTGTCATTGTTATTATACTGTTGTTGTCGCTCTAATTTTGACATCGCAGAATCATAAATACTGACCATTGCTGAGAACTCACTATCTGATATAATTGTATCATCGAGCGATGATGATATCAACGAGGATAACTGCGAGTATGCAGTTGATACAACATGAAATTTAATCACGTAGTCTTGCAGTTTACTCTGGCTGCATGATGATATTTTTTTTGTTACTATCGAAATTATTCCCGCGATTGTTGTTGCCGCAGAAATGCAAATTGGAACAGCTATCGGGGCAATCATTGTTACCGAGGAGAGTATAATACCAGCTCCGGTGATTACACCACTCACAGCGTACACGGTAACATCAACTGCTGTGATTCTTCATTGGTATTTTTTAATTTTCATTGCATACTCCTCAGTGAGGGTTTTGAGTCTATTTTGAAATTCTCTGACCTGATCATAGCGATATTGCGATGATGAAATCATTTTATTTTTAAATCAGTTTACGATTTCAATTGAAACCATTATTTACTTAAATCCGCTACGAATTCCAAATACCACGTTGTTGAAACCCTAACCAAATTTGTATCAGTAGATGTTATCGTGAACTTTTCAGTTGTATCCTTGTCGATGATCGTTGAAATCGTATTGTTGACCCCAGATGAACTCGACGATGAAATATTAAATTGAGTCGTTGTCACTAGTGTTAATCGATAAATACCCTTGACGGTTGCAGTGATATCTAATTTGTTGTTTGTAGGTGTCCACGCAAATGATCCGTGTTGGATCGTGTATACTACGTTGTTGGTTTTCTCATGAGGAATTTTTGTTTTTTCAATGATTGTTATCATCCTCGAAAAATCATTTTTGATTGCTTCAATGAAGTTTTTCGTCTCATCGATGGATTTTTTAATATCAGGGAGTTTTATTTCAATTTTATCCAACGGGGTTCCAACAAATTTATCCACGATGTTTCTACGAAAATTTGAAAACTGTTTTCCGTGTTCTTCAGTTTTAGATTGAAGTGTTGCTAGGTCCAACACAGAATTTTTTAACTCATCGTTGAGAGTTTTTAATCTACCTGTAATAGTCGAAAAAAGTACACCCGGTTTGAGTTTACCCTGATCGGAAAATAACGCGATAGTATCCTTGATTGCGTTTCGTTGTTTAACCAAAATATCATCCAACGACACATTACTAGTTTTCAATTTACCCTGACGATCTTGAAATACAACTATTTCATTAGGATCAACACTTGTTAAGTTCAACGTCTCAGCTATTTCATCTTCGATTATTTTTTTTATATCACCAGTTGCAGTGCCATCGGGTTCGGGTTTCTTCAGCGTTGATAAAGATCTCCCCTTATTTTATACATCTTTCTCTAAAATCGTTTAGATTTCCAGTGATTACTGGTGTATTCATTTACGACAACATGTGGTGGTTTTCCCCTTGGGTTACCCAAGGAGTTAGAAATAGCGTCAAGGACATTTAATACTTCGCTGCTGCATATTGGTGGGTCATTCATTTGTTGTGTTGGTAGCGTAGAATACCAAGTCTTCATTGGAAAAGTCTTTAAGCGATTTATATAACGCATAAATTCCTTCGGCGGGCTAATTCATATGAATCAAAATAGACGATTGCACGTGGATCAATAGCATATGCAACCCAGTGAGTTCCAGGTCCGGTGCTGTTATCGAGATTAATAATACCGGTTTCAACGCTGTTGGGTTGTGCCGGTAACTGATCTTTCATAAAAACACCTCTGAAGTTTTTTATGGCTAGTTTTTTAGCAGCATCAATTAAATCAAAATTGGACATTGGAGTCAAAGACTCTCCAACTAGTAAACCGGTCCTAGTCTTAGACCTGATCCGTGAACGGATCTCCCACTGTACCATGAATACGGGGTTCCTGGTAGTCTTAGACCCTTTCCCTTTTTTTTATACCCTCGTCCTTTCTTCGGTTCATATGATTCAGCAATACCTTGTACCGCTTTTGCTCCCAAGCCTCCAGCTGCCCCCAATGCGACAGCTTTTGCAACTGCTGGTGCAGCCGCTGCAATTAATCCTGGTAACGCAGCAAATAACGGGAATATACCGCCTGTTTTAATCATATTTTTGATAGCAGCCGCAGAGAGAGTGATCTGAACGCCTTTTTTATCCTTGAAAGCATCATTGAAGTCTTTTACTTGACGAGTTGTCAGCGATAATTTATTCGCCCCGCCAGTCATTTGATTAGGTTTCAGCGTGATTGTGGTTCCACATTTTTTAGCTGATTCTGATTGCAATTTCTTGATTTGACCGGGGGTTAACGCAACACTAATAACACTATATGACATTATACATAATAGATTGATTCTAAATCGTAAAGCGATTCAATGGAAAAATCTGACCACTCTCATTCTTCCACCAACACCTTCGAATAGCATTGATTTATCGCTGAGAATGACAGCAACTGCTCTATAATTAGCAACAGCACCACGAGTCACATTATTAGCTCTAAAATGTATATCAACTACGGATTGTCTTGTCAAATCAAGATGTTCCAATGAAAAGTAATAGATCGGATACAGATTCTTAAAATCATATTGTGATACTTGCAGACCAGTATCGACATTTTGATTGCGTGCCATAAATGACAACAGACGATGATAAACTCGTGCAATATGATTTTCTGTGTAATTAAGTTGTATATCTTCAGATGGTTCCTGTTGGCCGTTTATTCTCAGCGAGATGTCTTTAACACCTAATGGATCAAATATCATATGGCTGGAGAGTTGATTGCCAACTCGTGTGTTATCCTGTAACGCAATAAATATATGACGTGGCGCAGCAACACCTTGTTTTGATGCTATGTTCCATGTGAATAACCCGTTAATATTTGATTGCTTAACATCTGTACTTACCGTTAGCCAACTTAGTAATGATTTTCCTCCTTGGTCCATAAATGATAGTAATCGTTCTTCTGCAGTAATTGATGGAGTTAGTACTGGCATCCACAATGAAATTTTTGTTAAAATGACTTTACCGGCATTTGGATTTGCATTGTCTGCAGGAATCCTCCAAATTGCATCATTATCATCACTCTTTTGCACGAGTGCTACTGTATGCTTCGCTCCATAAATAACTTTTCGGACATTTCTGCAGAATCCAAATATATGATGCAGTGGAATCGCGCATGAAAATAATTTACGCCGCCCCTCCAACATTGATATACGTGTTGCAGCTCCTAGATTGAAATTGGGATCGTTGTTTATAATCATATTTTCAACATCAACATCAGCGGCACCAGCATTATTCTTTGGTCGTCTGATAATAAATTGATTTCCTCCAGCGGTATTTTTAACATCTTTTGCAAACATCATAGAAGGTCCTGTTGATCTTGTATAATCATCAGAATATCTCGCTAACCCGATTATTGTTGTAGCCACATCAATATCGTGATCTATCGACTCAATTTCTTTTCCATCAATAAGATATCTAGCACTCTCAAATAGCGCCATGATACCATTATTGACAAACCCGACTTGAGTACCAACTGGATACGGTGCTGGTACAACAGGAGTATCAGCAGCTGTTACAAGTTCTCCTTCTACTTCAATAAACGCTTCAGCGGGTAGAAAATATTTACTGGTATCATGAACTTGAAGTTCAATTCTTGATCGACTATTTGAGTCTATTGCATGATAGGCGTAATATTGATAATCGCGTACAGAATCATCCTTGGGGACTGGGGCGTCTATATCAAATGCTGGATCAGGTGACCTTTTGAACATTTTATTATATATCCATTGATCTAAATTGCGATTTTCACCGTCGTGGTTGTAAGCCACTTCCTGCTATCATATTTGCGATGTTGCTTTGGTCGGGAGTCATCAATGACTCTAGTTTTTCATCTACTGCGTTATTTAATATTTTACTAACACTTGCAGGCATAACTGCAGTAGATGGTAACGGTTTCTTTCTCCGTCTAACTAGCGCTGTTAATTTATTCTTCGCGGCTGAAAACGCTTTTCCGGCAAGATCTCCAACAGCACTAATACCCTTATCACGAATAACATCAATTGCTTTCATTCCTAATTGTTTAGCTAACGGCATCACTTTTGGGGCCATTCTTGTAAATAACCCTGCAATTGTATCACCGAAACCATCTCCGTAATATGCTCTATAAAAAGGCAATCGTGAGTTTACCACATAGACGCTGGTTGGTTTATCATGATTGTAGTGTATGATCATTCTTATTGTGAAATTGCTAGCAATTTCTAAATACTAGTGTTGCGTTTTCAGTCACTATGATACCCACTTTCCACTAACTCGCCAATGAAATCTCGATATATTTTGATATCCATGATACCGCCTTGAAATAACCGTCTACAGATATCAGCTGCTTCATTAATTATTTCCAGTGAGTTATTTCCAGCTCTGAACCCTCCGATTAGAACATCTAATCGTGATATATCACTGACAACACTACCAGGACAGTTTCCAACTAGACCACTCCCCAGAAATTCCTTCTCATCGTATGGCTGTCTTATTTGGAGTTGAAAATTTCTCTTAAAGTCTCTGTATTCCTTCATCCTTCTATCTAAACCTCCAGTATTTATTTCATACACTATATCAGCCCATTCATTATGTGACATTCTATAATCCGTATAATTGTCCGTGAAAAACTTCTCTTGTGAATCATAGCTGTTAGCAGCAAATTCACCTAAATTGTATATATCCTCATTGAGAATTAGTTGTTTAGCGCTATCGGTAAATAGATCCGCTAATTTCTTTGATTTAGGTAGTCCACTAACTAGTCGTTGTCGTTCTATATCCTGAGGAAGTGTTTTTAATGATTTTTTTTGTTTGTTTAGTTCTTTTTGCTATTTTTTCTAACACAGGGAGAAAAGACTCTTCTTGTTTAGAAATTGCTGATGTTACATCCTCAGTTTAAGGTTTAAATAACTGTTGTGTATCAGTAGAAAAGTCAGTCTGAAGACTGTCGTTCTTGCAGTTTATTCCTTACAGAGTCACGAATTGGTATAAATCTCTTAATTGCATCTAGTCGTTCACGAGCCAATCGGGTCGTTAATGCTTCATTGACCATTATTTGAAATTGCAAACAATTTTTCAATTTGAATTCCCGAACCCGACCTAACAGACACAATCGATTTTTTATTCAGTGTGTGAAATATTTTTTATTCAGTGTTAAATATTTTTTATTGCTGTGAAATTATCGATTTTTTAGTCAGTGTGTGAAATATTTTTTATTCAGTGTGAAATATTTTTATTTTTTATTCAGTGTATAATTTTTTTTATTGCTGTGAAATATTTTTTTTTTATTCAGTGTGAAATATTTTTTATTGCTGTGAAATATTTTTATTTTGTATTCACTGTGTGAAATATTTTTATTTTTTATTCAGTGTGAAATATTTTTTATTCAGTGTGAAATATTTTTTTATTGCTGTGTGAAATATTTTTTATTGCTGTGAAATTATCGATTTTTTATTCAGTGTGTGAAATATTTTTTATTGCTGTGTGTGAAATATTTTTATTTTTTATTCAGTGTGAAATATTTTTTATTGCTGTGTGTGAAATATTTTTATTTTTTATTCAGTGTGTGAAATATTTTTTATTGCTGTGAAATATTTTTATTTTTTATTCAGTGTGAAATATTTTTATTTTTATTCAGTGTGAAATATTTTCAGAGATGCTGCCAGAAATTTTTTTAAGAGGGGGAGGTCCCCAACACCTACATCTAGAGGGGGGGAATCATGGGGGGACAATGTCGAATGTAGCTGATTGGTGATAATATTATTTTAAGGTATATGCATACCTA
Organism: Unio pictorum; assembly: GCA_030141615.1. Classification (NCBI taxonomy): domain Eukaryota; kingdom Metazoa; phylum Mollusca; class Bivalvia; order Unionida; family Unionidae; genus Unio; species Unio pictorum. Next base: position 6,604,231 of record JARLTB010000107.1, on the reverse strand, counting down.
ATTTAAAGCAAGCATTTAATGACTTAATATCACTTCTTTGCTATCAAATATATAATAAGGTATCTGCATACCCAATTCACTTTGCTGAGCTGGTAAATATTCTTCTCTGTTTCTTATCACTCCACTTCTTCAAAGCCTTTGGGAACTGAAAATCGTTTATATGACCCCCTTGAATCTGAATAGTCATCAGTTTATTCACAGTTTCTGATGTTAATCTATTCCTTAGAGCAGTGTGATCTCTGTTTTGTGAACTAAATCCCCTCTCACAATCTGCTGTTTGTAGTGGAAGAACCGCTGCTAATTTGGCCAATTTAAACAAATTCGGAAACTGGTCTTCGTGATATTCAAACATAATTTTCCACAACTCAATCATGTTGTCTCTGGGATATTTCTGTTGTAGAATCACATTTTTTGCAAGGCTGTATTCAGCCAAGGTTGCAGCACCATCAATAAGAGCCTTACTGGTTACACTACCAATTTTCTTGTCCTCTCCAAAATGTTGGATTAGAGTTTCCATTTCAGTTAGACCATGATCAGCATCTTTTGAAAGAAATGACAAATTTTTCAGTCCCAAAGCAGCAAAACTTGTGGCTATTGTTGTATGTTCTGCAGGAAATCTTCTTTTCATCTGATCTACAAGCTTGTCACAAAAATCTTTCTTGGCTTGATTAATTTCTTTGCTTACTTCCTTCTGGTCCTTTTCTGTTTCACCTTCTTTTGTTCCAAGCTTAACACCCTTTATAGAAGCACATTTACCAGCGCCATCCATCTTAAGTTCATTTAAAAACAGAGTCTGATGATGGCTTTTCCCTTCCTTAGCTCTCTGGGCAGCAGTATAAAACCCATCCAAAACAGGTTTGACTGCAGACACATCCAGTTGCTGTTTCTGAAAGGTCATGCTAACAGATGCCAAAGATGGAATAATGTCCAGCAGAAAATAAAGCATGGCAACAAACTTATAGTGTGTAAGATTCTCATACATATATGCACATGTTTTGCTGTCCTTTTTGTGTTTTTCAAAGTAGCAGACCAGAGGCTTCCATGAATGGTACACTGCATATAATGCACTGTAGAATGCCATCCAACGAATTTCATGTACTTCTTTCATAGAATATTCATCTGAGTCCAATACATTTTGAATTTATTTTAGTTCAGCTGTCCTTGAAGATGACTTCTTAAAATATCTGAATATCTCCTACAAAACATTTTGAAAGGTTTCATTTAAGAAAGCTACCTCCTCTGCAGCCTTGGAAGAACATAGGTTTAATCTATGTGCCATACAGTGTACGGAAACAAGATGGGGATTCTTTTCTTTGCACCGAGTTGCAACACCTGTTTTTTTGCCGGTCATAATGGAGGCACCATCACTACCAAACCCTACAATCTTATTGAAAGACACACCTCTTTTCTTCAAAAAATTCTCCAGTTCAGTGAAGAGAACATCTGCTGTCACATGTACCTCTTTCACATGCAAATTTCCAAGAAAAAGGGTTTGTACATTTAAATCATCACTAACCACATTTGCATACACAACAAGCTTTTTACTGACAGAAATGTCAGTGCTTTCATCTATCATAACACTAATAAATTCACTAGACTGCATTTTATTATCAAGATCTGCTGTGATTAAATCCGCAAAAGTGTCGATGAATTCCTCCCCTGTGCTGCGAGATTCATAGTGTGCATTATCCCCTGACCTTAAGGACTGTAATGCTTCACATCCATTCAATTTCTGCAACTCAATCAAACTAGAATATTTTGCAATTGGCAGGCTCTCATAGGCAATGTAATATGCTGTCCGCATGGCACAAATGATAGCATCTTTTTTTCCGCCATTTTTGAAACTGCATTTACCGCTGCAGACTGGAATTCTTTCTGCATTACACTTTCTCTAAGTGCTTGGGCATGATGTCGATTCCATATGCCGTGTCAAAGTTGATGTTCGATAATTTTTGCAACCACTTTCAGCTGTAAATGGATTATCTTTCTTACATTCTCGACATAAAACACAAGACATCCCTCCTTTTGGTTCTTTCCTTAACCAGTTGTAGGTACTCAACCACTTATCTTGGAATTTTGGTTCCTTTTTTCTCTTTTTCTCAACAGCCGGTTCCTCTTCCACGTGCCTTGTGGATGAGGTGCCGGCTATTTCATTGTCATCGGTTTGTGCAACGTCTTCTGTTCGCATCAAACCATCACAGCTTTCATCTTGCTCTATAATATCGTCCGTAGCAGACGACCTTACCGTAAAGAAATCGGTTATCTTCCTTTTCGACATTCATCAAACTAAACACTTCTTACGCTTTATAAATTTCCGTTATGGCTGATCAATGGATCAATTTGTCATACCCCTCTAGGAGACAATTAAATCGGAACCCCCTGGAGCGTGTCCGCAAAATACCCCCCCCCCCCATCCGCAACAGATCTCAATCATACAGACGCTTGTATACAAACGCTAAATCTAACTCAGTATAGCCTGATTGAGCTCATGGACGAACAAAATTTAATTTGAAAAACGTTTATTTTTAATTTATGTTTTTTTTTTTAAAGCGCGCATTGGGTATAAAAAATTGCGGGAACCGCAGGTAACTTGCGTGAATTTTCCCCCATTGATTTTTAGAAGTTGCGTGACTAGCGATCGTTACTGCGAGAAACCCGCGATCCCGCGGCCTGGCAGCATCACTGTATTTTTATTTTTTATTCAGTGTGTGAAATATTTTTTATTGCTGTATGAAATATTTTTATTTTTTATTCAGTGTGAAATATTTTTTATTCACTGTGAAATATTTTTTATTGCTGTGAAATATTTTTATTTTTTATTCAGTGAAATATTTTTTTATTCACTGTGTGAAATATTTTTTATTGCTGTGAAATTATCGATTTTTTATTCAGTGTGTGAAATATTTTTTATTCACTGTGTGAAATATTTTTTATTGCTGTGAAATTATCGATTTTTTATTCAGTGTGAAATATTTTTTATTGCTGTGTGAAATATTTTTTATTGCTGTGAAATATTTTTATTTTTTATTCAGTGTGAAATGTTTTTTATTCACTGTGTGAGATATTTTTTATTGCTGTGTGAAATATTTTTTATTGCTGTGAAATATTTTTATTTTTTATTGTGAAATATTTTTTATTGCTGTGTGTGAAATATTTTTTATTGCTGTGTGAAATATTTTTTTATTGCTGTAAAATATTTTTATTTTTTATTCAGTGTGAAATATTTTTTATTCAGTGTGAAATATTTTTTATTCACTGTGAAATATTTTTTATTGCTGTGAAATATTTTTTTTTATTCAGTGTGAAATATTTTTTATTCAGTGTGAAATATTTTTTTTTTATTTTTTATTGATTTCAATCAAAAAATGCTAAAAAAAATGAAAAATCTCTGAGATTTTACGGTCAAGTAGTCGATTTCTCGTAGTCTATTTCGATTCGACTGTTTGTCAAAATCGTTCATTTTCTTGAATTAACGCTCGTATATTTCTAATCTTCGAATTAACCTTTTTTTTCAATTCATATTCCCTACCCAATTCTTTTCGTATTTCTTCCATGATAGTAAATAACGGGACAAACGCACTTACGTCACTGGAAAATGCAAGAGAGTCCCGAATAAAATTCTGAATTTTTTTGATAAGCGCATATTTCTTTGGTAGCATATATTTGTTGTTGTTAACCCCGTATTCTATATCCTGAAAATCTGACACAATTTGATCACAATTTAAGCCATCTGATAGTATAATATCCTGACTTTTCCATTTTGCAATTTCAACTATAATGCTATTCATTTTTTCAGAATTCATATTCTATTACAGTACATATTTCTAAATGAAAAATATGACGCATTAGACGTAACTAAATTGAATTTTTTGTCCGCTCTTTTTTGAAATCGCCGTCTTGGTTATTCCCGATGCAACTTTTTGTACCGAGGATGGACAAATATTGAAATACTTAACGGCGCTAGTTATCGATTGGAATATTTTTTCTTCGTTAGTTATTGTATTGAATGATTTTACTGATCTTTTCCCAATTGATTTATAAGTACCAGTCTTTCCTCGTTTGGTATTTTCACTCTGTGTAACAACTTGTAGATTTGATAAAGAATTGTTCTTTGGATTAGAATCCATGTGATCAATAACAAAACCATCTTTGATCAATCCATTGTGACATTCATACACGAAACGATGGCAGTAATAAATCTTCCCTCCAGCGCAAAACTTCAAATACCCCACACCATTATCCCACCCAACTGGTTTCTTCAGTCTACAGTGTCTGACAGTACCATCACTGGATGCTTCATAATTTGTAATCACAGGGTGTGGTCTGAATTCTTGGTTCATTTGTATACATAATACTATTTGTCTAATTCATTGTTTGGTCTAATAATAACATCACTGGAGAATCTTTCGATGTAGTCTTGAGGAGTTCTTATGATTTTGTCAGGGACTTTGTCAGGGTCAGAATTTTTTATTCTTTTGTCATAATAACGCTTCAACTCTCTATATCGCTTACCACCACAACCGATACACAATTGTGATTTCCCCATGACCCCAACCCCACATCGAATACAAGGTAACGGACCAAGGCTTCCACGTCTAAAGCTTTGCATATGATACCCACAGAACTCATTTCTGCATGATTTGTTACAAGGAGTCACTGATCCAATCATGAGCCATTTCCAATGATTCATTATACATAAATCTTTCATTTAAATGCTTGTTTTAATTATAGTATGAAGGAGTTTGAGAGATTATCGAAAATTACGCCTTGGAAAAATGCTAAATTCAATCTTGATACAGTTTCTGATACACCAAAGAATAAAATTCTTGATAGAACCATGATTAGTAAAATCAGAGATTGTTTTAATGAATTCAAGCGTGATGGGGCATCTCATTGTTGGTCAACATTTCGAATTGTACCTAATATCGATGCTACCATGAATGATGAAAAAGCAGCAGTGATAATCTCACATCTTACGCGAAAAAGGTATTTTTTTAGATTGAAATTCATTATCCGTGACGACACTGGAAATTGGATTATTCGTGATAAATACGAACCCATCCTGAAGGATAAAAAAACTATCACTGTTAATCAAGATTCCAAACCAGGAATTTTGACTGGAATTGACAAACCATACTACGAGAGATTTTATCCTGTAACAGCAGTTGTTTACGGGATATATCCGTTAAATGACAAACCTGATATTGCAAAACTAGCACCCATGAAATATTCGTCATTGCCACTCAATTGTGTAGCAGAACGAATAATAGAACACTTCACAAATGCATCCCGGGGGAATAAATTGACTGATTTAAGACGAAAAAAAATAACCGAATGGGAACTGACAGTGAAACAGCATGGGGCAACAATTCAGGATATAGCTAAGTTAGAAAAATCATTGAGATTTCCAATATCAGTAACGACAATAACCGGAGAAGTATTATACGAATCGAAATATAAATCACAAGGAACTCCAATACAAATTATTGATCATAACGAACACGCGTGGTCATCTGCAGTAACAATATTCCCACGGGATAGAACTGTAAAATATATCCCCAAACCGAAGAGTTTTTTACCGAGCAGAAATTATTTGATGCTATTTACAATTTGAGTAAAAAAGATCCTGTGTCGATGTGGCTTTTTCACAGTGCTGCAGACGATGAATGTAGATTTGATCAGTTTGTAAGACCCAACGGAGAATTGTAGCGTACTGAAGAGCTGCATAATCAAATGAAAAAACTAGCTAGTGAGTTTTTCTCTCCAGAGAGTATTGAAGATCAATTACTAACAAATTGTTTTACACTTCCCTCGGTTGCAGCACATTTTGCTAGGAAGAAAAACGCGTGGAAACCAACGCGAAGTGAGTTTCTATCAGATGTCAGATTGAGCTGTCTTGAATACAGTCATGGTGGATTATGGAATACAAAATATGACACTGAAACCGTTATTTCCGTTGATATGATTGCGTGTTATCCAGGGAGTTTTCTCGGGTATGGAGAGTGTTCTGAGTACTTCAAACGATTTGGACACCCCACACACGAAATGGCTCGTGTTGCGATTAATGGTCCACTGCCTGATTTTGATTTAACCGGATTCGCTCGTGTAGTATCATTTGAATTGGCTACAGGACTTCATCCGTGTAGTTATCTTTGGATTGGTAAACACATGTCTGAAAAACACTGGATGCCAATTACGCTATTGAGATATATGATTGATTGTGGGATGTTACAATCGTTAATTGTCAGTGAAGCGATTATATCCTATCGAGCACAGAAATCAGTCTGGTTACCACAACCTGATATAGAAAAAATAATTAGCGAATAGCGAAAACTGTTTCCTGACTTTAATGAACAACAAATCATGGATTGGTCCAAACAGTTATTTGAAATCAGAAACAACAAAGCAAAAGATCTTGGACGAAGAATAATTGGCAAATTTACTCAGGGTGGCAAATATGACAATACAACATATTCTTCACGATTGATTATAGACAATGCTGAATACGATTTTGTAATCGCGGATCTAACGAATAAGGGCGTATATGTCAATCGAAAAGACGCATTTCTGTCCGATGGAACCAAATTGGGTACAATTGTTACCTACAACGATGGATACAATCCGCAGTATACACATTTGCGAGCTTCTATGCTCGGTTATGCTTCTATCAATTTATTTTCAATGATAAATAGATTTCCTGACACCGCAGTTAGAGTCGCCACTGACTCATTTTACATAAACAGCGATGTTGCTGAATTCATTAGCGGTAGCAACGAGAATTGGGGGTCATGGAGAATTAAGCGGGAAATGCTTCATGATTATATTCAATCAGCAGATGTTACAATTGAAAATAATTATCGGAATCTCTTTGAGATTCAATCAGAATTTTCTAATGCACCACCGTGTTCTGATCCAATCTGTAGATATAAAACAGTTTATTTAAACGGTTGTGGTGGGTCAGGAAAAACAACTCGTGCAATTGAATTATATCGTGGCAAGTCAAACATGATTGTGCTAACACCAACTCACAGACTTGCAAGAGAGATGATACAGCGAGGGGTAAATGCCTGTACTTATCACAGTTTCTTTCGATGGAAAGGAAATAAGTGGACTCCTGAGCGTATGGGCGAGAAATTTATTCCTGAAATCATCATTTGGGATGAAATAGACACAGTGTCATTAGATGTATTACAAACATTTCTTGAGTGGTTGTTATTGAAAAATACAAAAGTCGTCATGTGCGGTGATCACGGACAACCACAACCATTTGTCGGTGCATCCCCACATAAATGGCTAAAGGGTTTTGTAGACTATTATGAAGAAATTAGTACTGATTATAGATCACTTGATGAACAATTACGAGAATTCAAAGCGCTAATTAAATTACAACCGGATAGAATCCAGTGTGAAATAGCGCGTGAAATAATTTCAGAAACTCCAATGAATGATTTCTGGGAAACATGGAGACCAAATGATTTGATAATTGCAAGTAGAAAAATAGTCAGAGACACACTTCAGATGAAGTTATTTGAAACGCATAAAGAAAAATTTACAACGCTTCCAGTACCGTTATGTTATAGGCCTTCGGATACACGAAAACAGAACATTGAAGTTGATATTCCAGGACAAAGTGAAAAACAAATTCTCGTATTAAATGATATTGTGCTGGTTGATATCAGCGTCGTCGAAGATGCATTGCGTGCTAATAAATCCCCATGGACGCTAGGATACGCAGCAACAATACATTCTTCACAGGGATTGACTATATCGGATACAATTGTTTGGATAGTAGATAATCGTATTGAGTGGTCAAATTTAGTCTATCTTGCAGTATCCAGAGTACGAAAAATAAATCAGCTTCGAAGAATTGTTTTAGATGCTAGTTAAGACCCCGCGGTGGTAATTGAGTATCCTCGGGTATCACTTGTAATTGTTGTCGAGTAAATCCTCGTTGAGAGGCAGTTGAATCCAGTCTATAGATTGCTGGTCTAGAAACGCTAGATCGTGTTATACTAGATATCTTGTGTGCAGTAACACTCCAAAAAGGATCAGTAGCCCTTTTTCTGCCACCTTCAAGCTCTCCTGGTTCGTATAAATACCTAACAGTGATATTACTACCAGGAATTGGTTGGGAAATGCTAGAATCCTCTTGTGAGAGTTTTAGTATAGACTTCTTTTTAATCGCGTTGATAGGTTTCATGTTGATTGTTCTAGTAATCTCGTTATTTAGCGCTGCAACTACCCCTGGTAACCTTTTGACCCATTCACGGGATCTTTTTTCTTGGATGAATTCTTTTGCGTATTGATATCCAAATAACCGTTCAGCAAGTGTCCGACTAAACCGTTCTACAATTGCCTGATCACGATGTAGCGCAGTATGCCCCCGTCTGATGGTGACATTATGATTTTTCATTATTGATAACACTGCACCCTGAAATTCCTTGCCAGGATCAACTTGTAATAGATTTGGCCAGTGCAGAGGACCCCTTCGATAAATCCTTTCAAATGCAGAAGCAACTTCAGGTGATGATTTTGTTTTTAACGGTTCTGCTTCTTTGTATCGACTTGCAACATCAACCACAGTTAACGCGTATTTGTAACCACCATCATGTGGCAGAAATAATATATCAGCCTGATGAACTTCATTAGGAACGGTCACATCAAAATGCGAGTAGTGAATTTGTTTAGGCGGTGGTAGATAAATCTGCCATATAGCCTGTTTGGATAACCAATTAGCCGCAGTGGCTTTTTTTTCACTTTTGCAGCGCTAGCGAGTTTATTGATTGCTGCCTTGCCTCTCCAGTATCCACTCGGAGAATAATAAATAGATTCCATGTTGTTATTAATTACCAGCACCTAACATCAATTTACTTTTCATTGCCGATTTTATCAAAAATGAAGCCATTTTTTCTTTGAAAGATTTATCAGGAATAGCATTTAAATTAATTTCACATCTGCTAGATGTCTATGCTGCAAATTGCTGCTTTTATAAGCAACATCATGAACGTGACACGCCTTATCAATGGCGTTTATTGGTTCTTCACCGGGTTTGGGTTGGTTATGATTATTGAGTCTGATATCAAGTCTTGTTCCCGGTCCACAATAACTATACCCTGGAAGGTGTTTTTCTCCTGGATACTTTGCCCATGGGGTTCCAGTGAGTTTAGTTAGCTTGGCCGCGATATCACCTCCTCGTTTTTTTTTAAAGGTTCCTTGGGTTTACCAAGGGAAACAAATCTAAATTGCTTTGTACTACATTGTACGCATTTACCAGAAAGCGCTGATCGGTTATTTTTAGTTGTAATCGTCGTCAAGTCATCTGTGCCAGTACGCGCCCTACATTTCACACAATATAGATCCATAATTTATATATAACAGCATGAATGTAATTGATTATTCAGCTACCAGACGACGGGAACCTATTAAACACCAATTAGAATGATTATAATCGGACCATCTGGAAGCGGCAAGACACAACTGCTACTTAATTTGATAACGAGATGGATGAAATGGAACACATTGTATTTAATAGCCCCGAGTGTAGACGATCAGCGATGCTATGAAGTGCTAAAGGATTTTAACGAGAAAGCAGAAGAATTTCAAAAAATCGATGATGATTTTATTGAATTTATTACTGATATCAACGATGCACCGAGCATTGATTCCATCGACGGAAGTATTAACAATTTAGTCGTATATGACGATATCATGTTAGACAATCAAAAGAATCCTGCTAGGATATTTTCCAGAGGCAGGCATAAAAGCACTGATGTGATATATGTCACTCAACGATACACACAAATTCCAAAAGTGATTCGCGATAACTGCAATCTGCTGTGTGTGTTTAACGGAGTTGATACTCATACACTACGAAATATTCATCAGACCTGGTGCAGCGGTGATATGAATCATAATCAATTTAGAAATTTCTTTAGTCACGCTCAGTCAATACCACACGGATTTGTGACGATAAATTTAGCAGACCCTCGGACGCGATATCGTGTCGGACTTGATAAAATATTCGGTTGAAATCATAGAGGTGAGTGTCCATCGTGTTTTTACTCATTTCGAAGCCCCCTGCAAGATCGTGTTTCAGACAAAATCACTAAGTCTCTGTTTGGCAAATGGAGACTTTATTTTTTTTTGGTTAAAACTTGAAAATTCGTAGGAAGGGTCTATTTGTTGTTTTGACGGTTAAAATCGATTTTTGTTTGAAAAGTTGTCTGATTCACCCTCTCTGCTGCTTGTGGTCTACTGTGAACAAAATGACTGTAATTTCAAACCGTTCATTCAGATTTTTCTCACAAAACTCATGTTGTCTATGAAATACGAGGGTTCTGTTGATATAACAAGCTTTACTATTACTATAGGAGAGTTCTGAAGATGCAGCTCCCCCCCCCCCCGCAGGTTACAGTTTATTTTCAACTTTTAGAGGAGTAAATGAAGACAATTTGTGTAGTTATGTATTTTATTGTTTTTTCCACATTTTAAAACAATATGTACCCTGTGCGCACGGAATACATGTGTATATTTTGCTTCCAAGATTCTTACAATAAAATGCTATCGATTAATGATAAAACAGTGGTACTCGACTGTCAGAAAAACATATTTTCTGAACACAGAATGATTATTGTCAAAAAATGAGTCACAGCGACTAACAGCGATACGAATTAGCTCAGTTGATAGGTCGATCGATGTGTATACCAGATGTCTAGAGTTCGATTATTTTTTCAACATATTTATGTCTTTCTAACTTAATAATCTGCCATAATCAAGTTGAGTCATTTTAAATCTTTTTCATGATACACAGATCATTTCTATTTTCTGTATGTTGCTTGTTTATGGTTTTAAGAAAATATACATAACACTATCTATCGTTGCATTGTAACAGCATTTTTTTCTTCTTCTTCAGTCTGATTGTATAAAATATGTCAGAGTTTAAGATTCGGCTAATGTAGTTATGTGAGAAAGCTTGCCAGTAGCTTCTCGTGGGTCGGTGGTTCTTTCTGAGGGTTTTCCAGGGTTCTTCATCCACCATCAATACTGGCCGCCATGTATAGCCTATCGTGTGCTGAAAAAGTCGTTAAAACCTACAACAACAATATAAAATATGTTACTCTATAACAAGTTCACATGCCTCGTGCTCAGTTACATGTGCAATCAACAGCAGATACATGCGTCAGTCAGCATGGAAACAACCGATTTATCTAGGACGTTTTCTAATCAAGGGTACATTGTCTTTACTTGTGATACTTTCACCTTTGTAGTTTAAAATCAATAGGATTCTTTCTTATACCAATGTTGGTCATTGCATTTTCTATCTTTCAGTTAATGACCTTGACCTTTTTACACCGCATTCTATGTATGTATGTATGTATGTATGTATGTATGTATGTATGTATGTATGTATGTATGTATGTATGTATGTATGTATGTATGTATGTAAAAGCGTACATATCGACACACCGTCTTTTATTGTGATGTCGGTGTAGTCGGAGCATGCAGGATTTTTCTTACAGCAGATTTCATTTGGCTATGACGGTTTCAATCGCAGATCAGTGCGAAATCAAATTGTTACATGTATGCTTTAAATTCATCAATATGGTTTATATACTCGCATACATATTTACGAGATCATATGATGTCAATCTACGATGCAATCTGAAATTTAAACAAACAAACAAAAACAACAAACCCAACTTATGCATGACATTTCTTAATACAATTAGCTTCACATAGGGAAAATTCGACAACAAATGTAATCGCGAGGCAACACACATATAAGGTTCAATAGAGGTGTGCAGGGACTAAATGTGACTGAACTAAACAGTCCATTTACAGATCTCCAAGAACTACATGCTGTCATACAACTTATTTAAAAACCAAAATTAGAAGAATTGTTGTTAAAGTCATTAAAAACATACAAGAGTTAAATATCCTGCCAGGTCACAGTGGTATACATATATACCAATATATGCATACAATTTGAAATCAGTTAGCCTCATTGCAGGTCTAACTGCACGCTAAAGTTGTCGTTTTTAACGCAATTTTTCAGCGCGTTGTGACCAGTATAATTGGTGGAGGAAGAACCCGGGAAAACTTTGGCAAGAACCATCGACCCATGGGAAGCTAATGGCAAGCCTTTTCACTTGCCTACTTTAATCGTGTCCGAGAGCCGAACCCACGCAGAGGTTAAATGACTTGTTGGTAAAGGCGAACGGTGTAGACAACTCGCCAGCCAGGGCACCGGCACGCTACTGAAAAAAGGCACCATTTTTTTTTTGTCAGCCTGTTTATAATGTAATCTGGAAACGACATAGCATCAGTTGCGTCACACCAAAAGTGCATGCATGTGACAAGAATTAGGCTGCATTCACTTTGCGAAATTGTCTGAGACGAATTCCAATCAGTGCCTCATATTTCCAAAATCATAAAAATCCGATTTTGCTCAACAATGACGTCATAAAAATTCCACTTAAAAAGCTGCCCCACAGGTAATCAGTATGAAAATAATATTTCTGCATCAAACAGGTTACTTGACCTACTTCTCCTGCCCATTTCGAAACCAACAAAGAGATGAATGTAATAGAGTCGCCAAGATTTTGGTAAAGCTAATACTTGTTTACTTTTTGTTATGCCCTGGGATAATAATAATAATAATAATAATAATAATAATAATAATAATAATAATAATAATGTTTTTTTTTATAATACAGGGTACTGGCCCATGATACAAATCCATATATCATGCGGTACAACATATAATGTGTCTATTATATAAAAATTATACATAAAGGAATACATAGAGGATATCTACGTTTTCTTTTTAAAAGTAGATATATGGAAATATTTCAAGCATGAAGTGGAAACATAAGCCACTCGTGACAATACAAAACGTTTCCACTTCACCGGTGAAATACTTCCTCATATCTACTCAAAATGACCGAGATTTTCCATTTTATTATATTTTAAGTCAAAACTAGAAGATATTCATGGAGTTTCCACCTTTTATCTACGTCTGTTAACGGCTACATTACTACACCTAAAACAGAAGTTCCGAAATTTACAATAACGTTAGGGCAGAGACCTTATATAAAGTTAGCTTCCAAAACTAATGCTTCGCATTGTGTACTTGGTCAAATTATTGCCTGCTTATAGGCTGCAGTCTGGATCAGTAACAGACGCTGCAGGGAAATTTCGATTGTCACTTAAATTTTGATTTGCATTTAACACTCGTCAATGGCCGATTTTCCATCGTTTTCAAACATGATCATGATTGTGTTGTTGTTGGTGGTGGTGGTGTGTGTGTGTTGAGAGAAGTAATCGCTATTAAAACAATTATGATTATATATATATATATATATATATATATATATATATATATATATATATATATATATATATATAATCAATCGTTTTCCTAAAAAGTCCATTTGTTGTAGTGCAATATACTTGTGATACTGCAGTGCATGGATGATAAATTATCGCATAGCAGTTCGTATTTTGTGTAAGTTCGGTCACTTTTAATTTCCAGGATTCATGTAGAAAAGTAATTCTAAAACTTTAATACTTAATTAAAGCTTACGTTTTTTTGTTTGGAGGTTGTTTTTAGGCATTTTGTTATTTTAGTCAATTCTGACAGGCTTTTCCTCACAATGTGCACAATAGTCAATTGGCGCGTTAAATCAATGTATGCTAGAGAACACACATTCTTGGAACAAGTTAAGATATTGTTGATCGATCGATCAAGAGAAAAAAAGGAAAAAAGAAAAGAAAATGGAAATAGGCGTAAATATAGAAATACAGGTTTAAATAACATACATATAGGCAGATATATATCCTAAATATGGAAAAGAAAGTTGTAAAATAGATAATGTTCCTGTACGATAAAAGTGCTCTTGCCATTTTTCTCCAATTGATTTATTTTAGTATCTTGTCAATAAGGAGTCTCATTTTGTATGCACAAGTCAGTATCATGTCTGCAGTTATGTATAAGCATTTTATAAATGGTTCGTGAAAATTTAGACAATAATTTCTGAAGAGAAAGTCCGCCTCGCATTAGATAAATCGAAGTATGGCAAAGCCGATGGAGTTATTTATTTGTCTACAGGCAATTGAACTGCACATCTTTTAAGACTATTGTGCATATTGTGAGGATAAGTCTTTCAAAATTTAGTAAAATAACTATAACTGCATTATTTTGTATGTTTGGCTTGAAGATAGTTATCATTCCTAACTAAGTATATTCCTGACGTCTAGGGGACTTGTCATGCCAATGATATTAAAACAAGTTCATTTGTCATACACGTACGTCTGTTTCAAATGAATTGGTATATAAAGTGTTAGGAAGAATTATTGTGCAGAATACAAATCATCATCATCATCATCATCATCCATTTTGATTATCTAGGCCTTTTATTAATCCTCTAACGAGGGTAGGCCTGTCTGTTTCGTCATGTGAGTATTCAAAGCTTTCTTCCAGGCTCTACGGTCCTGTGGATTGATTCCGCTCAGCCCCAACGTCTTTCTGTCTCTTTTTGTCAACTCTTCCCATGTTAGCTTAGGTCTGCCTGGAGCTCGACTTCCAGTAACTTTGAAGGAACGGACCTTGGATATCCACCCTTTACTACGCTCAACATGGCACAGCCATCGCATCCTATTTGATTGGATAATGTCAGAAATGTTTCTGATGTTGAGCTGAGTGAGGAGAGACTCAAATGGGACATTCGCCTCGGGATTTACATGGCAGATCCATCGTATCATGGCTTTATCATTGCGATATATCTTCCTGAGAGTTGTAGCAGTGACAGCCCAGGTTTTAGAGCCGTATAACAACACAGGTCTGATGTAAGTTGAGTAAAGACAACCCTTTGTAATGTGCGTCAGATGCATATTCGTCAGGATTGTGAGAAGCTCTCTAAACTTATTCCAAGCAGACTTGTAACGCGTTGTTGATGCCAGTTCACATCCTCCTCCGGCCGATATGGTGTCTCCTAGGTAACAGAAGTCGGCTACGACATCAAGCTTTTCTTCACCTACAGTTACTTCTGTCACATGCCTTCCATCAATAGGTCGAGCGAGTCCACTACATCTGGGACACTTGTAGCTTGGATCAGGTTTGAGATTGATATTGATATTTTGATATTGGCTTAGAACCCTAAAAATGCCGGAGGAAACATTTCTTAATGACTGCTTCTTTTCCATAAAGCCAAAAAACTCTAGTCACTCGTTATTTCTGAACTTAAACTCAACTAGAATAATCCCTTCTAACAAAAAGGCAGTTATATAACCCAGATGAAGAACACAATCAACAATCAATAATGATGCATGCTTGTGTGAATGCAAAGCGATGGGTGCCGTTTACCCGTGTACCTGGGTTCGAATTTCTGTAACGTACGAATAAAAAGAAACTCTAACCTTTGATATATATATATATATATATATATATATATATATATATATATATATATATATATATATATATATATATATATATATATATATATATATATATATGTATGTGTGTGTGTGTGTGTGTGTGTGTGTGTGTAACGCATTAATTTGCTGAAAAAAATTCAAAGCATAAATTTTAAATCTATTAAATGGGAAATAATCCATTAAAAAAATATTTTGAACAACAAAAAGCAATAACAGGGAACTAACTCTTAAGTTATAAAGGACATTATTCTGTAGAAAATACTAACGATATATGTATGTAAAACAAGGAAGACAGGAGAAAGATCATTACATGCGTGATTTGAGAACCACTGCTAAGACAGTGCGCAGCGAGTTTCTTCCGTTGTCGTTGCCAGCGTCATGTTTCGTTCAGTCTTCAATATTGTATGGTGCTTCTGCGTTTGATTATGATGATTCGACAGCCATAATATAAGCATGATGGGATGAAGCTGCTTGTCATAAAACTATGTCGATCTATATCAGCATGAATATTATACACTCAACCGAAACATTCATGAACGCTATTTCAATATTGGGCAATTTGCGCGATTCCTGAATGAAATGACAACGGATTATGATTACATGTATATTGCAACGGTATCAGCACTCCTTCGGAAAAGCATATCTTGAGTAGAGGAGTGACAGGGGTTATTTCTGTCAATCAAATTAATACTATCTCTACAGTTAATTAACTAGGTATGTAACTCTAATGCGTGCTATACCAACAGACCCCAGATAAATAATATTGCTGGCTACGGTGTCAGAACCACGAGATTTACAGGCGGAATGTCAGCTTGTCGGACTTTCAAGCCAAATGTCCGTCAGCTATCAGACTTCCGCTGTATATCATATACGAATTGAAATATTCGTACGGAAATATGAACCAGATATTAACCCCAAAGTAGATGAGGTAAGTATCAGCATAAAATACCTTGCTTTTATATTAGGTGTTATGCTAATGTGTAGGATGAAGGTATCTCTGATAGGTAAGACAGGTCATCTGACTTGCCACATTCCTATAACTCCACTGACAAAAGGTTCAAACCTCCTACCTTTAACACGTTGAATGTCCCGTGGTCCCGTCTGCAGTATTTGCTAACCACAAAACCAATAATGAAGAATACCAGTGCAGCAACGACTGCGATGATAATCACAACTTCCACAGCAACGTTATTTCCTTCGCCAGACTTGCTTTCCTAATAACGAAAAGAGTTTATATAATTATGACGGTTTAAATAATAGTAGTTTGTCTTTGTCTTCACTATTTGAGTAGATTCACTAACTAGCAGGAGCTGTCTTTGGTCAAGATGACGATACTAATAAAATAATAATAATAAAAAACTACTACTACTACTACTACTATTACTACTAACAACAACAACAACAACAACAACATTTTCCGACCACAGTCCATAGATCTGCATATAGTACCTAAAGAGAACAATATAAAAATAATACAATACTTGTTTTTGTCACAGAATTAGGCGAAAATTTGAACTGATTTTTGTTGTTCTTGAATTGCAAACGAAACTCACCATTTTCTTGATTTCGTCGTACACGCATTACCTGGGGTGATTAAGTGGCGTGTAACGATTTGCATGTGCCAATTTGTAATTTACATGAAATCCGAAATACTCGTTGTACGTGGTGCACGTTAAGCTCGATGTGATTTATGTTCACCTATAGAGAGTATATAAGGCGATGGATTTCTCATTATTATTTACGGGAACTAAAATATCTAATCAAAGGATAGATAACCTCGTCTTGCAAATCTCCAGCCAAAGGGGTGAGTGTTAAATTTACATTTCGTTTTATTGTGAATTTTATTCAGATTATCATTTCGTATAATGATGCCTTTATTGCAATAAACGTGGAATATTTGGAATTACTAGTCACTTTTAGACTTTAAATGAAATATCGTAATCTACGGCTTAGATTATTTTTGAGACCACTATTATTAGTCTGGTTTTGTTTATTATAGTTGATTCCGGAGATCTAATAACATCGTTGATTCCGTAGATCTGATAAATCATTGATTCCGTCGTTGATTCAGTCTGATTCCAGCTGATTCCGTCGTTGATACCGTAGAAGTTCATCACTGATAGCGCATCTAATAACATCGTTGATACCGTCTCTGATACCGTAGCTGCTAACATAGTTGTTACATTGTTTCTGGTACCGTAGCTGCTAATAACATCGTTGATACCGTAGCTGCTAATAGCATCGTTGATACCGTAGCTGCTAATAACATCGTTGATACCGTAGCTGTTAACACATCTGATACCATCTTTTGATAAACGTCTTTGATATCGTCTGATTTGTTGTGGAACATCTCTGTATAAATATCTGAATGTGCTTGTGCCGTTAATTTGTGCAAACGGAATTGAAGTATCTGTCTGTGTGTCGAACTGTCTGTTCGTCAATATCTGTGTAACGTGTAAATATCCGGAAAGCTAGAAGTCCGAGTGTCGGAGCTGTCTTAGAGTTGTAAAACGTCCGGGTAGACATCTAGGGGAGTGAGGAACCGTTGGTTCGGGTAGATGTTGTATGCTGTCTGAACGTATAACTGTGGTGGATCCGTGTAGGGAAACGTCCGATAATAGTATTGGTCAACCCTCGGTTCTCGGGGAAACTGGGAGACGATTCAACTGTTGCTGAATCGTGCGGTTATACAGGGGAGACACATAGGTGTATTGAAATTATAATATAATTTAATACATTGTTGTATTTGCATGCTTATGTCAGATCGCAATAATATTTCAAGTGATCACATAGATATCAATAAAAGCTAGCAACTTGATTCAATACAAGTATATGATCGTGCTAGTTATCGCAATCCATCGAGCGATAGATAGTTTGTCGTTTGTGTTTATTTTTTTCGTAAATCATACTTGCATTTATTTAACTTTCGTAAAGGATTCTTGGATCTGTGTATAATCCAAGAGATCCCTTTACATCTGAGATTCCTTTTGTATTGTTATTTAATTTGTTCATGTATTGTGAATGGTTGTGAGTGTAATTGTGGGTTGAGTGCATGAATTATTGTGTTGTTACATCTGTATTTTTTCATTTATAATTTATTACATAAATTTATATTTTCTTTCACAAATTGTGTTTGTATTGTTCATTTAATCCACCCTCCTCTCGGTAACAATTCTGTTACAATGGTGTCAGAAGTGGGATCGTTGGATTAAGTGAACTGACAATCATTTTTGTGAAGGTATACATTTAATGTTTATATTTGAGCGTGACCTTCTGTTAAGATAATACTCTAGTTGGAGTTTATTTTTGTTTAGTTTACCTAGGTCCGTGTGTCCAGTATAAACGTGTTTAAGACATTGGTTTGGTTACCTATCTATATTCGTATTACATTTGTCATGTCATCCCTTAAGGACTTGGTTGCCTTAGGCAAAGAATTTGGGTATGAAGGTGAAAGTTTGAGGAAATTTATTCAGGAAGAACAAGCCCGGGAAAGGGAAGAAAGGGCAAGGTCAAGGGATTTAGAAAGGGAATCCGAAGATAGGAAATGGGCCTTTGAGAGGGAAAAGATAGAATTAGAGAAGCAGGCCGAGAGGGAAAAGATAGAATTAGAGAAGCAGGCCGAGAGGGAAAAGATAGAATTAGAGAAGCAGGCCGAAAAAGACAGGATAGAATGGGAAAGAGAAGCGGAGCAAAGGCGAATAGAGTTAGAAAAACTAGCAAAACTAGAAATGTTCGAGTTAGAAGAATCAGCAAAGCAACGGGATCATGAGCGTAAGGTAGAATTAGCGACATCTGGAAGAGAACACGATTCTGCCTTTAGCAAATTAAGGGGCCCCAAATTACCTCCCTTTGACGATGAAAAAGATAACATAGATAGTTATCTTCATCGGTTTGAGCGGTATGCCGAAAACCAGAAGTGGAGTCAAAATGACTGGGCGCTGCATCTGAGTGCTTTATTAAAAGGTAAAGCACTGGATGTATACTCGCGACTTCCTAGGGACGATGTGTTTAAGTACGACGTCCTAAAGGAAGCACTTCTCAAAAGGTACGAGCTCACTGAACAAGGTTTTCGTAAAAAGTTCAGGTATAGCAAGCCCGATAAGGGAGAAACCTTTGGTCAGTTCACCGTCAGAATTGCGAACTATTTTGAGCGGTGGATTGAATGCGGAAAAGCGGTGAAAACGTTTGAAGGGTTGACTGATTTCTTGCTCAGAGATCAATTATTTAATACAGTTGGGCGAGAATTAGATCAATTTCTGAAGGAGAAAGTCTTCACGAACGTAAAAGATATGGCTAAGCAAGCCGATTTATTTGCCGAAGCTCATGGGGGAACCCAGAACGTGGTTTTGAAAGATTTTAAGTCTGGAAACCAGTCTGTAAGACCTATGCCTAGGGAGCCTGTAAAATCAGCTGAGGTAAAAAGGTCAGTTGGGAATCCAGTTTTTCAGCGTGTGCGGTGTTTCTTGTGTAATGCATTGGGTCATGTTCAAAAAGACTGTCCTAAAAGAAAGGCACTTATACATAAGGTAGCAGTGGCTATACAAAGTAAAGGTATAACTGATAACATCGTACAGGTAGAACCTTGTATTCATTCGCTTGGCACGTGTTTATTTCCTGAAGCGCGTGTACCAACCGCGAGAGGGTTTGTCAACGGTCGAGAAGTCGTGGTATTGCGTGACACTGGTTGTACGGGCGTAGTGATCAAACGTAGTCTCGTGCAGGATAACCAAATGCTCGGGTGGGAATCCCCATGTATGTTACTTGATCAGACGATGGGTCGCATTCCCGTAGCAAGGATCACAGTAAAAACACCTTTCTTAACGGGAACTGTTGATGCCCTTTGTATGGACAATCCTATTTACGATCTGACGATCGGTAATGTTGAAGGTTCCCGTCTTCCAACCATGGCCGATTTTAAAATACCTTTGGCCCAGGCAGTCGAAACGCGAGCGCAAACACGGCGAGAGAAAACCGCGTTTCATAAATTAATAGTCCCTGAATCGATCTCCGGAATTTCGCGTGATGATTTCAAACAAGAGCAAGAACGTGATGAATCCATCAGAACAATTGTTGAGAAAATCACGTCCGGCGCGATTAAACATTGCAAGCGTGGGGGTAGCTCTAGATTCGTACGCAAGAACGGATTAATTCATAGGGAGTTTAGCGCTCGGGAGGGTAAGAAGTATTGGCAAGTGGTCGTACCCCAGAGATATAGATCTCAAGTACTTAGGGTGGCGCATGAGTCAAGCATGGCAGGACACCTAGGTAAGGCTAAGACCACTAGCAGGGTAGTCGCTGAATTCTACTGGCCAGGTGTTAATGGCGATGTCACACGGTTCTGTAGGTCGTGCGACGTATGTCAGAAAACCGTCTGTAAGGGAAGGGTCACAAGGGTGCCCTTGGGACAGATGCCATTAATAGATACACCGTTTAAAAGAGTGGCAGTAGATATTGTAGGACCAATACACCCGGTTACCGAAAGAAAGAATCGGTATATACTTACTCTGGTTGACTACGCAACCAGATACCCCGAAGCCGTAGCGTTACCAACTATTGAAACGGAAAGGGTAGCTGAAGCATTAGTTGATATCTTCAGTAGGGTAGGGGTGCCAGAGGAAATCCTCACTGATTGTGGTGCCCAATTCACCTCTGACCTCATGGGTGAAATAAGTAGGCTGTTATCCATCAAACAGCTAAACACTACCCCATACCATCCGATGTGCAATGGACTGGTAGAGAAGTTTAATGGTACCCTGAAAAGCATGCTGAGAAAGATGTGCGCGGAACGTCCGCAAGACTGGGACCGTTATTTAAACGCTGTTCTGTTCGCGTACCGTGAAGTACCGCAGGAAAGTTTAGGGTTTTCACCCTTCGAACTGTTGTACGGTAGGACAGTTCGAGGCCCGATGCGGATACTACGCGAACTATGGACTGGTGATGTCGCGAACGAGGAAATAAAAACGACTTACCAGTACGTGTTAGATCTAAGAAACAAACTTGAGAGTACATGCCAGATGGCACGTGACGAATTGATTAAATCCGGGCGCAGATATGCCAAGTATTACAACCGCAGAGCGCGTAATAGGAAATTTCTTGTGGGAGATCAGGTGCTATTGCTTCTTCCAACGAGTTCGAATAAGTTATTAGTCCAGTGGAAAGGTCCATATGAAGTTAAAGAAGTAAAAGGTGACATGGACTATAAAATTGACATGGACGGTATTGTAAAAACATTTCATGCGAACATGCTCAAGTTATACATCAAGAGACAGAGCGACAATGTCAATAAGGGGAGTTGAAAATGTAGGTGCAGACTACTTGAGTAGGGCATGATGGGAAATTTGTATGAATTTGCCCAGTAATAAAATCCAGTTAGTAGTATAACCAGTGTAAATGTTGTAAGATATCATCAGTAGTTATTTTTCTTCTATTCTGTGTTAGTTTTAAAAATGTGTACATTTTTATTCTTAGGGGGGAGGTATTGTCACAGAATTAGGCGAAAATTTGAACTGATTTTTGTTGTTCTTGAATTGCAAACGAAACTCACCATTTTCTTGATTTCGTCGTACACGCATTACCTGGGGTGATTAAGTGGCGTGTAACGATTTGCATGTGCCAATTTGTAATTTACATGAAATCCGAAATACTCGTTGTACGTGGTGCACGTTAAGCTCGATGTGATTTATGTTCACCTATAGAGAGTATATAAGGCGATGGATTTCTCATTATTATTTACGGGAACTAAAATATCTAATCAAAGGATAGATAACCTCGTCTTGCAAATCTCCAGCCAAAGGGGTGAGTGTTAAATTTACATTTCGTTTTATTGTGAATTTTATTCAGATTATCATTTCGTATAATGATGCCTTTATTGCAATAAACGTGGAATATTTGGAATTACTAGTCACTTTTAGACTTTAAATGAAATATCGTAATCTACGGCTTAGATTATTTTTGAGACCACTATTATTAGTCTGGTTTTGTTTATTATAGTTGATTCCGGAGATCTAATAACATCGTTGATTCCGTAGATCTGATAAATCATTGATTCCGTCGTTGATTCAGTCTGATTCCAGCTGATTCCGTCGTTGATACCGTAGAAGTTCATCACTGATAGCGCATCTAATAACATCGTTGATACCGTCTCTGATACCGTAGCTGCTAACATAGTTGTTACATTGTTTCTGGTACCGTAGCTGCTAATAACATCGTTGATACCGTAGCTGCTAATAGCATCGTTGATACCGTAGCTGCTAATAACATCGTTGATACCGTAGCTGTTAACACATCTGATACCATCTTTTGATAAACGTCTTTGATATCGTCTGATTTGTTGTGGAACATCTCTGTATAAATATCTGAATGTGCTTGTGCCGTTAATTTGTGCAAACGGAATTGAAGTATCTGTCTGTGTGTCGAACTGTCTGTTCGTCAATATCTGTGTAACGTGTAAATATCCGGAAAGCTAGAAGTCCGAGTGTCGGAGCTGTCTTAGAGTTGTAAAACGTCCGGGTAGACATCTAGGGGAGTGAGGAACCGTTGGTTCGGGTAGATGTTGTATGCTGTCTGAACGTATAACTGTGGTGGATCCGTGTAGGGAAACGTCCGATAATAGTATTGGTCAACCCTCGGTTCTCGGGGAAACTGGGAGACGATTCAACTGTTGCTGAATCGTGCGGTTATACAGGGGAGACACATAGGTGTATTGAAATTATAATATAATTTAATACATTGTTGTATTTGCATGCTTATGTCAGATCGCAATAATATTTCAAGTGATCACATAGATATCAATAAAAGCTAGCAACTTGATTCAATACAAGTATATGATCGTGCTAGTTATCGCAATCCATCGAGCGATAGATAGTTTGTCGTTTGTGTTTATTTTTTTCGTAAATCATACTTGCATTTATTTAACTTTCGTAAAGGATTCTTGGATCTGTGTATAATCCAAGAGATCCCTTTACATCTGAGATTCCTTTTGTATTGTTATTTAATTTGTTCATGTATTGTGAATGGTTGTGAGTGTAATTGTGGGTTGAGTGCATGAATTATTGTGTTGTTACATCTGTATTTTTTCATTTATAATTTATTACATAAATTTATATTTTCTTTCACAAATTGTGTTTGTATTGTTCATTTAATCCACCCTCCTCTCGGTAACAATTCTGTTACAGTTTTCATCGATCAACATGCATGGAAAAAACACAACAACGTTTCAAAAATTCTAATTTTCACGACCGTCAACGGGAATAGACCATTTTCTTCAACAGTCCACTAAGGTTATCACCCTTTCACTGACACACATGCTCACATCACTATGGCTCATTCTATACCTAAGTAGAAAACGGAATCCATCATTATATCACAAAAAATCGTGTCATTTAATTACGTGCAAAATTTGTCCACGTTGTATCCGAATGGACTTAATACAAGGCATTATATAAAATTTTATCTACAAGAACTGATATCAGTTGTAAATATATAATTGTATATATATATGACTTTTGTCTCTACATCGTAATTTCGTAGCTTTCATTAGAGATTCGTGTAACTTTCTAATCCCGTTATAGATGTGAGACAGTTACGATTAATGTAATTTATGATGTCTACGTTGATAAATGTATTGACGTCATCCATTAAATGCGATACTATATATTCGTGTTTTCTACAAATGTAATTATCTGACATATTTACGGGTTATGATGTTTTAATGTATATAAAATAGCACTAAAGAGGGTAATAGGTTAATTACTCGCCATAATTAATTATATCTCACCTGGTTTTGACTGGCGTCTGCGACTGGTTTATCAATCAGTGGTTGACCTCCTTTTCTTAAATCTGAAATTGACAAGGAAAACAAAAATCGTTCGTAAGTTCGTAATGTACATGTTGTTAATGAAATCAGAAAAGTTTAAATACACCCACCCATTCATAAAACACACATTTACAAAGAGACGCCAGGCCCGGGGGGGGGGGGGATATTGTAGTATTGCCCCGCACTAGAATAATAGAAAGATAATAATTTGCGACATCGTAATATCATTGGTTTAATTCTCATATCATGATAATGATAATGTCTAAAAGTGAAGAACCTTGCTCCATAGTCTTCTTTAGTAGTTACGTTATTTTCAGAGAAAAAAATTGACCTACGCTACCAAAAAGGACGACGTTAACAATTTAATCCAGGCTGGCTTATGTACAGGGCAAAAAAAAATGTCAACGTGAAGGAGAATATCAATGATAATTTGTTCTGACTTATTCAATCTCATTGTCAGTTATTCCCACATTTTAGTTAAAATATACATGTTGAATAACCAACACATCATTATTACCGCAACAAAATCATGCATTCTACAATAATTCTGGGCAGTGTAAATAGAATCTTGAACAATACTAAATTAGCCAATCAGCTGATTCCCATATTGGTCCTCTGATTTATCAGGGAATCTCACTGCAAGACATACGGTACAAATTGTATGGAAAATGAAAACGCATATGGAAATGGGTGAAGATAAAATAGAAGTGTATATGGGTTTGGCTGGCCAGCATTGGTTGATGATGAAAGACCGTTTATTTTTATTTTTTTAAAAATCTTTTGAGAGCTTATTCTAGTTGTAATTTAAGCTTGGAACACTCATTACTGAAATTAGCACCTGGCATTTTGGTACGGAATTGAAAGCACATGTTTCCAACGCATGTAAGTCCAGAAAATGCTGCGGCTCATATTTTCTTTTCACAGAACCTGTCATCCAGGATGCTTCTATACTGATAAATATAGGAATGATCATGAGCACTCAGAATTGTAAAGTTATTGAATTTTTTTAAATATCATGGTGTTTGCAATGGTTTACTATAAGAATTGAATTGTTACCGTGGGTCTTGTAGAATCTGCACAATTGGATTTAGTATGTGCGTTATTTATCTACGTAACCGTTGCTCTGATTGAATACATGATGAAACCTTTTTGTAACGTCATAATGTTTACCCATATTTAATACAATGAGATTTTTGGTAGATAGGTTGGAAAAACCTTGCGAAAGCGAACACCATTCGTTCAAGTTAACTTTTAAAGTAAGTAAATTAAGCGAATATGTTGTTGCTGTTGTTGGGTTCAACGCCATTTTTCAGCACAAGATAGGCTAGACATGACGGCCAGTATTAATGGTGGAGGAAGACCCCCCCCCCCTCCCCGAAAGAACCACTGACACTTGAGAAGCTACTGGCAAGCTTTCTCACATACCCACAATGGCCGAATCTGAGACTCGAACCCACGCAGACAGGTGAGATGGCAGTGATCCGTAACGGAGAGCGCTTCAGACCACTCAGCCGCCCCCCCCCCCCCCCCCCCCGGGCTGAATATGTACAAACTCAAGCAAAATATGAAAAAGATCCTTTATAACAATAACACAAAACTGTCGGCAGTATTTTTTTTTAAAAACTTAAAACGTGATTCCATGACTATTTTATGACTGTTCTCACTTTAGCAGAGAGAGCCCTTCCGCTGCACCGGTTTTATAAGAAATTCCTTATAAAAATGTATTCCAGCAGGATTTGCTCCCCTTGGATAACTTTATTTATAACATAACAGTAACTTTCTTCAAAAGCTGTAACGTTTTCTAGCAGCCGCAGCCGCTTGTGCAATATGAAACAAAGTGACTTGCTAAGAATTCTACGTAAAGTAGAAACATCATCAGTGTATATATATTTTGAAGACTGCTACTTTTACAATTTTAACTTTTCGTAACATTTATTTGCCCACATTTGCAACATCGAACAGTTATTTGCAATATTTGACAATCCATGTGCACAGGAACTTCAAAAATGGTTATCACTGTGAAACATCTAAACAAAAACCACAGCCTCGTCTAGCAGCAGTACCAATTCAAATGCATCCTGGTAATCTAAGGCTGAAACGCACATAATTCAACAACAAATTTTATATTCCCTACCTAATAAATACACTTCCTTGAAAGACTCAAATTTGCAGTCATCCGATATCACTGATCTCATGAGGTTGAGGATCACTTAAGGGTCAATAACCATGATATGAATTACAGGCCTTTCATAACTCTATCGCTGAGAGGTTAAACAAAAAGGAGAAAAATATTCGCATGTATTTTGATTGACATTCAGAATAATTTTTTTTTAAAAATGTTATTAAACGTGGAGTTTATTTAACCATTTATGATGTTACAGATCATACAGCTTGCACGTTTTTTTTTCGGTTCTTATTTCATTGAATTTAAAACAAAGAGTGCATATATATATATATATATATATATATATATATATATATATATATATATATATATATATATGTGTGTGTGTGTGTGTGTGTGTGTGTGTGTGTGTGTGTGACCAGATTCACTGGTGGGAGTGGTGCATTCTTCATTATTTCAAGCCTCTCAAAATATTGTAAGAACCTCACCTTGCTTAAACGAATGCATGCTAATCATCCGCCTACCATGGTAAAATATAAGGCATGGACGCTAGTACCAACGAAATGCCAAAAAAATCACTGTTGAAACAGCGTGACAAAAGTCAATATTACTTTTTTCCCAAGGTTAAGGTCGATTGTACACTGTTGAATAATTGCTTAGCATTGAACTTAGAAATTAATCCCCCCTCCTCAGCATGAAAAAGGTTATCTTATGTCAATATGAACCAACCTGAAATCATTTTGTCCAAGGCAAAACATATCCTGGTCCGAAAGAAAATCACATCCTCCACCCAAATATTAAAATGGTCGGAGGCCTTGGTATAATAAATACGTATGGCAATGACCAAGTTCAAAGACCATGAAACCAACCGACTCCTGGCAGGAGTGGACTGGCTGAGTATACAATGATGCCCTAAAGCAACACATTATATTATGGAAGTAAACTGCCTCCAAGGGTATCGATGCGGAAATTTTAATTTTAAATTCAATGTACGGTCATGAGTAAAATCACGCGAAAGCTTTATCTGAATCCCTTGATTGTATGCTGGGACAAGACAAGGTTATGTTTTGTGTCAACTTGAAAAAAAATATTTTCTTTGATTATTAACGATTTGATTCGACTGCTGAAAAAAAAATGTGGCAGGGGTATTTTTATGGCAGAAAATGTCCATGAGTTTGAAGAACTTTTATGTGATGATGTTGCTAATTGCGCCCATACAGCTATAGCATTTCAACAACATATACATACCAGAACGCTTTCGTAATATTATTGGAATGGTGGCTAACTTGCTAAGACAAAAATAGTTGTGTTTCGCAATGGAGAATCTTTAGGGAATTATGAAAAGTGTATTTTGTTTTTGTTTTTGTTTAATGGGGCACACATTAATACTGCATTATATTACAAATATATGGGTGTCGTGTTTACATCCAGATTATCTTGGATGAAAGCTTAAGCAACATTAGTGGCACAGAATATACAATCTATAATGGATATTTTTAAATTACGGACTCGAATATATTGAAAATGTTCAGATTCGCTTCTGTAAACAATACATATGTATATTACGTAATAATTATGTTGCTCTTGGAGAATGTAACAGACTACCGTTGTATGTTACATATTAGTTTCGGTGTATTAAACTATTGATGTAAATTGTTAAATATAGATAGGAGCTGATACCCAGCAGAATGTTACAAAATACCTCAATCATTAAGTCAAAACTGGCATGATAAGATCAAAGAGTCGTTAAAATGAAGTTATTATCACAATTAGAAAAGACTACAGTGTATTTAATGTAATGTGAGAAGTACCTTCTCACAAGTTTCTCTACATAGGCCTAGTGATTTGATCATCCATCTCGGATGCGGGAGGTCGCAGGTTAGAACCCAGGTCGAGTCATAAAAAAGACTTATACAAATGGTACTTAGCAGCTGCCTCGCTTGGCGGTCAGCATTAAGACGTTCGTGTTAGGATTGGTTGATCTGGTCACAGGATAATATGACTGTGTCAGGCATGATGCTACATGTCTGCGGAATGATACCCCAGTGCTATACATCATACTGCAAGAATCGTTGCGATATGACTCAAAAATTGCTAAGCTACGTTAAAGACCCCAAAAGACAAACATTCCCATATGATTACTATTTTACGTCCGTTACCGCTCTTTCGCGAATCAGATTTTCATCATAAACATACATAAGACAGGTAGATATGATGGTGTTACTACTTAAAATTTTACTACCTCATCTTCTTTGTGCAATTTTTGTTTTTGCAGTAATTTGTCGATTTTAAAAGATGAATATCATGCATTCTTCATTTATAAGCCTTAGGACATAAGATAAAATAATTTAGACAAATATTCATTTACTAATGCATCTCTAGGAAAACTTGTATGGCTTTATGTCAACAAATGCTTTTGGTATTTACCGAATTGCCTTATTTATCTACCATTTGCTGTGTCGACAAGAAAATTATACAATATTGAATATAATCACAATACATATGCGTGCGGTTCGTGTAATAGAGCTTGTCTTTGCATATATTGTTGCGGAGACGAATTGTTTAACTGAATATTTGATCAAGTCCGGTACGATATCTTGATCTAGGATCATGCAAATTTATCGTTACAAATTCATGTGGGATTGACTGAGCGTGACTAAAGAAATTTCTAAAGAGATTACAATCCATATCTCCACTGCACCAAGTCTGGTGAATATTTCGTAGCGTATGTGTGTCAATTCCATTGAATACTGCAAGAATATTGCAGTTATCTCTGATCACTTTTGGTATTTGTGTGTATCGTTGAGTGACATATATCACATCGGTATTTTTATGCCTACCTCTGGAAAATATCCTAGCGGGATTCTTTTGATTGTCTAACATGACATCATCATATACGACTAAATTGTTAATACTTCCATCAATAACATCAATGTTCGGTACTTCCTCGATATCAGTTATAAACTCAATAATATCCTCATCGATTTCCGATTTTGCTTTCTTGTTAAAATCCTTTAACACCTCGTAACATCGCCGATCGTCTACACTCGGGGCTACTAAATACAACTTGTCCCATTTCATCCATCTCGTTATCAAATTAAGTAGCAGTTGCGTCTTGGCCGAAAAATCAGTTACATTCATGTTATTATACATACATTATGGATCTATATTGTGTGAAATGTAAGAAAAGTACTAGCACAAACGACTTGATTACAACTAAAAATAACAGATCAGCACTTGCTGTTAAGTGTGTACAATGTGGTACAAAAAATTAAATTTATTTCCCTTGATAAAATCAAGGATTTAAAAAAAAACGAGGAGGTGATATTGCAGCCAAGTTAGTAAAACTCCCAGGAACACCATGGGCAAAATATCCAGGAGAAAAACACCTTCCAGGATATAATTATTGTCGACCCGGGACCAGACTCGATATCAGACTCGATGATCAAAACCAACTCCGACTCGGTGAAAACCCAATAAACGCCATTGATAAGGCGTGTCATGCTCATGATGTTGCTTATAAAAGCAGCAATCTGCAACACAGACATATCGCAGATGTGAAATTAATTCATGCGTTGAATTCTATCACTGATAAATCCTTCAAAGAAAAATTGGCTTCATGGTTGATAAAATCGGCGATGAAAAGTAAATTGATGTTTGGTGCTGGTAATTAATAACATCATGGAATCTATTTATTATTCTCCAAGAGGATACTGGAGGGGTAAATCAGCAATCTGTAAACTCGCTAGCGCCATAAAGGTGAAAAATACCACTGCAGCGGATTTGTTATCCAAACAGGCAATATGGCAAATTTATCTACCACCGCCTAAACAAATTAACTTCTCGCATTTTGATGTCAGCGCACCTAATGAGGTTCATCAGGCTGATATATTATTTCTGCCGCATAATGGTGTTTACAAGTATGCGCTAACCGTAGTTGATGTTGCGAGTCGATACAAACAAGCAGAACCTCTAAAGACAAAATCATCAACTGAAGTGGCTTCTGCGTTTCAAAGGATTTATAGGCGGGGTCCTCTGCATTGGCCAAATCTATTACAAGTTGCTCCTGGCAGGGAATTTCAGGGTGCAATGTTATCAACAATGAAGCATCATAATGTCACCTTCAGACAAGGACATACTGCACTACATCGCGATCAGGCAATTCTTGAACGGTTTAATCGGAAACTTGCTGAGCGGTTATTTGGATATCAATACGCGAAGGAGTTTATTCAGGATAAACGATCCCGTGAATGGGTCAAGAGATTACTAGGCGTAATTTCGCGCTGAATACTGAGATTACTCGAATAATCAACATGAAACCTAACAACGCGATTAAAAAAGTATATACCTGTAAAACCGCAAAATGATTTTTCAAGAAAACCAATACTCGGCAATGTCATTGATAGATATTTATATGAACCAGGAGAGCTCGAAGGTTGCAAAAAAGAGCTACTGATCCTATTTGGAGTGTCACTACGCATAAAATATCTAGCATAACACGATACACGGGTAAACCGCCAGTCTATAGGTTGGATTCAACTGCTCCTCAGCGAGGATTTACTCGGGAACAACTACAAGTGATACCCGAGGATACTCAATTACCGCCGCGTGGTCTTAACTAGCACCTCTGCGTCTGTTGCACTCAAGATAAGTCATCATCACATTATCTCTGGTATGACCAACACTGCTGTTTTTTCTGTCTACGGTAAATTGGCAGGGGTCTTTATCCGACCAACACCAACGCATTATACAATCGCAACTCGCGCAATGATTATTCTGTTGTTTCAGTGTGATTATAAACTCGGCATTATTATCAAATTTTCTGTTATTTTTTGTCCTGCTTTGTATAACCAGTTTTTTTCCTGATTATATCATCGCTAACAGTATCACTTTTTGTAGTGTCATTATAGTCTAAAACAACTCTTCGAAGTTGATTTATTCTTTGTACTCTGGACACTGCAAGATAAACCAAATTCTACCACTCGATGCGATTATCTATGATCCAAACAATTGTATCGGATATAGTCAACCCCTGCGAAGAATGTATCGTCGCTGCGTATCCTAGCTTCCATGGGGATTTATCAGCACGCAATGCATCTTCGACAACACTGATATCAACCAACACAATATCATTTAACACTAGAATCTGCTTCTCTGTCAGGACTGGAATATCAACTTCGATATTTTGTCTTCGTGTATCCTTGGGTCTATAGCACAGCGGCATGGAAGTGTTGCAAATTTTTCTTTGTGTGTATTAAATAACTTCATCTGAAGTGTATCTATGACTATCTTTCTACTTGCCACTATCAAATCGTTTGGGCTTCACGCTTCCCAGAAATCATTTAATGGGGTTTCCGAAATTATTTCACGTGCTATTTCACATTGGATTCTATCCGGTTGTAATCTGATTAGTTTTTTTAACTCGCGTAATTGTTTATCAAGTGATCTATGATCGGTATTAATTTCTTCATAATAGTCTACAAAATTCTTCAGCCAATCATGTGGGGATAAACCGACAAATGGTGGTGGTTGACCATGATCGCCAACATTATCACTTTTGTATTCGCTACCAATAACCAATCGAGAAACCTTTGTAATACATCTAACGACACTGTGCATATCTCATCCCAAATAATGATTTCAGGAACATATTTCTCGCCCATTCGATCAGGAGTCCATTCGTCACCTTTCCATCGAAAAAAAAACTGTGATAAGTGCAAGCATTAATTCCTCGCTGTTTCATCTCTCGTGCAAGTCTGTGTGTTGGTGTTAGCACAGTCATGTTTGATTTCCCTCGAAATAATTCAATCGCACGAGTCGTCTTCCCTGACCCACCACAACCGTTTAAGTAACTGGTTTTATATCTACATATTGGATCGGAACACGACGGTACATTAGATAGTTCTGATATCTGATTATTTTCAAGTAAATGTTTTCAATTGTAACATCTGCTGATTTGGAGTAATCACTCAGTATTTCCTTTTTAATTCTCCATGAACCCCAACTCTCGTCTGAATTAGTGAATTCAGCCACTGCTTCTTTATGTTTTACGTCTTTATAAATTGAATCAGTGGCGACTCTAACTGCGGTGTCTGGAAATCAATTTATCATCGAAAGTAAATTAATAGAAGCATAAGCCAGCATAGACGACCTTAAGTACGTATATTGAGGATTTTCTCCATCTGTGTAAGTAACAATTGTACCGAATTTGGTTCCATCGGACAAGAAAGCGTCTATACGATCGACGTATATACCCCTAGATGTTACAATCGTATTCAACATCATCTATAATCAACCCCGAAGAACATCGTTTGTGGTCGTATTTTCCACATTGTGTGAATTTACCAATTATTCTTCTACCGAGATCTTTTGCGTGTTTATTTCTAACTTCAAAGATTTCTTTGGACCATTTCACAATATATTCTTCGTCGAGATCGGGGAATTGTTTTTTGTTTTCGGTGATTATACTATGTAGACTATCGGGTTGTGGTAACCAAAGTTCAGTTTGTTTTCGATATGATATAACTGCTTCACTGACAATCAGCGATATAAGCATTTTAGAATCAATCATATACCGTAATAATGACTATTGGCATCCAGTGTTTTTCAGAGATGTGTCTACCAAACCAAACATAGCAACACGGATAAAGTCCTTTAGCTAATTCAAATGATACCACACAAGCGAATCCGGTTAAATCAAAATCGGACAGTGGTCCATTAATCGCAACACGGGTCATCTCGTGTGTAGGATGTCCAAGTCTTTTGAAGTATTCAGAACACTCTCCATACCCAAGGAAACTCCTTGGATAACACGCAATCATATCAACCGAAATAATATTTTTGGGGTCGTATTTTGTATTCCATAATCCACCATGACCGTATTCCACGCAGCTTGATTCGATATCTGAGAGAAATTCTGCGCATGTTGGTTTCCATAGATTTCTCTTTCTCGTGAAATGAGTTGCAACTGACAGTATTGTAAAACAGTTTGTTAATAATTGCTCGTCGTAATCCGTTGAAAAACTACTAGCTAGTTTTTTTCATCTCATTGTGCAGGACTTCAGTACGATATATTTCGCCATTGGGTTTTACAAATTGATCGAATTTACCCTCTTCGTCTTCAAAACTGTGAAGCAACCACACTGACACAGTATCGTTTTTATTCGACTGGTAAATAAAATCAAATAAATTTCCCGTGTAATATTTTATTGTTCTATCCCGCGTAAATATTGTTATCGCGGATGTCCAAGCGTCTGCATAATGGTCAATAATTTTGATTGGAGATCCTCTCGATTTATATTTCGGTTCATATATTATCTCGCCTGTTACTGTCTGTACGGATATTGGGAATTTTAGTATCCGCTCATACGCGGCCACATTTTGAATTGTTGCTCCGCTCTCCTTCACTGTTAATCCCCATTCATTTATTTTTTGCGTCTTAGATCCGTCAATTTGTTTCCACACAACGCATTTGTAAAATGCTCTATTATTCGTTCTGCTACACAATTCAACGACGAATATTTCATGGGTTTTAATTTTTCAATACTCGGTTTATCGTTTATCGGATAGATCCCATAAACAACCGCGATTACAGGATAGGATCTCTCGTAATACGGTTTGTCAATTCCAGTCAGAATTCCTGGTTTGTAATCCTGACTCACAGTGACAGTTCTCTTATTTTTCAGGATGGGTTCAAATTTGTTGCGTATAATCCAATCTCCCGTTTCTGAGCGGATAATGAATTTCACTCTAAAAAAATACTTTTTCTTGTCAAGATGCGAGATTATCACTGCTGCTCTTTCGTCGTTCATGGTAGCATCAACACTACCATCAATTCGAAATGTTGACCAACAGTGAGATGCTCCATCGCGCTTGAATTCATTAAATATATCACGGATTCTACCTATCATGCTTCACTTATTAGACCCTTTGGTACATCAGTGGAGACTCTATCGAGATTGAATTTAGCATTTTTCCATAGCGTAATTTTCGATAATCTCTCTAACTCCTCCATATTATATTTAAAACAAGTATTTAAATAAAGAATTTACATGTATTATATAATGAATCATTGCAAATGGCTAATAATAGGATCAGTAACCGCTTGTAACAAATCATGCAGAAATGAATTCTGTGGATATCATTTACATAGCGTACGTCGTGGAAGTTTTGGGCCCTTACATTGCATACGATGTGGGGTAGGTGTGCGTGGTAAGTCGCAGTTATGTCTGAATTGTGGTGGCAAGCGATACAGTGAGGTAGAGCGCTATTATAATAGAATCAAAGATTCCGTTAAAAACTCCATCAATGACTCTGACTCTGTCAAGAATAAAATCATAAGAACACCTCAAGACTACAATGAAAGATTCTCAAGTAATAATTAACCAAATATTTAGACAAATAATATTATAGTATATAAATTAACCAAGAATTTCAACCACATCCCGTGATTACCAATTATGAAGCATCTAGTGATGGTATTGTCAGAAACCGCAGGCTGAAGAAACCAACTGGGTATCATAATGGTATGGGGTATCTTATATTTGGTGCTGGAAAGAAAAGATATCTCAACCACCGTATAATATATGAATGTTACAATGGATTGATCAAAGATGGTTTTGTAGTTGATCATATTGATTCTAATCCTAAAAACAGTTCTTTATCGAATCTACGAGCTATAACAGAACGTGAAAACACCAAAGGAGGAGGGACTGAAAAAAAACTCGAAAAATGCTAAACCTATCATATCATTTAATACAGAAAAAAACGAAGAGTATTTCAATCAATGAATGAAGATGGAAAGTATTTCGATATGTGTATACCCTGAGTACGATATGTTTCAGAGAATATCACTAGATAGGCTTTTTCTAAAAAAAATATTATATGTAGCATTAAATGGAATAACTCGTGTGGGCTTGTGCGTGTAGTTTTGAAACAACGATAACTCCTTTGTTGTAGTCACGGATCTCAATGGGATTTTTCGATGACTGAAAGGCTTTTTTGTGTGGTTCACATACACATATATCGTATTCAAAATTATAGACTTGTAGATTACGAACACTAGTGTATTCCATACACGGTTGGGATCTCGTCCTGGGGCCCATCGTTCGAATCTCGTGGTAGGCATTATTGTCGACGGTACCGATCGGAAGGTTTTTCTATATAATAATTGGGGCTTTAAGCCATTCGAAATTCAAACCGTGAAACCACCATATGTCACGCAACGTCACACGGTGTGAATGTGTTTTTGCATTCAACTCGGGTGATTTTGTTGTGGGGTATGGTGGTTTCAGTTTAAATGTAGAACAGCCCCGTGTGTGTATGTGCTGTGTCCACCTATAATCCATTGTTATATGTTGTATTGTCGTGTGCTGTCCTATTTGTATATATATCATTGCAAATACCATATCATTTCATTCTAAATACCATTACGTAAATACTTGTAAATACCATATCATTTCATTGTAAATACCATTATGTAAATACTTTTATATGTATATATGTATATATCTATATGTAAATGTGACGTCCATTCACCAAGCATACCCTCTTGGAGTTCTAACCGGTTATTTGACGAGTTAGATCCCCTCTCGGAGACTATGCTTCGTGGTACCTCTGGGCCTCTCAGATGTGAATAACACCTGAGGGGTTCCAATGGGGATGTGTTGTCTTATATTGTAACCTCTGGGTCTCTCAGATGTGAATAACACCTGAGGGGTTCCAAATGGAGTTCATCATATCATACAAAAACGGGTCAAAGTTCACTCCCTAATTTTTTGTATTAGATATATAATATTTCATATAATGAATTTCGAAAATATGAAGGTCATTATTAACGAGATTTCAAATTTGAAAATTCAAGGAATTCAATTGTCAGATAAATTAGATTGTGGTCGGATTCTTTCTGATTTTCAAGATATTGATGATAGCGCTCGGAATAATAAATGTGTTACCGAAATCCTATTCTTTTATAAAGAGAATTCAACTCGCTTGTATTCTGTAACGACATCAACAAATTTATCCCGCTGTTCATTGCTGTCAAAAAGGTCAGAAGTGAATTGGGCAAACAATGAAATCAAACGCACAATAAACTCGAAAATCAAAACAATATGAGAAGGAATCATCAGACAAAATGAACCTCCCTCCCTTTGGTTACCTCAACACAGTGAAAAATCTCTGATGCCCAACCCGTTGCAGGTGAGTAATCCGTATTCAATAAAGCCCCATTGACAAATATCTCTATAGATAGGTATGCGCTTACTCGCACAGAACGAATTTGCTTGAGTTGAAATTCTATAGACAGGTAAGATAGTGTAATTTTTTTGTATGGTAATTTATCACTACGCGGAAGTAATGAACACACTGTGAAATTCAAAAGAATTTTGGGTGGGTGAGTTTTCACTTACAATTTAGATCGTATATTATATTTATAATGGTAGATGAAGGCCTAACAACTAAATTAGCACGCGAACGATTAGCAGCGATTAGGAAATTTATTCCAATTCGTGATTCCGTTCGAAATAATCTAAGAGTAAGACAAGAATTTCAAACCGTTTTACAACGGGAACCGAACAATTATTCAAAACAATAACCACTGCTACTAAGGATACTGTACCAATACTTGAAAAAATAGCAAAGGAAACTGAAAAAAAACATCAGCGCTAATAAAAAAAAAAACTCCTGGTCCAAAAAATAACCAATCAAAAAATAGTAGAGAAATTACGTGCGAGATTTAATGAGGAGGGGTTAGCAGCAATTGATAAGACTGATAAAGTGGAAATTCCTGCACCTGTTGTTGCGACTTATGAAAACAGGAAAAAAATGTTGAAAAAAAGAACAACACACGTATATTAAAAGTACGAATCATTGGGCTGATGTATTTTACAAAATCAAAACTAACACAAGTAGAATTGATCAAGGCAATGAATCATCACTGGATATCTCAATGCGGTAAGTATAGTGAATGATAAATATGAAGAACTAAAAAAAAAAACAAAAAAAAAAAAACGCAAAGATTGCAAAGAAAAAGACAACAGCCTTCAAAGAAAATATCTTTATCGCCTCAACGACAACCACCACCTGACGATGATGATACGGGTTTGAGATTATTGGAATCTGATAATATGCCATCTGATCAAGATGAATCTAATGATGAATTTATTAGACAAGGATACACAAGGTACAACTGGTTATAGTAGTGGGGAGGGGTTTTCTCAGAGTGGAACTCCAAGGGGGATTTCAGGTAGTGGTCTAGTTCGTTGTCCTAACAGTATTCTCGGGGATATATCACGATTAGAAATTTTCGTAGGAGGGAGACGAGCTGGAAATAACTCACCGGAAATAATTAATGAGGCAGCTGATATCTGCAGACGACTATTTGAGAGTGTTATCATGGACATTGGTATATATCGAGTTTACTGATGAGCTTGCGGACGGTTACCACAGTGATTAAATCACCACATTAAATAAATGTCATTTAAATAAGATGATCATAAACTACAACCACAACAAACCAACCATGGTCTATGTAGTAAATTCACGACTTCCAGTTTATAGAGCATATTATGGAGATGGTCTCGGCAACACCATTGCAGGGTTATTTGCAAGAATGGCTCCAAAAATAGCACCAATCGCAAAACAGTTATCAATGAAAGTTATTGATGTTATTCGTGATAAGGGTATTAGCGCTGTTGGTGATGTTGCCGGGAAAGCATTTTCCGCGGCTAAAGAAAAACTACTTGCGTTAGTTCGGCGAAGAAAGAAAACACCGATGACTTCGTCATCAGTGATAAAATCACTAGAGAAACTATCAGTTATGCCCGTGAGTATTAGCAAAATAATAAACAACGCAGTGGATCAGAATATAGCATCACGGATAAATGAAGGATATGACAATCAGGGAAATAGTACTACAAATATGATAGCGGGAAGCGAGCGAGATCGCGAGTTAGATCAAGAAATATATAATATGTTCAAATCGGCTCCTGATACAGCGTTCGATATGGATGCCCCAGTACCCAAGAATGATTCTATACTCAATTATCAGTATTATTTCTATAATGCAGTAGAACCAAATTGTCGATCAAGAATCGAACTTCAAGTCCAGGATACCAGCAAATACTTTCTACCCGCTGAAGCATTTATCGAAGTAGGAGAAATTGTAACATATGTTTCAGCAGATACACCATATGCACTTGGTGCCAAAGTCGGCTTTGTCAATAATGGTATCATGGCGCTATTCAGTAGCGCTAGATATATGATTGATGGAAAAGAGACTGAATCCATAGAACATGATGCTGATGTTGCCACAACAATAGTGGGGTTAGCAAGATACTCCGATGATTATACAAGATCGGCAGGTCCATCTATGATGTTCTCTAAGGATATTACTGATTACGCTGAAAACAATAAGTATCTTAAAGTAAGGATACCAAGAGATACAACATCCGATCCACAACTAACAGCTGATGAATCTGTTGAACATGAAGTTAGACCAGCTGGTGTTTTTTATGTTATAAAAGGTGATAGTACTTGTTACAACTTTGGGTGTGCAACATGCGTATCAATGCTGCATGGACAGCTTAGATTATTCTCATGCGCGATTCCACTATATCATATATTTGGAATCTGCAGAAATGTTAGAAAAGTTATCTATGGAGCGAAGCATACAGTAGTACTCGTGCGAGGCGGCGACGAAAGTGGTCCTGCAGCTGCTCTAGTCGCTGATGGTAAAGTAAATATAACAAGCTATCACTGTTGATGCCAGTAATGACTCCATCAATCACCGCAGAAAACAGATTACTATCATTTATGGATACAGGCGGCAAATCATTGCTATCATGGCTAACAACAACAACTGATACTATGGATAGTACTGTTAATGGTGTATTTACATAGCGCATGGCATCGAAACAAGGGATTTCTGCGCCACGGCATATATTTGTTGCGTTACAGGATAAAACGCGATTGGGTTCACAATTACGCAGCCATATGATATTTGATCAATTGGGTGTTAATGAAGTCTCGTTGAGGATAAACGGCCAACAAGAACCATCCGATATTTTACTTAACTATGAACAAAACCACATAGCACGCGCGTATCATCGTTTGCTGTCATTTATGGGACGCGATAATAATGTAGATACCGGTCTGCAAATATCACAATGGGATTTTAGAAAACTATATCCCATCTACTACTTTTCGCTGGAACATCTTGACTTAACCAGACAATCCGTCGTTGACATACACTTTCGAGCTCGTGTAACCACTCCTCCTGCTGGTGGTTACAGAGCAGTTGCTGTCATACTCAGTGACAAATCAATGCTACTCGAAGGTGCTGGTGGACGAATGAGGGTAGTTGATGCACCAGTGGAAAATATGTAATGTAACAATTAGATCAATCTGTTATTAAATAGTAATGTTAGTGTTATGTTAACTCCTGTTCAAATTTTAAAAAAATTGCAATTGGAATCAGCTAAAAAATGTGGAACCACAATATCGCTGAAGCACAATCAGATGTCTCGTGGTCACAATAAACTGTCATTGACAGCTCGTCAGATAAAACACTTCAATGATGCCATCAAAGACAAAATGTGTTCAGGTCACTCTCTCTGCGGCCGCGATCAAAAACATAATAAAATCAGGTGGTATATTCCCACTT
The DNA here is from genome assembly GCA_030141615.1 of Unio pictorum. Lineage (NCBI taxonomy): Eukaryota > Metazoa > Mollusca > Bivalvia > Unionida > Unionidae > Unio > Unio pictorum. The sequence goes on along the minus strand of JARLTB010000107.1, from coordinate 6,564,193 downwards.
TTCGCTGCGTTAACAGCGTTGATTGCGGCAGCGGCCCCAGCGGTAGCAAAAGCCGCCGCGCTAGGAGCCGTTGGTAGAGCGACAGGGATGGCACTAAAGAAAGCTACCGGACAGGGATACAAAAAAAAAAAGAAGAAACGATCAGGAAAGGGTTCATAGACTATCTAGAACTCCGTATTCATGGTACAGCGGAAACGGCCTGAAACTAGGAACAGTTTACTAACAATAGTTCCCATGTCAAATTTTGATTTACTCGAACTGCTAAAAAACTAGCGATAAAAACTTTAGAGGTGTCTTTATGAGAGATCAATTACCACAATAACCAAAAACGCTGCAACCGGTATCATTAATCTCGATAACAGATTAACTGGGTTGCATACGCGATTGATACGCGTGTGATTGTTTATTTCGATTCATAGTACGAGTTAGCACCGCCTAAAGAATTTATGCGTTATATAAACCAATTAAAAACTCCAATCGGGTATTCTACGCTACCAACACAGAAAATGAATGACCCACCAATATGCGGCATAGAAGTATTAAATGTACTCAACGCTATTTCATCATCGGGAAAACCATCGGCGAATAGAAGTTCTTCGCGAAGATGTTAAATTGACCAAACATGTCATCAGGGATGATCTACCGAGTATGATAGAAAAACTTGAAAAAATAAAAATCTCTTACGAACAAAAAATATCGTAAATAATGTGTACGCGATCCAACACGGATCATTTACGTGGACACCATCCACTAACATATTAAATATCACTGCGGCCGTCAAAGGTATTTATCGATTAACACTAGTATCGCCGACTCAATTTAATATTTCATCAACGAGTTCATTTGGGGTCAACAATATATCAACGATCATCGACAAGGAAACAACTGAACGATTCACAATATCTATTGATAATAATTTGGCTAGGGTTTCAGTAACATGGTATGTGGAATTTGTAGCGGATTTAAGTAAACAACTTAACTAAAAATCCATAGGATTTTCAACGCTGACGAATTTAACGTCAGCAATTTGAAATCTATTATAATAAATAAAATATCATCATTGGCAATGTCACAGCAATATCATTATGATCAGGTCAGAGAATTTCAAACTAAACCCAAAACACTCACTGAGGAGTATCAAGTAAAAATTAAAAAAATACCGACGAAGAATTACCGCAGTTGATGTTACCGTGTACTCGGTATCAGGTGTAATCATCGGAGCTAGTGTAATACTCTCCTCGGTGACAATGGTTGCCCCGATAGCTGTTCCAATTTGTATATCAGCGACGACAACAATCGCGGGAATAATTTCAATAATAACAAAACAAATATCATCATGTAGCCAGCGCGAACTGCAAGATTACGTAGTTAAGTTCCATATTGTGTCAACCGCGTACTCACAATTATCCTCGATGATATCGTCGTCAACCCCGGTGAAAACCAGCATGATCTTAATAACCTCAACCAATCCTGAATTCAGTGTGAATTTCCCCACTGCGATTTCGGTGAAACAGATAGCACTGGCAAAATTACGAGTGCATCACAGTTAGCCTAACATTAGATCAAAATCATTCGTTGGTCAATAACCAAATAATTCCCCGGTGTTTGCGAGTAAGAATAAACCCGATGGAACTTCAGACTGGAACGTAGTTTCGCTACCATCTGGGTCCTACCAAATCGAACAAATCAATAACGAATTACAGCGCAGAATAAAATCCATTACTGGAAAAGAATCGAAAATCGTTATAACGGTTCATGAACCAACACTATCATCTGCCATTAGACATCAGAGTTCGATAAGAACCGTGCCAGGATGGCCTGAGAAAACACCTCAGGTATCTGATCAAAATATACCAAAACCTAAAATATCTGATTATACTTCAAATAAGGAATCATATCATGATGTAATAATATCGTACGATGGAAATTTTCGAGCTCTGTGATTTTTTCGTGGGTGGATAGAACCAGATGGTGGATGGTCTCAAGTAATTCCAAGTGGAATTACTGAACATTTCATAAAAAAAATGAATTTGAAAAATATAGACATATTCTAAGAGAAAAACTGTCCAAAGAATCCCCCCGAGATGAAATCATCAAATACATAGAAATATGTAATCAAATTATCGCTAATATGGAAGTATTTAATTTACGGACTATTCAAACAGTCTTAAATGATACAAAATCCTAAATCAAGAATAGAATTTGCAAAAACATATAATATACGTGTAGAAGATATTCTAGCATTTAAGTTTCCAGAGTATAATATAGACCAATTAAAAAAATCAACCAATGATCTCCTCGATAAGTACTTTCCATAAATACTCGCCGCATGGAAAAAAATACCACAAACAACTATCCTCAAACATAATAATGACCCAGATTGTGGTGGTAGGCATATCGCTCCTCAAAACGTCAATATATCCTCGGTGATCGCAGTGAATTTAGTATGTGATGTTATCGAAGGAAGTTATCAAATAAATCTCGAAAGATCAAATCAAGCCTAACAAGGGTATATTTTATACTCATTTGAAACAACAGCTCCACCCGGATTTTTAATAAATGAGGATCCAACTAATCCAGTCTATATGCGATGTCATAATGATTCGTTAACGAGAATTAATTTTAAACTCACTGACCAGTCCAATAATCTAACTGATTTACGAGGTGAAGTTTTACAAATTAATATGTTTGTAAAATTCTAAATTGCCAGCAATTTCAAGGATTTTCAATTCGTCTCCACAGCGCAATCAGTGCCGGGTCTGGAGCGTAAAATCTTAAAGGATTTCTATTTTTTTTTTTTTTGTCTGCCTGAATTGGTTTCGGTTTGCTTGAAATAGTTTCGGTTTCTTCGCCCCCTGTTGTAAAATGGAAAACCGCATGCAGCCGTTTAATTAAAAAATTAAGTCTCCGTGGAAAGCTTATTTCGGCTTGAAAACTTGGTCTGTCTACCCTCTCTGCCGCTCGGGAAAACCCATGAAAGAACCACCGACCCACGAGAAACTACTGGCAAGCTTTCTCCCATACCAACACTGGTCGAATCCGAGACACGAACCCACGCAGTCAGAGGTGAGATGGCAGTGATCCATAACGAAGAGCGTTTTAGACCGCCCGTAATTCGAACTGCTTGACATGTCAACGTGAAATAACTAAACCAAGTGATTGACATCGTGGATGAAAATTCTACGGTCATAATATCATAGATATTTATCGAGAAAAAAATTCTTCAGCGAAAACAAAATTGATAGTTCACTACAGTGAATTATCAAAATTATGTCTCTTGAAAACTCAACTAATTTAGGAACTAACATAAAATAAAACTTAGTATACCTGTCAATAGATGTTGACATAACAAAGGTCGAATGACACCCCTGGTAATAAAATTTCATTTTCATGCAAAAGCCTTGAACTCTACAAAAAAGATGATAACTATAATGATACTACTACGCGTAAAAATACATTTGCTGATTATTTTATAAATGTGTCCTCTTTCATTCTGTACTGTACCTGATGAAGCGTTACCTTTTGATCCTCTCTGATATTCATATTCCTGTCCTTTTTATTTGCAACTTTATATTACAATTACCTGTATTGGTGTTACCTGGTTACTGATGATAATGAAAATAATATGACTGTCTCAGAATTTTTCACTGAACTAATTCCATCAATTACTGAATGTGAGGTTTTAAAGCCATGTGGTGGCGATCTTTGCATAAAATCAGAGCGAGAGAAAGCATCGCCATCGCCACCTGGCGAAAATTGGAAAAATCCAAGAGTTGACCCATGAGATGGAACACTACACATACCACATTCTGGGACTCTGTTAAGTCAGATGGAAAGCTCTAGGAGAACACAAAACTGTAGAAGGGCATATCTTCTACTGTTGTGGAGAGTTGCACAAGTCCATACATGGAGTATGCTTCCTTGTAAACAAAGTAATCCAGGGATTTGTGCTTGAATGCCATCCCATATCTAGCAGAACCGTCTCCATTCGTCTGAAAGCATCTACCTTTAACATCACAATTATCCAAGTATATGCTCCAACTACTGATCATTGTGATGAAGAAATAGAAGAGTTTTACAACAAACTCCAAGGTATTCTAAACATGGTCAGTAAAAAAAGACATCCTTATTATCCAAGAAGACTGCAATGCCAAAGTTAGCCAAGATGCTCTAAACGACTTGGATGATCATTCTGGACCTTCTTGCAATGAGCTTACCAATACAAAAGGGAGACGGCTGCTCGAGTTTGCATGATACACCAGTTTGGTAATATCCAACACCCTGGGCCAACATAAAGATTTACGATGCTGGACATGGCACGCACCATATGCAACCCATAATAACCTGATCGACTATATACTGGTTCAAAATCGTTACCGAACTGGCATAGGCAGAGCAAAAACATGAACGTTCCCAGGTGGTGATATTGGGAGTGATCACGACCTCGTCATTATGAACTTCCGAGTGAGGCTTAAAAAAAATGAACAAGCCAAAGAAAATCAAGCTCAAATTAAACCTTGAACAACTGAAGAACCTTAACATCTGCAAGTAATTCCAAGCCACAACTGGAGGAAGTTTTTCTCCACTTCTTGTGATGAATGTTGATGTTAACGTGATGACAACAGCTGCCAAGGACATCATTGGCATCCATCGCCCAAATAAAAAACCATTCAGGACCATAATGGAAAATGCCTCACAGAAGCAAGTGACATTGCAGAAACATGGACTAAGTATTGTAAAGAACTATAAAACCATCCGTCCATAGAAGTCACAGTGGTACTTGAAGTTCCAAACCCCACAAATGATGATGATTTCCCCATTCCTTACGAAGAGGTGGAGTCAGCAATAAGGCCACTAAAGAATGGGAAGGCAGCTGGAGTAGACAACATCCCAGATGAACGTATCAAGAAGGGGAGGGGGGAGAGAAATTAGTGATAGAAATACTAAAAATCTAAAACAAGATCTGGCAGACAGGTGAATGGCCAACACAGTGGACCCAGTCACTGATTATAACACTCCCAAAAAAGGCAATCTCCAGATGTGCCAAAATTATAGAACTATCAGGTTGATAAACCATGCTAGTAAGATGATGCTGAAGATCATCTTAAACAGACTGAAATCACAATCAGAAGAAATAATCGCTTAAAAGCAGGCAGGGTTCCGGAGTGGACGAAACACAACAGAACAAATATTCAATCTTAGGGTTCTGTGTGAAAAGTACTCGCAGCATCAACAAGACTATCATGTGTGCATATATTTCAAAAAAGGCTTATGACAGAGTGTGGTATGAGGCATTATGGGCCACAATGAAAAAGTACAACATGGGTCAAAAGTTTACCAATACCATCAAGCAGCTGTACGCCAAGGCTACCAGTGCAGTAATTGCTTAAGGTTCTATGGGGGACTAGTTCAAGACAACAGCTAGAGTACGTCAAGGCTGTCTCCTGTCACAAACGTTTTTCAACATCTACTTAGATCTCCTCATGAGGGAAGCCAAGGAAAACCGCTGTGGGACAGTCATTGGATGGTGTAACACCATAAGCCTCCGCTTTGCAGACGACATTTATGGTCTGGCAGGCAGTAAAGACGAGCTTGCCACCTTAGTGAACAACCTGGATGAAACATTTTCCAGATTTTACATGGAGATAAGTGCTGAGAAGACAAAGCTGATGACAAATAGTGGCAAACAAATCTCAGCCAAGATTAAAGTAAGAGAACAGGAACTGGAAACAGTGGGCCAGGTGAAATATCTTGGTTTCATAATCACCCAAGAGGGATCAAGAGCAGAAACTTTGTCACGATAGCACAAACAATAGCAGCTGTGTCAAAGCTAAGACCCATCTGGAGAGACAAGAATATCTATCTGAAAACTAAATTCTAACTATTGAGAGCACTAGTCATCTCAATATGTTTTAATCATGTGAGGCCTGGACCATGACAGCAGAACTACAACGAAGAATCCAGGCACTTGAAATGAGATGCTACAAACCATCCTTGGCATCTCTTACACTGACCACATCACAAATGAATAGGTGCGTAACACCATCAGTCACAAAGTAGGCCATTATGGAGACCTCCTCACCACTGTCAAATAGAGAAAGCTGAAAATGGTATGGCCATGTCACAAGAGCCAACAGTCTATCCACAAAAGTACTGTAGTGTAGCGTCCAGAGTGGCAGAAAGTGAAGTAGACAGAACAAAAAATGGACTGATAACATCACAGAATGGACCAAGACACGTTTTGCGTAAACACATACATTGATACATGATCGAGACAAGTGGAGAGAACTGGTCAGATGTTCAGCAGCATAGTGCCTCAACGACCACACTAGGTCAAGATGCTGCTGCTGATGTTGATGACGACGACGATAATGACGATGATGACGATCAAATGATACATGAATTCTTTTTGCACTCTCATGACCGATTTTGTAACATTTTCAGCATAGTATTCTACAGGGGCATTATCTACATGTGTTGGCTGAGTTCATTTAAAGCAATCAATGAGGGTCCATCGAATCACAAACGGACTGACTGTCGATCACATGATGGCGGTATTCAAGAATAAAGGTCATCGTAACATTGGAGTAGGAGAGCTTAGGAGACCATACGAACTGAACAGCCAATGCATGCTGAAACACAATAATGTAGAATAACATAGGCAACAAGCACATAAATCATTAAAAACAGTAGAAAAACGGACGAGCTGCTTCAAGCCAGTTGATCGATAGCGGCCATCTTTGCGGAAGTTTTAATCCTACAGTTGCATCTTCCTCATTTGGCCTAAAAATGCGATTTTGTTACAATTTTAAGCGAATTCAAATGATATAAAGCTTTAAAATATTAAACAATTCTGTATATGACAGACACTATTTAATGAGTCAGATATTCTATCAAAACGCACATTATAAGGCATAAGAATGAAATAAACACAAAATATGCTTTCAAATATACAACTAAAATAGGAGCCTTTGTATTTAAAAAAAAAAGTCTATTTCTATAATAAAAAAACGATAATCGATATACAGCTCGCCTAGTCCATAAGAAACATAAAGTAAAGTATGAGAAACTTTAAAATATATGCGACGTGTTTGCGCAATTTACAGCGAGAATGCATGTATACACGATGAAAACTTCTTTTAAAACAATTGTGAAACATACTTGTTGAATGTTTATTTTTGGGACATATATAACAATAAGAACCGAGCTCTTTTCGTTTTATTTGAGGTATCATATAATGTGCGGAAATAGAATATGGTGCATAAATCAACGGAATAAGATCAAATCTCAGTTTCCGATAAAGCATATATATATATATATATATATATATATATATATATATATATATATATATATATATATATATATATATATATATATATTGCATTAGTAAACACACATATATTTTTCTTGGCCTAACGAGTATTTTCATCACGGAAATATTTTTATCTTTCAGTTTATTATTTATTTTTAACAAACGATTATTCATATGTAAGTTTATACCAAACAAGCGAATGATGTGGTAAAATAACTGTAAACATACTATTCATCATTAATTAAGAAGAAAGCTCAAACTAATTATTCATTTAAAAAAAACCTGAAACCGCAGTAGTATTTAGCTTGCCTGTCGAGGCGCAGGCATTAAAAGAGTGTCTCCATGAAGTTCCAAGATCTAAAGCATAAACACTTGACAAAACATAAAATGTGCGATAAACAAATGATGGAAAGGAATGCACATGAATACACTTTATCATCCTGTCTGACTTAATTACACAATGAATATATATTTTGGAAACAAACAAATCGATCAAAACATATAACAATGACTTCAATGATTAAACGTATTAGGATGTATAATTTTTATGTGAATACATTTTCAATTTCAGATATGACTGGAGAGCAAAATTTCGGTAGTGTCAGTTGGGTATTCATGCTTAGGCAGATCAATCGATATTAAAACACCCACCAAGCTAATGAAAGATTGTATGTGCATACTCAATTAGATAGGTAGGTACTCAAAGGCATAGCGACACGGCACATTCCATTATTATTTCGCGAGCCAAGGTTTTATAACAGGCTCCATGTCTAGCGAGATGGTCCGAGTAAAACAGTTATTATGTGGCAGAAAATAGTTTCGTAAATTGATCCATGTCAAATTTGTAAATTTAAGGCTATGATGTGCTTTTTCACCTATTGTTTAATAATTAAAGATATGGATGCATTTGTGGATGATTTTTTGGGGGCTAGTGTTCTTCTTGAAATTGATGTGAGGCATGCACACCTTCCATAGTTACTATTCAACATGTAGATAGTGATATACCAATAGAACGCAAGGACGAAGAGCTATCCATACATAACAATAGACACGTGGGTTTAAGACATGTAGAATATCTCAAAAATGGCATGGAATGCAAATAGTATAAACTGCATTAAGCTGCTTAGTACACAAAGTTTTGCAAAATTATCACCGAGCAAAAAGGCTTGTGTTTGCACCGTAAGCGTCAAATGATGCCTTATATGACATTCGGAAATGAAAAATGCAGGTTTATACTTGAGGTTGGGGTGCATAAACTTCTTTGCTATAAGCTGCCATTGACTTCTCAGCTCAAATAAATACTAGTCTAATTTTGTTTTAATATAGTTATCCAAAACTATAGACCTTTATGCTCTGACTTGTGCATTTTTAATGAGTTTTTCTTAAAAATAAAGCAGGTATATGCAGCATTCATTTGTTGCATCAAACGTCCCTTACAGCGTAAAGAATGATGCTAATGAAATCCGATCAGTGGCGCCACTGAACAGATTCGATATATAAATTATACCGTTAACAAAATAAATAAATAAATAAACTTTTAGGAACAGATGCTTGAATATTATGCCACTTAATCGTTGATGTAATAAACTAAATTTCAGAAACATTTTAAAATTAAATGCATATGAGCAGCATCATTTATTAAAACGATAATCTCTCACCTTGTCACATCAGTTTGGTTTGGATGAGTGTTTTACGGTACAGCAACAAAAGCAGAATATTTAGTGCCGAACCAAATGAAGAACAGTGCCTTGCCCAAAAACACGTCACGTAGCGGACCCTGCCTTTTTACCAACAAATTTATTTGGTGTGGCAATATAGTCATCATTTCAAATGGGAGGTAATCCACTGTGAGACGTAAGCCGTTACAGAAATACAAAAAGGGTATTTCGGGTATGCCAAGGTGTCCGTATATGGACAATTTTCCTGTAGTGTCATCAAATCCGATTATAACTGACTTATAAAGGCCATTGCATATGTTCACATTAACATTTAGTTTTGTGAAAGAGTGGTCTCCTAGACAAATTGTTCAATCAATAAAAAAATTCTAGTAATCTACTATTAAAAACGTTTTATTATTTAATTTGGTATTTAAATTTTACCTTCATGATGGACACCATGTCCTGGCTGCAATAGCCGCCTTGAAGTTGTCCTTATATTCGATGAAGGAGACTCGGTTGTTGTTGTTATGTTAGGAAGCTGAATAGACTTTTCATGTGACGTATTTAAAACAACAACTACTTCTTGCTGAATTTTAACTTGAGACGTGGGCAATGATCGTGCAGTTGGCGATGTAATTACATAACTGTCGTTCTCCTTCGGTGCAGTAGTAACTTCCTTCGTTGTTATCGGAATGAGGTCCCCATTTTCTTCCTCTTTTGGCGAAAGCAAAGGAACCGAAAAGCTTTGGTTAGATTCTGTCTGAGAAGGGAACACAACTAACACATCTCCACTGCCTTCTTCTGTTGTGTTGGTTAGAACAAGCTCTGTATCATTGAATAAATGAATATTCATATCCGTGAGGATGGGTTCACCGTCGCCTTCAGATCCAGATCCTTCCTTGGAATCTTTTTCTATTTCACTTTGTCCTACATAAAGATCTGGACTACTATTATTTGATTTTAGACCTAAATATTTAGAACACCCTGATAGAAACCTTTCATTAGCTCTATCTATGAGAAAATCATCACACGACTTACACACAGTGTCTTTCTCTTTTGAGCAAACTTCATTCTCGTATTCCTCTGAATTGCAAATGGTGCACGCAGTACATTGATTGGCGATATTCTTTTCAGAAGTGAACATACCTCTTGGACACCGTGAACAGATTGTGTCATGTTCACTGGAACACAATCTAGAGGCATAATGGCCAGGTTTGCAGTGTCTACATTCCTTATAGAAAGTAACGTCATCACTAATGTTACTATTTCCCTCGACCTGTAAAAAAATAATCAAAAAAATAACTCTATGACTGGCAGCAATAACACATGGAATGATGATGACTGAGGAATCTGCAGAGGAAATTATGGTAACTTTTCCGTCATACACGCAAGAAACTAATTTAACACCTATGGGACACACAAATATAAATATTTGAACCAAACACACAAAAAATTAACTTATGCTATTACCTTCTGTATTGTATCGGTGTGGTGCTAACAAATGCATATAATCATCTTGTTTGCTGATTTTAGCATAACGAGAGTAATATTTAAAAAAAAGTAGAAGCACAAAGTTTACCTAGTGTCAGCGAAGCGTGACACATGGGCCATGGTAGCCTACTTTTGTGAAGAGGATGTAGTACTCATCAGGATGCATCTCATTACCAGGTTTAGTGATATCAGGTAAAACGGCACGTATGCAGGATGCAATACATATATAATCATCAGCTAAAAGTAAAAGCTGATTGTAAGAAAGTACACTGTGAAATGAAGGTCAAATTGATCAAAAGCTAGAGAAGTGTGAAAATGTCACAGTAACCGGCTTTTGTGATTAGGCTACACAACCCATAAAGATGCGCCCCTCACCAAGCTTCATTATTCCATCGCAACTAATGTACAAATTATTCGGCTGGGGTTCGAACTCACGACCTTTTGCATCCGAGGGTGACGCCCGAATTACTTAGGCAACCAGAGCGGTTACGTGACCATATTGTATTGTATGCAATTTGCATTCTGACATATGTTATAAAAGTATATTTTTGTGTAAGGATCGTTCAAGAAACATTGATCTGTATACAAAAATACTACATTATGTTAGGCAATTTCTTGAACTAAATTTACGGAGGTACTAGCTTGCTCCCTGGGTAAAAGTTGATTTAAAGTCAGGAAAACTCGAATAAAGTTATTTTTTTAAAAAAATACAACTTTTTATATTCTTTCTGGAAAATAAAATTATAGAAGCATTTTCACTTTCTGAAAATTATTTTGAATATAAGAGCTGATTTGTGTAATATGTCAGAGTGTGAGTGTTTTGGAGAATTGTAACGTAGGTTTAATAATGTTTTCAGTCATATCGCTACGATATCTACCATGTGACAGTTTATAGTGATGTCTAGCACTGGGGCATCATGTCGCAGACATATAGTGCGATCGTCTCACCCAGTCAAATTATCCGGACACCACACCGACTAACCCAAACACTAACCTCTTAAAACTGAGCGCCAAGCGAGGCAGCTGTTAGTACCATTTTTGTAAGTCTTTGGTATGACTCGGCCGGGGATCGAACCCATGGCTTCCCGCTTCCGCGGCCGACGCTCTAACCACAATGCCACCGGAGCGGTTGTGTGTGTGTGTGTGTGTGTGTGTGTGTGAGAGAGAGAGAGAGAGAGAGAGAGAGAGAGAGAGAGAGAGAGAGAGAGAGAGAGAGAGAGAGAGAGAGAGTGCTCATCCACCCCGTGCTGATAACAGTCTATAGTTGTCAATCATGACATGTTTATTAAACTGTTCATCCAGGAACGCCCTGATCAAAAACAGAAGTACATATCTGTCTGCGAATATTTAGTGCTGTCTGAAAACAATCTTAATGTAACGCACATGCATCTCTCATCTGGAAATGGCCTCAGTTACTTACCGGCCAGTCATATCTGCAAAACACGGTTATTTGCAACTTATTTTCAGCAAACCACGACGGTCACAGCCGTTCGCACTAGTTCACTATGACGACTGGCATGGGAACCGTGTTATTATTTTGGGTGGCCATTACTAACGAGGTCCATATGCACAGGAAACAATTGGGAATGCAGAAAATAGGTGTTACTGTTTCACCCAATTTTATTAATTTTTTCCCATGGTAATATTGAAGAAATTACACAAATGTCACATATATCGGCATAACCTGCATTTCGGTATGTTTGTGTATGCATTTATGCATGTTGCAGATCAGCACGGCCTCTCAGCACAATTAGTAGTGAGTGACGTATTTATTTTAATCTATGAATGGTGGATATTTGTCCAGCTCAGAACTCTTGTAGTTTTTCCTCCTAACGAAGAAAATAATACCAATAAACCTTACGCAGAATAATGGCAGCTTTGGGGCCATAACGCAACATATATTTCCTTCTCCCATTCAGCTACATTAGATAGATCGATAGATTGACGGATACAGCTGTATGTAGACAATAGATCTTAAGCACCGACAAGGTTAGGTTTTTCCAATAACTACTCGACAAGAGATCGAATTAAGAGTACACATTAACGTGATATGCCTGTGTCCTCTAATTTTTGCTACTGCATTTACGAGTGGGTTCTGAAGCAACTAAGACATATGCATTATGCATGATTTGTCGAGATGATATGTGGAGTTAGCTTGACCTTCTTCAGTAAGTATAAATTAATTTTATTCCTTGAGAAAACGTCTATGAAACGAAGCTGTAGATGTTGTATCCGCTCATTTGCCAGACAGTCAACTGAATGGAAAACAAAAGAAAGTGCTACGACATGGCTGAACTTGAATACAATAACACCCACATCCTCTTTGTAATTTATTCATAATCTTGACAAACCATTACCTGCGGTTTGAAGAAGTCGTTAAAAATAAAAATCTAGTTGAAAATGTACTGGAGGTTGGATTTGTGTAAACTTTCCTATATGCAGAACAGGCGGCTCGAATGAGCTATATGCACTTCAAAAAAATAAATAATCCACTCCGGTTAGTTTACTTTTTTGCAATGAACCGCCTTTCTCGCAAAGCTATTATACGTAATTTGTTTCCACTCATTATTTTGAATTTTAATTTGAGCGGATTCCACATTATGTAAGATACGTGTGAATCAACCCTGTCTGTGATATTTCACAGTGTGTGTGTGTGTGTGTGTGTGTGTGTGTGTGTGTGTTAAGAACTTTACCTTCTTAGAAATTTTCAAACAATTATCAGAAAATGTGAAACTTAGCCACGGAAATGAGACATGAAATTATACTGATCGTATAGTTTCATTTCCTTTTATATTTGCATTTACTCTTAGAAAAGGTGCGTCTCTTATTGTTTGCGAATTCATTATTTTGTCTTTCTTAAAGAAAGGCCAAGAGTAAGTGATATGTCACGTTGCCCTGCCCGCGATTGTGCAAGTCAGGGGAACACAGAATCCATGTATATAAGTCAGACATCGCGGGTATAGTAAAGGTGCGAGAATCCAGCTGTGTTCGGTGTGAAAAGTCGCATGTGGACGTTGAAAGATTTGTTCACGAGCAAACGACCCTTATAGGCGTCTTAAATCTCACCATGTTGACAGACGGCCCGGGGGCATAGCCTGCTACGTTATAAAACAGGGAAAAAATCGACATCCATTTGGAATTGAGAGAGGGTGTTGTAGCCATTTTAATCCGAATTTAATTTAGTATTTTCAAGCTAGGAACTTAGTAAATGCCCAAACAGCGTGCTTGAAAGTTATAAAGAAATATTTAGGGAAAGCCACTCGTAATTTTGAGGAGAAACGACGGAAATTCTTAGAAAAATAAAGCTTCGTAATGATCAATAAGTTATTTGCTCGATTATTGCAGAAAATTATGGCATTGTAATTGTAATTATTTGCAGTATGTACACTTCATTACTAGAATCGTTAGTACGTATAATTATCTTTGTAGTGTTTAATTTACATGCGTATTTGAGAAATAAACTATGATTATGTAAAGAATTATTTAGAATTGTAGATTGCTAGCTCGTGATTAGAATTAATATTGCAATTCGCTATTTGGTTACTTCATAGTAAACTAGTGCATTTTTCATGTGATATTCTAGATTTTGCAACTGTTGAATTAGATTGTAACTTTCTAAAATGGTTACAGTGTATAAGGATGGATGTAAGGATATATCTGAGCTTGGATATTTGAATACGTGTACATTTTGTAGAAGTGTAATATACAGAAATACGTCTGATTGTTGTGATATTGTACAGCATAATGAGATTAATATATCCTGATGTGACGAAATTTATTGATGTCTGTATAATACGTAGTTGATATTGTGCTTTTGTTACGACGTTTATTACCATAAAAGAACGTATGGGTATTTCGATGTGTACGAATGCGTGACCGAAAATGTAAAAGTTTTTATCTGATGATTGATTATTGGTTAGTGTGAGACGAGATGGCTAAGGAAATATCCTAACTTCCTTGTGTTTTCGCAGGATGCTTGTAGGGGACAGACTTCCGGTATAGTTTAGTCTCGAGTCTCTAGGAGGGAGACGGAATAAAGACTAGTTTAGAAGTCGATTGTGAATCGGAGGCTAGTCGGAAATAAATCGAGGAGGAGGAGTTAGGAGTGAAGTCAGAAGGAGAGAAGGAATTGGCGGGATAGGAGAGATACAGGTGAGTAGGAAACAAGGACAGGTGGAAAAGCTAGCTTACGTTATAAATCAATGATGCAGTAGGCGATCACTTGGTCGAGAGGAAGAAGAGTGATTGGGGAATTATTATCATTTGACTATTGAGTTGTATTAAATTGTTTCCATTTGAAATTCATTTTTTGTCTGCTCTTTAATTTAACTGTCGGCATTGCTGGTCGGAGACTGAGCTTTACATCTTTCTCTATCACTAATTTCACTTCTTACAAAATCGATCCTGATGGGATTTCAATAATATTTTTAATAAAATATTAGGATCACCCCACCCCAACCATAACACACCTACCACAGTGGCGGCATAACAAACCCCGACACACGCCACATGATACATGTAAGGAAGCAACCGTAAACGTAATGATATACGAATCAAGTGATCTAAACCCGTGCTTGCACTTGGGAATAAGTTCGAGATATTGAGTCAACATCTAGATATACTGAGTTAACGTTTCAAAATATTTAGATCTGAAAATGCCAATCGATTAACTTCCGCTTCGTGGATTTCACGTGTTCATATCGACTACATGATGATAATCTAATTCTCTAACAAAATAAACTATGTAATGCCATATTAAGTAATAAAAACGCTATATAAAAAAATGAGAGTTTACAAGATTAAAAATTAATTTTTGATACTGAGGGTGGAACACTTACTATGGATGATATAATTGATATCAAATTTACTGGAAACACTCGAATCTCTCTCATGTCAAACATACTACCCTCATGGAATATAATTATACAAGGTCCCTCTAAGAAATTGCGGCTTTACAGGCCAAAAAGAACTTCTAGGAATTCAATATAAGACCATTTATACGTTTAACTCCGTCAGAACCATCTCTAATATATATTTTTTACCAGTATTAAGATTTTCAAATTCGCCTTTGTGGCAGATATTTTGGACATAAGGTTGGCACCATTGTCACGCTGGACCAACTACACATCATTGTAAGTCTTTTGATGAAAACCCCGTCATTATGACCATATATTCTAGAGAAATACCGATGACAAGATTTTCACATTTTAACAATGGTCAATATGGCGTCTTCTGGTTGAAACCCATGTCCATATAATGTTCCAATGAGTAGAAGAAATGATAATAAGATTTTAAACATAGCGGCGATATTGGATGTCAGAATGGCAACATTTCCAGTTAGATTTAAGTCAGTTTGACAAGACGTCATTTGCCGACAAACCCATCCATCTAGAAGTAGCGCCAAGATTTTCAAATGACCGCTGTGGAGCCCATACGTTTATTTTAAAACCAACTAGACATCAATAGACGTCTTCGTGTGAAACGCCCATGTTGATCTGACTATCATTTAGGGGGAGTAACGATGAGAAGATTTTCAAGATGGCTGAGATGGCGGCCACATTGAGCATCAGTTCAACACCAGTTTCATTTAGCAACAACTCGACTTCATAAGAAGTCTTGTAGTGAAGACCATATTTTGATACGACTGTCTAATCCCAATAACAAGATTTAAACATAGTCACTGTGGTTACTATACTAGATATTCGAGTTCATAAAGAACAATCTATACATCATAAGATCTTTTGGTGAAAATAAAATGTCGATATGTTGTTGTTGTTTTTGTTGTCGGGTTTAAGGCTATTTCAGCACACGATAGACTATACATGGCGGCCAGTATTACTGGTGGAGGAAGAACCCGGGAAACCCCCCGGAAATAATCACCAATCCAAGAGAAGCTACTGGCAAGCTTTCTCACATAACTACATTAGCCGAATGTTAGACTCAAACCCACGCAGATAGAGGTGAGATGGCAGTGATCCGTAACGGAGAGCACTTTAGACATCTCGGCCACTCGGGCCCCCTACCCTCCAAATGTCAATATAGCTATACCTTCAGGAGGTGTAGCAATAAGATTTTCAAGATGACTGCTGTGAAGACTATATAAAGCGTAACATTGACCCCATTTTCATTTAGGACACACAATACATCATAATAAGTCTTTAGTCAAAACCCATACTGACACGACCACCCATTCAGAAGGAGCAACAATAACAAGATTTTCCAGATGACCAAGTGTATGGTGTCGAACTCTGAATAAGCATTGAACCTTAAGTTGAATACATTTAGCATTAAGATTTTATCACATTTAAATCGGAGACGTCTTTGTGAAGGGTCTGTTCGACCTTTCCACTTCATCTTTTCCCCTTTCAGTGTTAAACTTTCCGACTCGGTGAATTGACCAATATATCTTAGCATGGTCTTGAGAAAGGGACAGCTGAACTTACGATCCATGTCAAATAGTCATTCTTCAAAGGGAAGAGTTATATAATGTAATTCAGATATTCTGACCGACGAAAGAAATGATTGTCTTGGGAAATTTTTAAGAAACCACTGCTTATGATTGGTCAGAGTAAAATTAAGGTGTACACCTTGGAAGTAATGTGTATTTAAAGTGACAACTATGGTTGCAATTCTGGAGTCCGAAAATTCCCATACGAGGAGAAGTTTTATTTCACGTAATATATTATTTTTTATATTGTTTGTTTTACGCAAATGTGTTTGCTATGCCTTGGTTCCATATTATGTATCGTTTATTCAATTTCATGGAAATGTGTTGATGCTAGAGATGCTGTGCAATTTATATTCTTTTTTCATACAGTTTTTAGTTCATTTCTAGAGTTGATTGCCTGCGATCGAAATGTTCATATGTGTAGGATTTCATAGGGTTATTTGAAATAAATATGGAATAATTTTCTTTGGTTGTACAATTATGATTATCGTGCTTTAATGACAATTACCAACTATATTTGCTTTTGTAATGTTTAAATAATCTTATAGGTTTAGGATCTGTGAATTGTATGCAATTGGTTATCGAACATATAGTAGCATACGGTAATTTTCGAGACCACTCACGTGGTAATGTATGACATGTCGCTGTGAAGTAAGGGTAATGTACTACTGTATTAAGTCAAGAGTTTAGGCAGTGTGTAAATAGCTAGTATGCCTAGTTTTCTGAGAGTGATACGGGACAGTCCGAAGTAGGAAGTCCGGAAAAATAAGAAGTGACGAGTGAAGTCCGGAAAATGAGAAGTGACGAGTTCATAATAAAGGATTAGGAAGTCCAGAAAGGCATGAAGAGGTCAGGATAAAAAGATTCGATGAATTAGGAAATGTTGGAACGGTTGAGAGGAAGGTGAGGCAATCAGTCATGGACATTGCGCCCCTTTCACCACACGTTATGATGATGAAATTTGCACCCTTATCACCACACGATATGATGATGAAATAAATCCAAGTTACACACTGCTATTAAATCCTGTTGACATAAGTAAAGTTGAATTGAAATTACCACTTAATTTTTTTTTATTTTTAAAAAATCTTATCAAAGGGGGCTCGTAATGCATTATTTATTCCAAATAAGTTTGACCATATCTCAGTTGATGTTCTCTTTATTCGCTCACACCGGGTCATAACATCGAGAGAGGTCATTCCCTCGATCGATCCAATTAATTACCCCTCTTACTAAGAATTAAAGAGGGAGACGTTACTCCAAGTAACACAATAGTCATTTTTGGACCTACTAGTCAACTGGAAATGTAAATGTGTCAGGTTTTGTGGCAATCCTCCAAGTTGATAAGGAGAAGCAAAGACAACAACCTTGAGCAAACGGACGCCCCTCCCTCCTGCAACGATATTTCTGGATCCGTCACAGCTTATGAAGCTACAGTTGAAACAATTTCAAGAGATTAGGGAAGTATCATAATTATAACAACAAAGTACTACATTTACATAATACATTATCATATATCAACAAACGTAAGTACTACATTTGCACAATACATTAACATATTAACAACAACCATACACTTACAATATACATTACCATAATAATACAGTGGTCGACCAAGGCAACTGTTCAGCGAAAAATAGCTGCATAATTTTTTTTTTAAATCGGTATATAAGGATGTAAGACCATCTTCTTTTTTACCATTGTGCATATTATACCGGTTCTCGATAATTGATTGATTTGTTCATTAAAATTTAACTGCTCCCAAAAACATTTTCATAATTTATTCATTGTAAATGCTAGACAGGAGTGGGCAGTGGCAGATGCTCTATCTCTCGGGAAATGGACGAACCCGCCCATACACGAGTCTCCTGCTGCCTTACAGGTTGGCTTTGGTTAGCCAAAGGCTAAGAGAGTAAACCCTAAAAGAAAATCCGGAGTGGAGACTCTAAGGCAGTTGGAAGATGTACTGTTGTTACAATAATATACAGTCACCTCTAAGTTCTTTTTTTTAAAGAAAGTATGAATGCTAAAGAAACAAGATGAGACAAACAGAAATAAAATAGTACGTGTCTTAAACAATATATGAGCTTACGTATTCTACACTGACTCTTTTCGAACCCGCCCATACACGAGTCTTCTGCTGCCTTGCAGGTTGGCTTTGGTTAGCCAAAGGCTAAGAGAGTAAACCCTACAAGAAAATCCGGAGTGGAGACCCTAAGGCAGTTGGACGATGTACTGTTATTACAATAAAATACAATCACCTTTAAGTTCCTTTTTCAAGAAAGTATGAATGCTAAAGAAACAAGATGAGACAAACAGAAATAAAATAGTACGTGTCTTAATATTTGAGCTTACGTATTCTACATTGACTCTTTTTTTTTAAACATTATTTCCACAGCATCATTGTACACATTTAAGTTTGACTGAAAATAGACTCAGAATTACATCGGAGAGATTAAATTGTCTGAAAATTTTTAGTTCTTTACAGGCAAAGAGGACTAATTAATTGTATTAAACCTGCTATGTTATTCAATCCCTAATATGTTAGATTGCTTCTGGAAGAATCAGGAGTCTTACAAAATCGATATGCCAATGCAAAACTTCAGCAAACAATATTTTTAATGGTATGCTTTTATAAACACTGAAAACTGTTCCCTATTCAGACCCAGTATTAATTCTATCTGATTATTCAAAACACTGAAATTATGTGATACATGTCTTTCAATCTCTAAAGGCGAGTAGAAAAATAGAAAACAGAGGAAGAAAGAGAAAATATCAATAGATAGATGATATCTGTAATCGCATACATGAACTCGCTGAACTCACAAAAAAGGTACGTCAATAAAAAGATGCTCATTTGGATGCAAATGATCAGGTTAAAAGATTTAAAATCATCAGCAAAAATATGATTCCTATAGGAATCTAAACAAAAATAGAAAAACGGTATACATGTGTTTGTGAGCTGGGGCTCAATGTTTCAATGCCTCGATTTACACTGAAAATGCATTCAGAATTTGTATACCTTAATTGCCTTAAAAACAGTTTGGATTTCAAAGATGCATTGTTAAAAACAAGTAGATGACGCAAACGTCGATCTGACTAATGCGAAAATTTAAACTACCACTTTTCTTTTACTACATATTTCCGGCAACGCAGCATTTTAAAACAAAACAGATAATTTGTTAAAAACACAATTGTGCCAAGTTTTGTAAGGCTAAAATAGTTTTCTGTATACATAAAAAATAATTTCTGGTTATTGATATTACATATACACTGTCTTCAAAAAGAAGGATATGAGTGTTTATGTTTTTATTAGTTTTAACAAAATGTAATCGTAGCATATGTCTTAATTCTTGAGCACTAATTTCAGCGCATTAATCTTGAAAGTAAAAACAACAAACAAACCTTGAAAGAAAAATGGTGTGTGCAAAGGACCAGCCCTTTAGCGTTTGAAGAAGAAAACATGCTGACCTGTGATGGACTGAGCTTTGAAGTCTGATAAATTTCGAGTCGAATGATCGCTACAGGCCCTTAGCAGTGAGTAAATAGTTTCCATGTGTGACAACCAAAGCCTGACACCCTACAATTATTCTTGTCTACAAAATATTTTTATATCAAACAAAGCTCTCGAAACTTATACTTTTGGCCCCAATTATCAGCCTTTGGCATTTCAGTGAACCGCGGAAGGTATCTAAGATGGAGATAAGTATGGTCAGTAGCAAATGACCCGAACCAGTTCGTACGTGTGGTGTTCGACACATTAGAGTTTATGATTTTAACAACATGTAATGCGGCAGAGATTTGGAAATTGAAAATAATAATGATTCATGTAAGTCTAAACTCGTCAGCACAATGTTGGAAACTTTTTTCTATGAGTTTTATGTACTCCACTATTGTATCATATCCATCGTGGTTTATCTTGACAGCTGTTATATCTTATGGGGTTTGTTGGTTGTTGTTTGTTTTATTTGCATGAAAGAAGCTCTGGCTAAAGTCTAGATATAGAACATTGAATGTGTGTTGCAAAGACATCTGACACTAGTTTACAATGGATATGGACAATAAAGAAATTAACATGAACACTGATCCACATTCTCCATCCCCACCCCAACAAAAACAGCAAGGCAATTTCATATTTTCAATTGAATTGTTATATAATAATATAATATTTACATTTCGTGGTCTTCTGATGCGGACCAAGATAGTACGAAGCAGCTCATTTAGTTTATTGTGACATAAGAGTCAAATGTAGCACCAACTGACTGGGCAAGACAGTAAGGAGAAGTTCAATACCAGTACGATTCCTATACTAACTATGGTAAACATTGTCCGGCGGTAAAGTATTGGCAATGTTTTTCTATGCATCATATTTGAGATGCCCTGTTTGAAGGTAAATTGACAATATGATCAGATGATAACTTAAGTCTTACTACTACATTGCATACTTTTCCGACATACATTTGAAAAGTACTTTTCTAACGATCTTCCTTCTGAAAGAATATTGTTGTCATTAATTGTTCTGGACACGTACTATTTTCCCAGAGAAATTAGTCAAATTCAGTAGACTTCATTCACTGCGACATCATCCATCGCAAAATTCAAGAAAACAAGCTATACATATAAGTTCAATTTACTGGCTTCAAACCTATCCCAAGTCGTTTCCAACTAAGAATAAAGATGAATATCCCCAATGACATGCGTTTTCAATCTTCTATTTACCTTTGAATAATTTGTTTTCTGAAATATGTGCAAGGGAGTGGGGTGGGGGGCAACGTTCCCTCTATGCGAATGGTAGATGTGCGCGCAGTGCAGCGAGCACTGCGCAAGCATTACGGAGACGCGCAAAATTTAACGTTTTGATTGAGCAAAAATTAACAATTCAGCTGCGCGGGGATGCCTGAGCAGCTGCGCGCGCGAGCAGCTTAGAGGGAACGTTGTTGGGGAGTCGGGGAGAATTAGTGCAAACCTAAGGCCTGATATCTGGAATTAGTTAAGATGTCGTGAAGTCACAAATATGAATTTTTAAAATTTATTTTTAAAAAACAATAGACAGGTTTTCTATGACACAATTATACTTCTTTCTAGTAACTAAATACCTGCACCCATGTCAGATATAAAATATAGTTTTCATATACATGTAACAAATTAATTAGATTTTATGAAAGCGTATTTTAATCAAGAAACCAAGCCAACGTAGACTGCTGTATACTATCGTTACACTCCAGTCTTGCTAAGTTTATATCGTGACCGCCACGAACAAACTATCAGTTGTTCTTGACAAGTTGAGGAAAGCATGATTATCAAATAACACTTTAAGTACGTGTTCTCTTTCATACCAGCGTCGGCCGCAGCTTCTGGGTGCATTCATATCTATTAATGTTTGTGAAGAAAAACAGCCATTAATTCAATAGAAAAAGGCGTGCCATGCAAAAGAATATCGCATAATCATAAGCTCCAATGATTATTTTACAAAATCACATTACTCCCTTCCCTCTTCACGTCTTTGGCAGCTTCCTTCTTCTCCAGATATGAGAATATACTGTTATTTTATGCCCGATGCCTTTCAACGTGCTGCTCATGAATGTTTGTTTTTTTTTTTTTTGTTTTTTTTTACTATCAACGTCTTATTTAACAGTAAAATGTAAATCTATTTCACGAAAAGGGGCCTGACTGATAACACATTCCAAAACAACAGTATATTAAACAATTGTCAATCTGTCTTTATTACTTCAAAGTGGCATCGCAACCACCCAAAGATGGAGGTGGCGGGTTCGGTGAGAGGCAGATAAAATTGGGGTCCAATATTCCACCTGGTGAAACCAACTCTTATTTGTGTGGGTGCCACAGAATAAAATTTTCGTTAGGGGGAGGAAGAATTTCTGGATACGCCATTGTAACATCCCCCATAGGAAAATGTAATCCTAAGCTTATTATGACTTCAAACATAAACTTCATTCTAGGTACCATCAGTCATATATATTTAGTTATTTTGTTACTTAAATCAGAAATTGTAAAACTAAATAATTTCATATTCTCTTCGATTACTAGATAAAATGGCACCAAAATCAAATGCAATCTTTGGAATATTGACCAAACTTTATTTAGGACAGTGATTTATCATACACCAGCATATCGTGGGAAGCCACGGGCTATAATCCACTACGCTGCCTGTGCAGACCATTTCCTTGTTTTTCATGAGTATGCATATGTTATGTAAGGTAAAGGCTTGTTATGAAATTATTTGGATAATCTGTTTATGTACTTCAAACTCGCTGGCTATATCTCCTTCCATTATACAGATAGACAACACATGTACATGTAGTTACAAAATGTCTAGTAGGCATATCAGTTTATTTTACCGAATCGCTTATACAAACAAGAAAGTAGTTGTTAGTTGTTCGTGTGTGATGATTAGTTTTAGAGTCACAATCATGTTCTTTTAACACTAATTTCTTAAAGAATAAACTTGATAAACCGCTCCGGTGCTAGAGAGTTTTGCCTTACCTCATAAGGGCATAACTTTTATTATAATAGTATCTACTGTGACAAATTTCTTTACAAGTGGTAATTAGGGAAACTACGCACAATCTAACGCAGATAATTATCAAAATGACTCCTCTCATGTACTCCAAAGATGAGCTTGAACTAGCCCGAAATGACTTTAGCATTTATTAACATAGGACAATGATTTTTTTTTTTTTTGCCAGAATACAATACCATGTTCTGAAAGTGCAACAGAGAGAGAGAGAGAGAGAGAGAGAGAGAGAGAGAGAGAGAGAGAGAGAGAGCTATCGGTTCGTTGATATCTATTTGACTTTTGAAATCCAGAAAGTATAAATGATTACGTGGATATAACAGTCTTTTGCGAGGTGCACAACTGGAGTCAGGTCATTTGTTTATTATATAACCCAAATTACACCTATCGTACATCAAAATAAAAGGAATTTAAAATTTCTTTTAGCAATACAAGATATTCGAGCTCTATTTAATTATTCTGGATAACCAGTTAGGAAAACCTGAGAACGTTTCTTTTAAAAAGCCAAATCCTGTACAAAGTGCGAAACTGAAGGGCGGAACCGACAACATAATGCAAGAAAAGGACCTGTCATTTTCCTGGAAAATCAATTTTACTATAAAAAGCTGCGTGCACTACAACTTCGTGAATCACCAACAATTTCTGACGTATTTTATGTTTTAAACTGCCCCGATCCTTCTATGCTTCAATTTTTCACCCTGGTTTTCGAAAACGAGAAAAAAGAAATCAATAATTCTCTTCAAGAAATGAGAGACAAAAGCACTTCTGTCGACGTCTAGTGGGGTAACTAACTCTTTATGTTACCGACTTTGATACTACGTGAATGTGATGGACTGATAGGGATGGCAAAGTTGGGACCAAATATCTACAATAAAGTAGCATGCCCCAAAAGTATTCCACTCGTTCACCCCCACCCCCACCCACCTCGACCCTAACACTACCACTGCTAAAGCCATGTCCTCATGGGACGGATATAAATTACACAA
The DNA here is from genome assembly GCA_030141615.1 of Unio pictorum. Taxonomy (NCBI): domain Eukaryota; kingdom Metazoa; phylum Mollusca; class Bivalvia; order Unionida; family Unionidae; genus Unio; species Unio pictorum. The sequence goes on along the minus strand of JARLTB010000107.1, from coordinate 6,539,760 downwards.
CGGTCATCAACCAACCATACATACTTCAGAATATGGACTCGAGGTAGCATGATTTGCGAGAGCGTACACAAACGTGTGTGTGTGTGTGTGTACGGAAGGGGGGTGAGTGTATTACACAGAATATAATTTGTCTTCGTAATTGTAACTTAAACAGTCCTCCGATGGTCTAGGGAATGAATAAAAATTACTAAAGTGTAGGATCGGGCATCTTCATCCTCCAAAGATTAAGCATGATTTATTATTTTAAAGACTCATCTTCAAAATGATTTCGCGTTTTCAAATGATTTCTTAATTCCTATCAGTTGCCAAAGTGCAAATGCCTCCTACAACCATTTCTTCTTGAACTCGTTATGCATATTGGCGGAACACTAACAAGTTTGTCCATGTAGTTCGGACCTTTCTGAATAAAGTTTGAATATACTGACATGATTGGATCAAATAAAACGCTCTTTGTAATTTTGCTGAGTTAACAATTTCATATTTTGGCATTAGTTGTTGAATTATGTATTTTTCATTAATCAATCAATTTATCTTGGGAAAGCCAAGATGTCAATAAATGGCCAAAACGGTTCACGACTTTTTAAGTCTTTTACATTCCACCTATAACACTGCTCACATATTTACGAACATAGGGCGGTGAAAATGAATATTGGATGGCACTGTGAAAAATCGTCTTTATCGACTGTTGTCCACCGTGCCAGACAATGACTGTGGGTGGTCAAGTGGGAGAAACATTATGATGAAAACACACATGGCTTGAATGGTTAGATGATTTTAACGAGAGGCTTCCAATGAAGCAGCTTACACTCCATGTCACAGTATATCATCATTGTCCTGGAGCGCTTGTGCAACCTTCTCCTTGCCACATTTTGACTTGTCATAGCTTATTAGCTTCTCACTTAGGATTGTACAGTTTGTCTGTGTTATTTCGATTTAAATCCATTACTGTCGATATCATAAGCATCTTTTCTTGACTTACATAATATTATTATTATACATAATTCACCATATTTAACCATCAAACCATCCCCGACGTCAGGTAGCCAAAGGCTTTTTGAGTCCGAAATGACTATCGCTCAATCATTAACTTTCAAAGCGTAGAGAACAATTATTTCATGGATGATCATACCATTCATTACATATGAAAAGATAAACTCGGAAAGCGATAATTTGAAATGGATTAATTAATTATAATGTACAATCAATCCATCTGACACTTTATGGCAACATTTTACAGCAGTAAATAACTGTTTCAGATTTACGATTATTTCTCTTTATTGTTTGCAAAGGCCAGAAACCATAATAGGGGTCAATGTGAACCAACCCGTTCGCAGTTTAAGATAACATCTCTCTATCTCTTTTCTTTCAAATTCGAAATTTTGCATAACAGCTTTTGCGCTGGATTCTGTGTGCCCTCCGTAACCAGACACAGTCTATAATTTAAGCTCATTAAGGGATGAATCTGTATTTCGACTGTGAGCCTGTCTCAATCTGTTCTCCCATGAAATACCATGGAAACTTGGGAGACGAAAATTCTTCCTTGATTGAACCGTTTGTTAGTAGAAAGCCATCTGGCAGCTTTTTGGCTCAAAAGATTGAACTGATTAAAAAAAAAACCATTTAACACGATGCATCATGGTCACTCTATTATATGACCATGGTTTGGTAAACATGCCATATGTCGATGAGAAAACTTTCGATCAATTCTTATTTATTTATTTATTTATTTATTTATTTATTTATTTATTTATTTATTTATTTATTTATTTATTTATTTATTTATTTATTATTTGATTGATTTGATTCGACAAACAGTTACTGACAGTATTAAAATGATTCTCACCCAATGCGCAGTGATATAAACTGGCCGCTAAAGTATATTAATACTAAATCAAACCCTCAATGAAATATTTTCGTGCAAAAAAAAAGTAACTGAATATATTAATGATTAGTCGACTGTTTTGACTCGTAAGCAACAGTTCAACAGAATCAGCATTTTTTTTTAAAAAAAAACTCTTTCTTTATAAGTAAAGCATATACAATGTAATTACATGTGCTTCGGAAGTAAACTATACATAATAAAAATACGTTGTGACGGGTATTGCGGTTTAGGTGGGTCTTCAAAAAAAACTGTTTTTTAAAGACTTTGGCATTAACCAGTACGCATACTTCATAAGATAATACAAAAACATTAATAACGAAAAACTGTACTCTCTCTCTCTCTCTCTCTCTCTCTCTCTCTCTCTCTCTCTCATGAAATGCAAACTCTCTCTCTCTCTCTCTCTCTCTCTCTCTCTCTCTCTCTATATATATATATATATATATATATATATATATATATATATATATATATATATATATATATATATATATATATACACACACACACACACACACACACACACACACACACACACAGCTGGGTTATAACACATTGTTATTTAAGGGCCGAATCAGCTATAAATTCAACCCTTTATTTCTAATAATATATTTTGTTCGTACTTTTCCCTCTCTGACACTTTAAGAGTGTTGAATTTTCAAAGATGCACGTCTGATCGATTCACTCGAGTGTTTAGCAGTTAAAGTGTAAATTATATAATTTACGGTGTTAGAAAAGGAAAAGAGCTCTTTTAATGGCAGACGTTCTGCAATAATTTGTATGTGTGAAAAAACCCACATACATTTTCACATTTACAGGTTACTGCTGTTGGTGTAGGGTTAATGTCATTTTTTAACACACGACAGGCTATATATTACGGTCGATTTAAATGGTGGAGGAAGAACTGGAAAATGTATCAGTAAGAACCACCGACACACAATCGGATTAGAATCAGATCTCCATTATCATACATGAAGATCTTACACCGGTGGGGTTATGTGGAAACGCAGCTTTCAGAATCTAAAAGTGAATAAAAATGTTTGGCACACATTAATGCTCTCAGCCACACTGTTCAGTTTACCGAAGTTTCCCAAACGCAAAGATAAAATAATTCATCTAATTGGGTGATAAAATTAGCGCATATGGCAAGAGCACGTGTTACCAGAATATGGCCCCTAAGCGGTCGCAATCAAACCTTCACGTAAGATAGTGGAGATCTGATTTCAGATTGCACCGACACACTAGAAGCTTTCTCATATACCTACATTGGTCGAACCCGTGACTCGAACCCACTAGGATAGAGGTGAGATGGCAGTGATCGATAAAAAAAAAAAAAATTTTAAACGCACTTTAAACCATTCGGTCATCCGGGGTTTCCATATTCACACAACATTGTTCAAAATCGAGTCAGTATAATCAACAAAGCAATTTTACCCACAATACCCAGTCGGAACTACAGAGGTGATAACATTTACCCCATTGTTTCCTTACTAAATCCTTACAGTTTCGAAAGAAAAAGCATCATCCTACCAATGAAAATGAGCGCCCGCGTGTGTGTATAGAAAATAACGTAACGCTGTTAAGGACAAAATACTAAACACTTTCTTGTATTATTCAGATCTGTAGATGTGACAAAGCGATTAGGAATTGTAATCAAAGTGACAGGTAAGGAAGAGGGGCGGGAACACTTTCATGCTTATAGGGTGTCCCAGTTTTAAAATTCATTACAGGAAAATACTAAAAGGAACCCTGCAATTAAACTGCTCTAAACAGGTTATTTATTTATTGCACCAATAAATTGTTTATGAATATGACATAAAGAATTCGTCGAAGGAAACAATTTGAGTTGAATACGTTTCCTGATAGCGAAGTATTATGAAAGTAGGGCATACAAAATTGTAAAAATACGAGTCAACTGCATTCTTCTTTGTTTGGACTAAAATATATCTAGATAGCAGAATGATAACAAATTAAATATCCATTTTCTTCTTCTAAATCTTTTAGTTTGAAACCCAAGCAAAAATTAATCACCTTCAATAGTCGCAGTTTCTTAAAACTATGTACACATAAGTCAGTTGCATTTACAGACACTTTTCGTCGGTTGCAGTTAAAGTGGAATTTAAATTTCAATAACAATGCTCACTTCGTGCTATTAAGTATGTACAGTGTTGAAGTCTGTCTTTTGGAAATCTCAACGTAAATGATGATCAAAAGGGCAAACTTTAAAACCTGTTGAAATACTTCGTCCAGGTCCTGATTTCGCTAACTTAATTATGACATAAGTCTGGCCAATTAAACATCTTAAAACCTATACTTAATCTTTAAAACATGTTGGTGAAATTCGGATCTGGTTATCATGACATGTCGGCATGACTCCTGCGCTTTAAACTATAGAAGAATGCGTTAAAAAAAATTCATTAAAACATCCACTTTTTTCTAATGACTCAAAGACTTACAGGAATCAGAGTTAGATGACAATGTATGGGCATTTATTTATATTTCTATTTTTTTTTTAATTATTAGCATAAACGTATGTGACACCAACAAGCTGTCAGTTGAGGCTAAGGAAATAAACCAACCGTGTAAGTGTAAGTATCGTGAAAGATATCTCCTCATAAATGTCATAAATAATATTTAGCCCATAAATACTATTCACTTCATCATTTGAAATGCCGGACCCCTCCCCCCAATAGAAGCTACTGTATGTGGAAGCAGTAGCTGTCTACAAGTATTAATTCCATAAGTTGTGGTATTAACATTACATTTCTCGTGCCATGACTACAATAGGAATATAACCACAGTTCTCATGATACAAATTCTAATTATCAATGACATTTCCAACACTGAATCTGCATGCTAATAATCTCATCCGAGACGGATAAATGTCACAGTGGGTCCTACACGCAATCGATGCACTGATATTATCTATCTCCTTCCGCAGGGAATTGAATACACTTTAATTTGTTTGCCAGTATTTTCAAAGTATATAATTAGCTTCAGAAGGGAAAAATGCGTAACCATATTGTATATCTGATTTTGTTACCATGTAACTGAAAGGCATATTTATTTACAAATTTATGTTCTATTTCCAGAAAATAGTTATTCGTTACGTTAGGAGGTTTTAGTATATAATACTGTATAATAAATTTTCATAGTTTTAATTTCTTGCCTTTAAGCGTTCGCCATCTTAATGGCAGCTGTTCCATCAAAAATGTTTCCGTATCATAATGACTTTACCCGTTAAACCTTTTTGTTTTCTTATATATTTAATTAGGAAGTGATCATCTTCTTGAAAACTGAAGATGTTTGCAATTTGAGCCTACAGTAGTTTATTGCATTTTTTTTAATAATAATAAAAGAGCTTAGCATTATATTTATATATTTACGTTTAGGCATCCCAGGTGGATGAGTAGTCAAAGGCATTTGCCTTTACCAATCAATGCCATCTCACCTCTCTCAATATGGGTTCGAGTCTCGGAATCAGCAAAAGTAGGTATGTGAGAAATTTGCCAGTAGCTTTTAGGGGGTCAGTGGTTCGTTCGGACGGGTCTTTTTTAAGGGTTCTTCCTCCACCAGTTATAGAGATCTTAAAGTATTTATGATGCGCTAAAATAGTGGTGTGAAACCCTAAACAACAACTTGTTTACCTTTATTCAGATTTGCATTTGTTTTCCTTTTATTCTTTTAGAACTAAACTTTTAATCGAGTCTACGATTTTCTATAGTCAGTCATCAAGCCACATCCGACGAGTCACGAATACATTAATAAAAAATAAAAAATTACTTTTTTCCTCCACTGTCGTGTTAGTCTTTTAAAGTACATGCAAACGTTTCATGCCTAGCATATGATAATATACAAGTCTAGACAAAATGAACGTCTACATATGAAATATGATTGTTAGCCACAACTAGTATAAGCAAACTCAAGGTCGTATATAAACCTGTCTCATCTTCCTTGTGTAGTACAATACTGTCGTCATTATCTTTTTTTTCTTCAGCAGATGAGGTGATACTTCATTATCACAAAATACCCAAAAAAAGTATTTTTGGGGGAGGATTTGAAACCCACTGATGTATGGACTAATAACGAGTGATGCTGAAGAATGATTGTGGAGAATCTGTACACGTCTTAAATCTTGAGTTTTATTGCGTGTTTTCAGGACGAGTGTACTCTGTAATATGACGTAGGTTTAATTAAAAGACTGTTGATGGACTGTTAAAAACAAGTAGGTGAATGTGGGAACATATTGAGAACAGCAGTGCATCAAGAAGATATTGTGAAGTCATACAATATCAAGATGGCCTAGTCCTCTAAATTTCACTTATATTTTTAGTACTACCACATTGCTAACAAACTCAATCAGATGAAAGATCACCTCACTGGTATGCGTGGATCACTCTTGTTACTTCAATAATGAACTCGTCTGAGAGTGTAATCATAGAAGCAACATAAAGTTTTATCAAAATCGGATCAGCTTAGCGGTTTTCAAATTGATAACAAAGCTCGGACAATCAGACAGAAGATTTATTTCGGGCTACCCATTATCCGATCTCACTTTGTTTAGAAAGCATTCAAGATCTTAATGATAAGGTCCATTTTGCAAGTTGCATTAAAATTGGATCAGAAATATCGCTGCCAAAGGGGTAACAAGATCACCGCACTAGAATGCATGGCTCATTACCGAACGAGTCGGAGATCTTAACGATATCAACATATTTTTTAATACATTTTGAGTATGCGTCTTTTTGGTTATAGCGGCCCGTTTCAAGGGATTCTTAGATTTGTGTGATTATTGGAATTCGGTGCAATGAAAATTATCTTAGCCCGAAATAACTAGCCATTTACTAGGGATAAACGTCACGGAGTGAAGTGTTAGTGAGTTTCCATTATGCCATGGTTGACTAGTAGTGAATTCAGGTCAACACCGAAGGACCGTCCCTGGAATAAAAAAGTCTCTATTAAAATCTAGTGGGGTATATTGGTGGTATGACTGCAGTTGCAGTATTTACGGTAGGAAACCGGTAAATTACACCAAGGAATACATAGGAAGGGGCTCGGCAGATACCATTTATGTCGCCTTGGTGGCAAATATGGTGCAGTTGTACTGGCGAAATGTGCCTGGAAACCATAAATTGACTAACCTAAGGTAGCGGAGTTAAAATAGTTCCCTGTGTAAGGGGATAGTTGTATAATAGTTTATTCGGCGTGAACTACTGACAGAACGGAAACCTAACGAAGAGAAACCATGCAGATGTGCGGTTGATATATATTTGGCAGGTTGTTTTATCTCTGGTCTTGCATTGGTTAGAGCAAAATTTCTGTATAGAAGGGACACGTCGGGCTTTCTAATTTACAACTGAAGTTGTATGGACGTATTTGGAAATTTGGGGCAAACTTATTAATTCAAGCGAGAATCGTACCAGGGTTTAACACCGCTCGGTCAAGCATATACCCGTCTTGTAACAATACATTCCATATTTTATCAAAATCGGATCAGAAATATGGTTTCCGGAACGTTAAAATGGTTAGCTAAGATAGAAGATCACCTCATTCATTTACCTGATAAAATGCAATCCACCACGCTTTTATCAAACTGGTCCGAGATTTTATGATAAAAATCCATACTCCATGTCTGATTGAAATCGGATCAGATAATATTGACTTCCAGATTGATAACAAATAATTGCTACCAGCCGGACATACAACTGACAAAAGACAGTGCCAAAACTTCACATGTCCTTAACTGCCAGACAAGCTACCAATATGTATACATTTTTCCATGTATATACAGACAGACGCATAAACAATTTGGGTTTGAAATATATCTTCATATTGTTGATTTGATCTAAAATACGAAACTGACATGCATTAAAAAAAATGTTGCACAATCATTTAGATCATCCATAATGAACTACCTCCATTTGCTATATATTGCAAAGTGGTAATAAAAAGGTAATTTTACTTGGCAAAACATGTTTCTATAAAGGAGTTTCAAATTAGTATCGTCCTGTTTTATCATTTTTCAACAGATGGTATCGAGATTTTATAGTACTGAAAGTACATGCACAAGACGGCTCTATAGGTGTGAGAAAACACACGATATGTTAAAGTGCGTCTCTGAATTATATATGTTCACCTTGCTGTCGTACATATATTTGTCTCTACTCGGTGTTTAAATACGCACCAGGACACGAAATGATATAGCACCAAAACTAGCATGATCTTATGATGTGGGTTTGCAACGAGACAATGAAATCCTAGTCGCAGTTACAATATTTGTGCCCCCAAGAGGCCCTATCGAGTGGAAAGAAAAAAAAAAGTTACCACACGACTTTGATTTACATATCCTGATGTGAGAAAGCGTGCCAGTAGCTTCTCGTGGGTCGGTGGTTCTTTCTGGGGGTTTTTCCCGGGTTCTTCCTCCACCAGTAATACTGGCCGCCATGTATATCGTGTGCTGAAAAATGGTGTTAAACCCTACGACAACAACAACAACAACTTATCTTGATTGAGACAAAACAGATTTTTTCGCCCAACATTCTTGATTCAAATTGAATTAACCCAGCATTTTTGCAATATAGTTATCATATTCAAGACATACAGTATTAATCAGGTACTATTACCGCCTCTCTTTGTATACAGGTAATCAGGTCTTATATTGTTCAATGAAAATGTGATTAATTATCAATGTAGAACCGCTCCAGTGGCCTAGTGGTTAGAGCGTCCGCCGCGGAAACGAGAGGCCGTTGGTTCGATCCTCGGCCGAGTCATACCAAAGACTTACAAAAATGGTATTAACAGCTGCCTCGCATGGCGCTCAGCGATAAGAGGTTGGTGTTAGTATTGGTCGGCGTGGTGTCAGGATAATGTGACTGGGTGGGACAACATGCTACATGTCTGCGGCATGATGCCCATGTGCTAGAGAGACTTCACTATAAACGGCCTCACTGCAGGCATCGTAGCGATATGATTGAAAAAATGTTAAAGCTACGTTAAAAATCCCAGTTAAACAAACAAAAATAATCAAATCAATGTAGAAAATAGCTATTTATGCTGCTCTGAGAAAATGAAAAAGTTACAATTGTTACGCATTGCAAGTATTCTACAATCAGCGACTCGTGCCACACGTGTCCTTATATGTAAATGGGCATTAATACAAACATCTAAATGAGGGGAGTGGGGTGACCAGTCGTACACAATTCTACGTATGAGAAAATAGAAAGAAAAATACATTTTATATTAAATCAGTGGATGACATATAAAAATAAACAGTGTTTCCCTTTACCCTCATTTGCGCTAATTAATACAGAATCGCGAATTTTTCCTATTTGTAACTAAGTAATGTCAAGGCCAACGTCATTAAATGTACCTAAAAGCACCAAATTCGCTTTAAATACTTCGTGTGAAACGAATTACCGGTAACAACATTTAGCTAAATTTACTGACGCTGACCTGAACATATACTGAGATACATTGACAGGGAAAATGCGCGATGATATGAGGAATGAACTAGAGCATAATACCAAATACCTAAACTTCGCTGCGTTTGTGTGTCTGTCTTTCTCAAAATGTTTTGTATGGTGTATTATGAAAGTTGGGGAGACCTTAAGTTATCTTATTGGAGAAGTTCTTTCTTGTTACATATCTGTTGTCGCTTGATTTTATAACAACTCCGTCAAGCACAACCAGCAAAATACAAACTGGGTTTTTCTTTTTAAAAGAAGTTCCTAGCGGGTGGACACCATTACTGAGACGACCAGACCTGAGATAAGAAAATTAAGGTTAACAAACCAGGTAGATTCAGTTGACACTGTTTTTATTTAACACTTAAATTCGAGCTAGCTGTCGAAAAACTTATATTTAATAAAACATTATTGAATTCATCTAAACTATTGAAACAACACTTTTTCTTAGATTGTATTCGAGCCTGGTGCAGTTTAAATTGCCTTAGAGATAAGAATGTCGATAGTATTTGTTTGATTATCTTGCGTTTGTTGTCTGTGGAAAGGCAATACATAATTGCCATGCACTGATATTTATGTTACTATATCAGCTGATCTTAGGCTAGTATGCCTACCAAAAACAGGGAGTCACTGATTTTAAACTTACCGCTGTATCCATTTACAACATTCAACCCTTTGTAATGATAACTTATAAACTTGTAAAACTGCTGCCTATGAAAGTCATAAAAATTACCTATATCTTATACCACAAGCGTGACTTCAGAGCGAGACAAAGCTAGCGTTGTTTAAACATCATACTAATCTGACATTTGAGCAAGGTCTTAATGTGTCGCATGACTACACAGTGTAAAGTCCAAAGTCAAGATAATATTCGCATCCTTAAAATGCACTGTTCAGAATAGATTACCTATTCAAACTGATAATATGATGATAATTATGCCCACATCCAAATCTCTGTATATTCAAATAACATCAGCCGAATTCAGTGTTATCGAATTTCATATTATCATTAAGGTGACCATAACAATCTTGTTATGAAATGTTGATGGTCATGTTAATTAAAAAATTCTACTTTTAGTGATAATATCGTCGTGAATAATGGAGGTACAATTTCACATGTAATGCAAACTCCTCCATTGTACTAATATAATACATGTATGCGAATAGTAACCAAGCTCAACAAAGATGTATCAACATATTTTACAGTGAAGATATGTGGGGTAGGTGAGAACAAAATAGGTTATGAGTTGCGGTTGGAATGGATGAGGAACAAAAGTCCACACTGCCTCTTTTTCTCAATCCTGATTGTCCAAGTATTACAACGTGCTTGGTCTGATTCTGTAAATTTGCCGAGCTAGCAGTTAGTAATGCTGGTTATGACGCACAGTCCAGATATATGCTACCAGAAGCAACATGAAAAGAACCGCTTCTTTGTTCCTCTTTATTAAACCTGTTGTAAATATATGTAGTACAACATCTGGTAGAAGATACTAAGATGTGACCCCAAACAGTTGCGATCCATCACCTTATGCCCAACAGCTTGAGCTACGTACATATGTAACTTTGTAGGATCAAAACATGAGGCTATGAATACTCAAATGTTTGTAGTTACACCCAGAGACTTTTAAATGAAGATGATGTCTAGAACAAAATAGTTTAGTTGTAGAGGGTTGCGTAACAACATTTAATGAAGGAAGCGTTTATCATGCGCGATATATACGTCGTGTAGGCCAATGTACAAAAACATTTCTAAAAACCCTATCAGTGGAATGAAAAATGCCAGATGTCGTCAATATGGGTACCAATTATTCAATGCCGAAACATGAAAATCACATACATTACTAGTGTAGGCTCCTATATACAAACTAATACTAATCACGCTATGTAATTTAAATGATTTCGAAAACTGTTCTATTGCATGAAACACTGAGAAAGTAAAGCTTCAAAGTATAAAACTATTCCTTATTCTACCGAATAGTCCGTAAAGTGTTTAAAAACAGGATTTACACCTATAAAATTAAATTCGAAGTCAAAGTATGTTCGAATGGTAGGTACATTGGCTAAAGTACCACTGAATTTTTTGTGTGCTAAACTTTTGATAATTCATATTTCTTATTGCGTGGATTGGAATCATGTGTTTATAACTGAAAATTAATCTGACACTAAAGATTAAAATGCAGTTATAATATATTGTGTTTTCTATGAGTTATTGTCGTTTTCACTCAGAGAAAAACTTTAGGATTTTTACAAATTGGAGGCATTCCGTAACTATCATTTCAAGAATAGAACAACGAAAAAGTTACTTTTCATCAATGGTATTATATTCAACTGTAGCAAAACTCCATGCATTATATGAAATATCATAAACAAGAAAATGTTTTGAGACAATGAGTAAAACTGGAGCCATGCCAAATACTTTGCACATATTCCTGACAGACCCTTTTCACGCTTGTGTTAACACTTTCGAGACCCAAGGAGTAGTTTGTCAATAGTTGTCTTAAAGAAAAAAAGAGCTCAGATACATTGCAAGTTTATTGTCTATCATTTGTTTTGACGAAACACACACACACACACACACACACACACACACACACACACACACATACATACATACATACATACATACATACATACATACATACATACATACATACATACATACATACATACATACATACATACATAGAAGGAGAGAGTCAATATCGTGAATATGCAGTCCCGCCCATTACGATCCGTGACTGAAGGGAGTAAACCAAAATTGTTTAAGTTGTGATAGCATCTAAGCCATAAGTTGAGTCATGGGTTCAATGTTATCAGGAAAATGTATGAGGAATTATAGACGACCGCCATATGGCGCGCACACACCGTCTTCCTGTTAACTCATATTAAACATATACATGTTCATAAATAAAACCTTTCCTATTAAAATATTATTTGTTATTACAGGCGTTGATAAAGTCCACGATTTAATTTGACACCCATCTTAACTTGCCTATTTCGCTTGCAAGACATTAATTATGCTCGGGAATCCTTTTTGAAGTAGATACAAGATGTCTGTTATATTCTGACATTTATACATTTCGGTCCCAGGTTGGCAACTAGATGGCATAGTTTCGTTTAGAAAGAACTGGACATCATAATAAGTCGTTTGGTAAAACTGCATGTTGATATGGCCATCAGTCCAGAAGGAGTAGTAATAAGATTTTGACAATGACCACCAAGTCAATATGAATTCCCTTTCTAATTCATTGCGATAGCAACATGACGGCTATATTGGATTCAGTAGGGTACTATTTCATTTAAAAAATTCGCTGTTATCTGAGGTATAGTTTCTAATCGTTTCGAGCAAAAATACACTAAATAAATAATTTCCCATTTTAAAGTTATATTTCCTATAGTAACTCAAGCAATGTATGAAGGAAATGCACGTTTCCCTATATTAAACACTGTTTTGAACAATGTCGTTAAAAAAAAAAAAACAACTGTCTGCTCTGTTGTCATTGGTAAACAGCCATTTTGGCAATGTATTCTAATTTATATTATCATCTGCAATTTAAACTGCATTTTATAAACCTCTCATTCTGGCAGACTAAATCTCTCTCTCTCTCTCTCTCTCTCTCTCTCTCTCTCTCTCTCTCAAATTGCTGAAATAAAGAGACTTGCATGAATAAAAAACATTCACTGAAAAAATAAATTAATCTACTGTTTCTGAAATTAAAGGTTAAGCTAGAAAAGATAGGTTTCATGCACTATAAGTTAGCTGGAATTTGGCTAGTTTTGTGAGTTTTGATGTCGACATGTGCCAAGCATTATGGCTGTGTGTGTGCAGGGGCTGGCATCTTTTGGCTGGTGTCGTGTATGGCGTTGTAGGGTAGTCATCACCCCACCTTGAGCTATGTAGAATTGATAATTGACAAATCGGGAGTCAGGCTAAAAGGTTTTCGGGGCACGGATTGAGTGGGGGAATTCAATCCCTAAGGCGATAAATGCATTAGAACAAAATGCATCAATGTATTCTGGATTTTACAGTCATTTTTGCGAAATAGTCCAATACTAATAATATCAGTCACGGAAGGAAGTAATTTCGTAGGCACAATCGGTTTCCAGTGGAACCAGCTGAAAATGAATATACTGAACGGTTTTCATAAATCGAAATAGTTGAATATTTGAACTACTTGCTGACACTAAGAGTTTTATTTTAATTTTAATAAAACCAGTTTAGTACGGAAAACTGCATACCGTGGACGTTAATGTCCACAAAAGTAAAAAAGCACAAATTTAAGTACCCTGTGCAAGACTAAACATTTGAAGCACAGGCACTGAGTAACATCTGTTTAACTGTTTGGGTTGATTTCGAAATTACTTCATCTACCTTGAAGCTTCTGTCAACCTAATCCCCACAGAACATTACTGTTTAGAAACTGCCTTTCAGAAATTTCAGCAGTAGGCAATAACACAATAATTTTGGCATTGGTGTCCATTTCTTAGAAAACTTACAGCTATTGCAATGCGCTCTGTGGTATTAACTACAAATTCGGACTAACGATTATGACAACCAGTTCTAAAAATCAATGAAATGAACGGAAAGTTTCATGATGAAATGCTTTCTCATACAGAAACAGGTATTTATCATATCTATTTCAGAAGCAGAAAAATGGAAATGAATTGTGTTTTTCGTAATTTTTAAATCTGGGAAGAGCAAAAATGAATACGAGTTTGGTTGATACATGGGAGATATGTTTTGACTACTAAAAAAATGGCATCCCTAATATAGAAGTGCAAGAATTGTCTCAGCAATATATATAACATATCTCCCCTGCTGGAACGAAACCTTGAATTGTGGCAGTCAAGAAGTGGCAAACCCTTATATTTCTCCCGGAATCAAATACAAGAGAGCTCAAAAGGCTTCATTTCTTTTCTTTCTTTTTTCTTCTTTTTTGTGTATGCATTCTCGGCAACTAAGAAAGTATATACTTCAAAATCTCACATCATGGCTTAAAAAGAGAGCGGATGCGACTATCTTGTATCCTTCTTAATTCCATAATATGTTCAATTTTCCATAAATGACTTGGATTGTGAATCAATGTTTTCTTGAGTTTTCACCAACGCCAGTTATCGAATACTTGTCAGTTCATTGATGCTGTTTGACATAATAGATAAACAAAAGAAGTTAAGTAAGCAAGCAAATCTTGCAGTATCATATCTCTTTTGTGGAGTTCTAGACAAGATGTTATGGGATGAGCCAGACTGTAGATAACAGACTATACAGTAACATTTACAGAAACTGAAGCTTCTTCTTAAAGCATGACCACATTTCCTACTGAAAACAACAGAAGAAATAAATTTGATGTTTAAATGAATTCTGCTACTTTTGGCACTGCGAATATCGGATGACTTGATGCAAATCAAACAGAGCATGACACGTAAAGAACACAGACTGTAAGTGCTTGCTACTTTTTGACGTCGTGGCACTTCTTGTGATGCAATACAAAACAGAATTACTTTTTGTTTCTTGTTTATTCCCCCCCCCCCTCCGAAATTCGCATAGAACATGTCTACATGTGCTAAAATAGGGTAAAAAAAACTTGCATTTGAGAAACGATAATGGTGGTTTTACCATCACAAATATCCGTTTTAATGGCTCCGCTGAAGCCTCCTCGATAAAACTCAATGTGCGCCTATAAAATCACCATTGACGTCCAAAAGCAGTTACATTTCCTAATTTCAAGCGTAAGGATTATGTTATCGAGATATGTTGTGCTTTGTTCCTGTGAGTAAATGTTGTTGTTTCCTTGTTTAATAAAAGGAATAATGATTCAAATGAGTCACAAATGATAGGCCTGACTGCAGAATGACAAATGCCCTAGCCTTTGCATGTGATGGTGGTAGCATGCAATGCACACAATATTTTATTATCATTTTTATACGTTCTTCTGCCTATATCGAAATCGCTTCTCAATCTATATTTATTTATTACAACATATATTGTGTACCAGAGCAGGGTCTCGTCAATCCCATGAAAAATAAGTGGTCATAAATCTACATAGGTAACGAGATCTTAAAACATGTCGGGAAAAGTGGAGGCATTTGTATACCTGTCCCTGCATGGTACGCTTGAACTTGTGGTCCAAATATGTTAGATTTGTCAGTCACCTGCCTTCAACAGAAGTGACATATAGGTAAGCGATGTGTGTGCGTACATAAAAACGATATATATATATATATATATATATATATATATATATATATATATATAGAGAGAGAGAGAGAGAGAGAGAGAGAGAGAGAGAGAGACATACATACATACATACATACATACATACATACATACATACCTTGTACATTGGTACGTTTCTAACATGAAAGTGGCGTATTAACATATTTCCGGGACATGCTTGTCATCCGGTGTTATTGTTATACCACTGTCGCTATGAGGCAATGCGGAAGTTAACAGCCTTTGTTATCAAATATGAGGATGACAACAGTACATTAAAATGGTTACATTTGCAACAAGGGACAATGGACATTAAGTGACATGTATATTTTTTTGTGGTTAGAATGAAACATATTTGCATGAGACATGAAACAAAATATTCTTTCATTGATTGCGAAACTATACTTATTCAGTATTAAATAAAATGTGCGCAGGACTTAAGGTGCATCGCCTAACACGAATATCGTAAACGACACATAATATTTCGTCAGAGTAAGGCCTGCAAATTTCGAAACTGCGAATTTATAATTCTTGAAATAGGAAAGAAAATATTTCGAAATATCGCAAAAGTTGCATGCAATGCAATCGAAATACTGGTTCTAAATACATGTAAAGAAATAATATATTGTTTGATAATATTTCGAATTAAGTTAAAATTATCATTTCTTTTAAATTAAATATTGTTTTGATTTAAACAATTAATATTTTCACAGTAACGAAATAACATTTCGCTTGTAACGAATACATTGACCTAATTAACTTATATTTCGTTCCTCAAAATAGCACATTTATATTTCCAAAAATTACAATTATATTTATTTTTATCAAAGTATGTAGAGAAATAGAGAAAAATGTTTGGACGCGCGTCACTTCCGATTGATGCAATGTTTTTATATACTTCATCAGTTTTGGCTAGCCTGTAAATGAGCATAAATGATTATTAAGATTTGTTCATTTTTGTGCGTCACATTTTTTCATCAGACGTGATACATTTTTCCGGTTGTGTTTTTACTGTCTGATAGGGGGGTTTCACACACATTTTCTATAAGGTGAAATTACTCATTGTAAGGATCGGTAGTCATAACGTTTATTACTCTCTCAAGCTTGAAACCACCGTGGTTGAACAGTTTGTACCACTTATATACAAATGATTCATAATTCTCATCGTCTTTAACAACAGACGTTCGTATAAATAAAGCATCGAGTTCGTGATTTATGATACACATTAATTATCGCTTACATAAACACATTCTAACCGAGGATGTAACATGACCGCTATGACCATAATGTGAATGAAGTTATTTGATGGACGATGGCTTTCATGAACTCACGGCAAAGTTTTGCAAACCTGAACATCGATAATAACATTTTAGGAAATCTTTCACCAAAATGTATATTAAAAGAAAGCAATTGAACTTGGTTGTTAAGATACATCTGAGGCGTCTGGTGGATCTACAGTTAAAACCGCTGCCAATTCCATATAACTTTTGAGGGGTTAAAAACGTTCACTTTTACCAGAACGAGCAGAATATTCGATAAAACTTTCAGTTTTACTAGTTTCTATGCAAACTATATATGAAATTCTCAGACGTATGCTGTTGAAAAAGTATTAATTTCCGCATAAATGTTTGCCAGTGTCTCTGTCTTTATTTACAAGGGGCTCAAAATTAAAAACAAATGTCAACTGCCAACTTACTCAGGTTTATAACATGTTTTTAGAACTGTTATCAAACTTTTCGGTTCAGTCTATAAAGACATATAGCACTAAATATAGGTGGACACATGCATGAATGATGAAGTCATACGCCATCATAAATCATTTGTCCCATAATACCGGTCACGTCTTTCTAAAATGTCACTCAAAACTTCATACTGAAAGGAACTACGTGTAGAACATTTACAGTACACCAGGAAATAGTTAATTAGGAATAATGTATAAGCTCGTTTATCAGATTCAAGATTATGCAAATTGTGCAATAATCTACATTTATGGACAACTCTCCTTCGGAAAAGTCTCCAACACATACCCTTAACTTTTCAGACTCCCATGATATGAGCCATTTCTTTACTTTGTATAGTTTAGAGTGATGATAGTAGAGTAGCAGAATGTGATGGTGGTGGTAATATTAGTGGTGGTAGGTGTACCATAGTTTCTTTTTTTTTTTGTTTTCTTGTTTGCTTTTTTTATTGCTTTTTTTTTCTATGGGGATGGGAGAGATGTTATTTTTTACGCTTTCCAGGATCCATTGCAAGAGATCTAATTCAGTCCAAACACGATTACCCTACAAACGTTTTCCTCAATCCATAATCTCTTGAGTCTATATACATTTTTTACTGACACATCTAAAAAGCGAGTATTTCCATCCACACGATAATCCAGATAATTTTATTTTCTTACGATGTTAATATTGAATGACGCCAAACTATTTACCTCAAGGCTTCAATAACGCAATTCCCTCATACGTTTGGATTCTGATAGAGTACCGTTGTCAAGATGAACCACAACACATCTCCCCTATAACACTCAGAAGAACGCCCATCCTTCCTTGTCCTTTGGTGATTATTTTCAAAAGGAAGTATTCATTCTTTTCTGCAACAGCTGGAAGATCCGTACCTTCTTCAAGTATGTGTTGCGGAAAATATCGCAAACAAGCAATGGATAATTTTGGTTTGGTTTGGTACAATGCGTCACATCAATACAAGTAGGTTATTTACTGCAGAGGCAAACATAATAAAGTGACTTAGCCTTGCCCAAGAACATATCATTGTGACCCAGCCTTGCCCGATGGTGTTATTTGAACCCTCGACCTTTCGAATGTGAGTCGGTCACGCTAACCACTGAGCCACCGTAGCTCCTCAACAATGGATGAAACAATCACAATATCGCAACACATGAAAAATATCGACATTCAGCCACATCTCTCTCTCTCTCTCTCTCTCTCTCTCTCTCTCTCTCTCTCTCTCTCTCTCTCTCTCTCTCTCTCTCTCTCTCTCTCTCTCTCTCTCGTGATACTATCCATAGTTTTGTCATGTTGGTGATGTCGCTTATCAGTGCAGCGCTGGTCAAGCGCTTATTTTAAAGAACTCATTAAAATGTGCAAGTCAAATTACATAATCTGTGACGAGACTTTCCGGGACATATCTCACCAAATATATACGTCCTGAAACCAGAGCTTCCATGCACTTGACACATTACCTTGCAGTACCTGATTGTGCAGCACAGTACGTCTTTATACTGGTATCTTAACTTTGTAAATGATATGAAAATGTACTGTTGTAATACTTTTTGACTCTGCGTACCAGCATATTGGGGGAAACTAATGAAAATGAAACATTTGAGCTGGCTGTAATGGTTATCAATCAACGATATACCTTTTAGTGTAAACCACTTTAGTCCTTTTCAATACAGTCTATACAGGAATAAATTTTGTACTGGTCCCTTTTACGGGCATTAGCAAATGTAATGATGCTGTTTTTTTTTTAGTTTTCCCTGTATTGATTTTTCCTATGAAACAACTCTGAATTTGTGTAAACTTAACATTATCTGATGTCAGGTATATTTTATTTCAAACAAATATGATACGTCAAAAACAAAAATGCAAGTTGTATTAAAGGGAATTGGCTTTCAGTTGATAAAATTATAGCAGTAGTTAACAGCCTCCATGTGACACAAATCAAGGTCGCAAGGACGTTCTGGAGAAGGATTTGGGGTTTTTTTGTTTGTCTTTTTGGTGTTATGTTATTGTTGTTTTTTGATGAGAATAGCAAAACTTATCAAAATATGGAAACAGGGTATTGTGGCTCAGAAAATAGTTTTTAAGTTGCAAACGAATGAATTAAAGTGATTTTTAGAAAATGTTATTTCAGGAAAAAGAATTAGAAACGAGTTGTCTTTTACAAACAAACGTTCATCTTTTGGAAAATCCCTTCCATAACTAATAATGAGATAGATAACTGCTATAAAGAAAACAAACCACCCTTCCGTTTTTGCATGTAAAATGTTAAAAAAAAAACTGACTAAAGGGATAAATGGTGGACATTTGCATGAACGTAGGCAGTCAGGCAGTTAGATAAGAAGCATTTTGCAATATGAGTACCAGGTAATAATTCACGTGAATATGACACGCTATAATTATTAATCTTGTGAAGACATAATGTTGGAGATGTCATCGAGTCGGGAAGGAAAACCTAGCCTCGCAACTCAAAAGTAAAAAACAGTAAAAAAAAATATATGCCATGTACATATATTAAAAATACGCAATTCTGAAGAGCTGCAGTTATAATAAACTGCACCTACTTTCAATTGTACATTCACCAATTTTCGCGTCAATTCTAACACTTCTGTCACCACTCCATTGTCATAAACTATGCAACAGAAAAATGCAAATACAACATGTCTTGTAATAATTAACAAATAATCAATTAATTAAGTTATAAATTTAAAGGTTACGCTAAACGTCACGTATTATGAAAAAAATTTCCAAAATACTCCTATTTCGACACGAGTCTAACAGAACGGAATCTTTCGAATGAATTCCAGATCCAGATCCAAGAATGTACTGGTTGGCCAACAGTCCTGATCTATTAAAATGGCATTATACAAAACCTCTTTTAAAAAAATTCCCAATAGTCCTAGAATAATATTTTAGTCCAATAAGCACTGTGTAATTGAATGAATGATAGAAATAAATGTCTCTCTCAAATTATATCTAAACACATTTAACACCAGAACTATGTTTGATAAATTCAAAATAGTCCAGGAATAATAATTAGTCCAATGAGCACGAGTGAGTTCAAATGAATAATAGAAAACAAACGTTTGCTCTTAAATTGTATCTAAATACAAGATTATGCACATATGCAGACTAATATTAACACAAGAAGGAATGAAATAAGAATCCTAAATTATAGGATTGAACCCAAATTAGGAATGATTTTATTACTCAGTTCTCCCCTTATTTACATCTCTAAGAGTCAGACCTAACTACTCAATCTAATAATTCAAAATACCTACTCACGTGATCAACGTTGCAGTACTCAATCTCTTTGCATTCACTAGTCAACCATAAATATCTCCAAACTCGTAAATAGGCTGATTAATGGTAACTTTACAACACCATATATACACGTACAAAACTTGTTCAAAATATTGATATCAATAACACTTTTTATCTTGCCTGATGCATTACGCACCACACTCCGTGTTTAATAGTCCTTTCTGTAATATTAACAAGTCATGGTTGACTGTGATTATGGTATGCGGTCTTGAACTAAACATAATACGCAGAAACATGTCAACCATTAAAGGACTTGCTTTGATATTTACTTTTTTTTACCTTTAAACCACAGAATGTAAATTTCTTTTTTATCTGAAAGGAAAGCCCCCCAACCCCCCAAAGACTGGTCAACGAACATGCTCTTGAAAAAAAAAATCGGTGTAAAACCAACTTGTTTTTAAAGTTACGACGAAACTTGACCTTTACTTATCCACCCCATAAATCAATAGGCTTCCTTTTACCCCTTGTGTCTCATCTTATTATAATCATCTTCTTTCCCACTGTGGTATTGAATACCATGCTCGTTCTACGTCCCGCTGTCTTTTACTGCCGTCTTTACCTCGCCCAGGACAGACTGATCTTGTAAGTCGGTCATAACGGTATGTCACGAGATCATCCTCGGTCTTCCTTTTCTTTTTACCCTACATCATCCATCTGAGCGTTGTTAATGGAATGTTGCTGGGAGGTATCCTTAGGACTTGTCACGGCTATCTTTAAAAGCGAATATGTATTTCCACTTTGATGTCCAGCAAATTTGTTTTCTCGAGTAGATCTTCCTCTGTAACCTTGTTCGGACACAAGATCTAGCATAATCTGGCAAGACATATGTTGTGGAAAGCAAAAACCTTGTTCAGGTCATCTTTGTGACGCTCAAACATTTCGATCAATGGAGGAGGACTTTTAACGTGAGCATTGTATAATTTTACTGTTTTTAAGGTCGTGCAACTTAAATTTCCACACTGAGAACAGTTTTGCTGAAGGCATATCTGTCTTTGTCGATTGCTTGGACCGCTTTGTTTGTTGACTATGCTACCCTTGTACCTAGTTGTTGATAGTAATGGGAACTTACAATGCACTGAGGTATATGGACTGCGTTGCCTTCTGGCTGACTTCGAGGCTCGCTCGTTCTGACAATTCACGTAATCTATTCTCCTTCTTCCGTTGTCAATGTGACGAGACGAAAGCAGTGCCAAGTCAGCAAAATAAATATAACCTATAATGGAAAATATAGTTAATTGGATTCCTATGGGTTTGTCAGGGGCTGTCTGCTTCACGAACTCCAGTTGTCACTATAGACTAGTCCTTTTTTATTTTAAAGAATAGGTTTATTAGCTTGCTAATCTACTAGGGAATGCCAAAAGATTATATAATTTTCGACAAGCTGTTATGGTATACATTGATGAAGGCCTTTAGGTACCTAATGAAGTTGGTATACAGTAGCGCATTCAACCTGATATGCTCTACGATATATTCCGCAAAACAAATGTTTGGTCTGCGCACTCTCTTCTTTTCTGAATCCAGTCTATTCTGGGTGTAAAAGATTGTCAAATTCCTGACTGATTCAAATATAGGATCGGATGATGTTGAAGACGTCTGGGAGTACACTCATGCCACGCCAGTTGTCATAATTCCCGAATTCTCCATTTAATTGGATTCATATGATGAGTCCATTTTTTCAGTCTTTGAGCTTTATCTTCAATGCACATTAAGGTAAAGAGATCTGTGAGGACTTCCATTGCTGTTGTTGCGTCTGAGTAAAGTATTTCTGCGTAGATGGCTTCTTGGTCCTGGCTTTCGTCCATTCTTCAGAAACGTGCAAACCATTTACATACGGCGTCATAGCAAGCCTATTAAAAAAAAAGTACTAAGAACTTCCGCAGCTTCAAGAAATTAAAATTGTCTGCGAGAATAAACTTAATCTTTTACTGCAAAATTCAAGATAGGGTGACTTGAATATAATACGGAAACCGCTTAAAGGTAATTCCAAAATCTTCATGTTACCGACCGAGGAAAGTGGCAGACGTCCTAAATTCTCGACTTGACGAAGCAAATCAGAAATGTCTGTTAAATTTGGGGCAAAATCATGTTCGTAACAAACTGGCAAAGGTATTGTTTTTACATCAGATGCTATTACGTCGAGATCTCTTGATCTTCTTTTTCTTCGAGGTGTGGGTTATGTCCTAGCATGGATTTCATACAGATTCCCAAAATTGGGGATTTTAAAATACTGTTGTAACTTTATCCATTATCGTTAGCCAAGGTGCCGCAATGTTAACCAAACTACAACTTGGCGGATCGATCAGATATTTCATTGCTTTGTTCTAGCAACATCTATTGAATTTTATGATTTTCGTCACATAGCACGAGATGCCAACTATATAAAAGCTTTGTACATCGGCCGAAAATAGTGGAGACAGTCGATCTCAAACGGATAATTTGTAAGTTTAACATCGAAAGCATAACTACGTACCAGAGAGGTCGTTACAGTTGGAGAAGATATTATCTGTGCAAACAAGGATCGGCAGTAGAAAATTGCTTATTTGTACATTCCGGTTGTGTGCTCCCCTTGTCTCGATCATGCAGGAACTGTGTTCAGATTTCTACAGCTTAATTTTGATTGGATGCGTTGGCCGCATCCAAATTCACAGACCAGAAATATCTGATCGATCTGCCAATGTGTATATAGCTTAAGATATCGGAACCATGGCTAGCGAAGATAGGCTTTATCTGACTGAATCAATTCACGATCTGGTTCGTTTTTAATACGATATTCAGTTCTGATACGAAAAAAGAAAAAGAAAAACACGATTCTTATCGGAATTTCTGATTCGATGAGAACATTGCAATTTAACCTACACCTGTTTTGTTATTTTAAGTAGTTTAGCGCGTTTGCAAACTGATTAAACAATAAAACTATAATTTACTCATATTGACAAAATGTATGCATTTTTATAGAGATTCTAAACAGTAAATTCTACTAATGCTTAAATGTTTCAGAAAGGGTTACAGAGCTTTACAATATTAATAACCCTGAAGACATCGCCATATACAATTTTGCTGTGATACACACAAAATTTCTAACCATAAATAAACTTCACCCATAGTCGACGAATTAACTTAATTGGGTCTGTTCTTTAAAATAAATTTGCTCGGAGCCAGTCTGATTAAAATCCTATTTCCACTATCCCAATTGAAGATCTGACAGACACCGATAAAAGTTCATGTTTTGGTGACCCTTGAAATTCCCATCTAACTTTTTTAGCAGCCTATGAAATAAAGTGTTGCAAATTAATGTTAGGAAGAGTCATCGTTAAAAAAAAACACTGTTCGAAATGACGTGCCATTTTTTAAAATACATTTTATTATTAAAAAATTCAAAGTTATGATTTTGATTTATAGCAACCTACACGATCAGCGGGACATACTTTATTATTGGTGTCCATAAAATCTCTCTACGTAGGACTTCTCGGGTTTGCTTTTAATCAGATTGGCTCAGAGCCCATGTGTGTTTGATTGAGGTCTGTTTCCGGCGAAAGCCAGCTATGGCAAATTATTGATTTTCCAAGCCTCTTCAATCTCACAGACTCTTTCCTTTGGTTCTGGACACACGCAAGATAATATATGCACTCAGAAATAATGAGCGAATTCAGTAGAAAAGAAAACACGAATATTGATATTGTATCTATATTTTTCAAAAGAGCTGCACAGTCCAAAGTAAACTGCAGCACAGCAGTCTATAATGCCAAAGAAACAACGAACACGAGAAAGTAAAAGAATTCAACACTAAAAGAGAAATTCAGGCGAATAGGACACTGAGAATGAATGAAGCTTGGTGTTGACGTAATAACGGAAAGTCAAACGAAAAGCGATTCTGATAAATAAAGAATTGCTATTGTCTCAATTAAGATAAGTAGCGCCCTGGGGAATCAAGTCAATGTACCGTCCATACTCGCTTATAAGTAGATTCCAACTGCAAACAACGAAGATTCTGATACGTCGTAGCATAATGTGCCGGCAAAACAAACTGCATAGACTCAGATCTGCCTGTGCATTAGGCAATGGCAGATACGGGTATGTGCACTTTGCAGTCGAACTCTATTTAAAAGCGAGTATAAACTAACTGTTCAATATATGTTCTACTTCCTCTGGCAACTGTGACACTAAAAACCAGAGAGCTTTCAATTTCATGAAATAGAAAAAGGGCTGCCTTGCTAAGTTCTGTGTAGAAAACTAAAGCAGGCATGAATGACACGTGAAGGAGCATATATATATACTTACAGAACCAAATTTGTCATAATTTATAAACAAAAAAAGATCAAAGCAAAGAGGTCTGGCCATTGGTTTAGAAATAAAATATTTTCCCCAAAAAGTCTTCTAATTTTGCTTCTATATTTTTTAAAAATGTTTCTTTTTTCCTTTAAAAAAACAAACTCAGCAAGCTTACATTAATGTAAGAAACTATAAATTTCAATTAATTCTAAATCAAACATACTTTTTTTAACAAGCTACATTGTCAAAACTCAGTCTACATTTTAAAGAATAACTTCTCTTAAAATTCTACCGCAGATCGAAACTTGTCCTCAATTGCTGCAAGGATTGGAAAGAAACAGTTCTACAGAAAAATTCAATTTAATTAAATAATATTAAAGGCATATCTCATTGACGACCAGTCTCACTCAATATACTGTTTACATACCACCCATGCAAATGTACACAGTCTAACTACAGTGCCATATGTGAATTATTGCAATTTATTAGACGCATATACTATGTGGCTGTTCTGGACAATCACCTTGTCTTGTATTTAGTACAGAATGGGCTTAAAACATGCTTGTTTTATCAATTTACATCAAAATTGACGTTATTAGTACAAATTTAATTAAGTGATTATTACTTCAAGGCGAAATAATATTAGATATTACATCCGACGCTTAATTTAAAATCAAGTGGCTTAAAAACACTAAAACCAAGCCCTAAAAATACATTTTCAACAGAAGGCTCTGTTGGACAAGGAATAAACAGTGATGTGTAGTGACGATATGAAAAGAAAACTGTTTCACCTCCGATTATTTTGTTTTGTTTGCTTGTCGGATTTAAAAATGATCTTGGTTGTGATAAAATGATTCATGACTGGGTTTCATCTGAACCAACATCGCCAAAATATTGAACCACATTCCAGTCATAAGCACCAAATTACACCCCTCTATGTAAAATACACATGGGACGTTACATTGACATGACTCCATGATCACGAAATGGAATTTCTGGTTTTAATTCAAGTCCTAGTTGGATAGATAATTGTTTAAACATTTTTTTGGTGCTAAATTAGGCAAAAGGTGTCGGGATAAACGTTCTCACAACATTACGTTCATTAAACGTGACAAGTAGCAAGGAAGAAAAAAAAAGGAGAAAAAAAGTAAGAAATGATAAATAAAAAAAGATACGGTTCGAAAAGATATATATATATATATCCATGTCAAGTAAGCACTGGTATTATGAAATTTAAGAAAGAATAAAATTTAGCATATAACGCACCTCCATAAAATATCCATTGGTTATTGTACTGTTTGGAGAAATAAAACAATGTTAATATTATTCTTTGAAAGTTTAGAATCTGAGGAAGAATCATTAGTTAAAATGGTGTATATGTATTTTTGAAAGAGGTTAAAGATGTTCTTGTTTTCTTCATTTTCAAGTTCAGGTGACCCAAATAAAAGAATGTCTATAGAGGTGAAAACTAGCATTAAGTTAAGACTAAGTATTAGAGTTTGTCTTCGAACAGTGTACCGAGGACAAATGAAAATATAATGAATATAACAAATTTCATTCCAAACGAGATCCGACTGTTTTTATTCTCTTCTCTTTCTAAATTCTTTGTTTATTTAATATTTTCTCTATTTATATCATAATTTTAAGAATGGATTTACAACAAATCGAGGGACCCTGAGTGGCCGAGTGGTCCAAAGCGCTCACCTTTACGTTTCACTTCCATCTCACCTTTCTGCATGGGTTCGAGTCTCAGATTCGGCCAATCTGGGTATGTGAGTATGCTTGCCAGTAGCTTCTCGTGGGTCAGTGGTTATTTCCAGGGTTTTATCGGTATCTTCCTCCAACTTAATTTTGGCCACCATGAATAGCCAATCGTGTGCTGAAATATGGCGTTAACACTAAAATGAGAACAACAACAATAAATTGAGTCAATCGGAAAGTCTTTGGCCTTTTCCCAGAATGAAACATCGGATGTACTTCGTTGTCAAGAACAATTATATTTGGAACTACTTTTGTTTACATGGAACAATATGGTGGTGATGTGTGTGTGTGTGTGTGTGTGTGTGTGTGTGTGTGTAATTTGGAATTTAATTGTAGCTTTTCTTTAAAAAAAAAATCAGTCATATAAATACGATGTCTGCAGTGTGGCAGTTTATAGTGATGGCCAACACTGGGGCATCATGCCACAAATGTTATAGCATGATGCCCCAGTCACAATATCCTGACCGACTAGTCCTAACACTAACATCTTAATGCTGAGCGCCAAGCCAGGCAATTGCTGGTGCTATTTTTGTCTTTGGTATGACTCGGCCGGGGATCAAACCCACGACCTCCCACATCCATATGGCGGTGGAAGGAGACATAATCACAATCGGAAAACTATCGGCTTTTATTCTTGTAACATATTTTGTTATGTATACTTAATTGATATTGTAGCTTGGTTTTTGTTCAACGCTGTATGTTGTAAACAACAAGCTTACATAATTATTTTTTATACCATGATTGTAAGTTGTAAGCAACACATTTACGAAGCAAGAGTTCCATTTCAGACTTATTTACAGTTAGACTAGGTATCACCTAACGCATTTTTTAACGTTTT
The DNA here is from genome assembly GCA_030141615.1 of Unio pictorum. Classification (NCBI taxonomy): domain Eukaryota; kingdom Metazoa; phylum Mollusca; class Bivalvia; order Unionida; family Unionidae; genus Unio; species Unio pictorum. Next base: position 6,512,279 of record JARLTB010000107.1, on the reverse strand, counting down.
TTTTAATTATTTTTTTGCGTTTTTTATATTTGGTACTTCCATAGACTGGTCAGATCAATCAGATGGTGATAATGACATAGAGTGAAAACAATTCAAAGTTATCTGGACTACGGTTTAAAACTTTTGACATTTTTTTCATTTTTGTATCACTGAAACTTTAAAACTGGCATGTAGCGTGGAAATAAGTAAAATATTGAATTTTGTGTTGTTTAAAAACTACTGGAACGTTTTTTTATCGGTTTTTATTCAGAGAAAAAAATGCGGTTTTTTTTACGTTTTTTATTTTAATTTTAACGTTTTAACATCTATGATATATATCCGTTACGGATCACTGCCATCTCACCTCTGTATGCGTGGGTTCGAGTCTAAGATGTAGGTATGTGAGAAAACTTGCCAGTAGCTTCTCTTGGGTTGGTGATTATTTCCGGGGGGTTTCCCGGGTTCTTCCTCCACCAGTAATACTGGCCGCCATGTATAGCCTATCGTGTGCTGAAAATGGCGTTAACACTAAAATACGAACAACAACAATAAATTGAGTCAATCGGAAAGTCTTTGGCCTTTTCCCAGAATGAAACATCGGATGTACTTCGTTGTCAAGAACAATTATATTTGAAACTACTTTTGTTTACATGGAACAATATGGTGGTGATGTGGTGTGTGTGTGTGTGTGTGTGTGTGTGTGTGTGTGTGTGTGTGTGTAATTTGGAATTTAATTGTAGCTTTTCTTTAAAAAAAAATCAGTCATATAAATACGATGTCTGCAGTGTGGCAGTTTATAGTGATGGCCAACACTGGGGCATCATGCCACAAATGTTATAGCATGATGCCCCAGTCACAATATCCTGACCGACTAGTCCTAACACTAACATCTTAATGCTGAGCGCCAAGCCATGCAGTTGTTGGTGCTATTTTTGTCTTTGGTATGACTCGGCCGGGGATCAAACCCACGACCTCCCACATCCATATGGCGGTGGAAGGAGACAGAATCACAATCGGAAAACTATCGGCTTTTATTCTTGTAACATATTTTGTTATGTATATTTAATTGATATTGTAGCTTGGTTTTTGTTCAACGCTGTATGTTGTAAACAACAAGCTTACATAATTATTTTTTATACCATGATTGTAAGTTGTAAGCAACACATTTACGTAGCAAGAGTTCCATTTCAGACTTATTTACAGTTAGACTAGGTATCACCTAACGCATTTTTTAACGTTTTTTATATTATTTTTTTGCGTTTTTTATATTTGGTACTTCCATAGACTGGTCAGATTAATCAGATGGTGGTAATGACATAGAGTGAAAACAATTCAAAGTTATCTGGACTACGGTTTAAAACTTTTGACATTTTTTCATATTTGTATCACTGAAACTTTAAAACTGGCATGTAGCGTGTAAATAAGTAAAATATTGAATTTTGTGTTGTTTAAAAACTACTGTAACGTTTTTTATCGGTTTTTATTGAGAGAAAAAAATGCGTTTTTTTACGTTTTTTATTTTAATTTTAACGTTTTAATATCTATGATATATATCCGTTACGGATCACTGCCATCTCACCTCTGTATGCGTGGGTTCGAGTCTAAGATGTAGTTATGTGAGAAAACTTGCCAGTCTCGTGGGTCTGTGGTTCTTTCCGGGGGGTTTTCCGGGTTCTTCCTGCACCAATAATACTGGCCGCCATGTATATCATGTGCATAAAAATGGCGTTAAACCCTACAACAATCATTCCTGTTCTATATCAATCTGCGGGAATCCATTATCAGAGTTTACAACTGTGTCATATATAACTCGAGAGGAATTGATTATAACTTTTTAAAAAAATCGTTCATTGGAATTACTAAAGTGCTTACTGACGTTTAGATTAACACACTTATTTGGATTTTGTGAACTCATTCAAAGACGTTCTTTACTGCATCATTGTACTATGGTGCAGTTCGACATATATCATAAACAGAGTGGTGGGTGAAAGCTTAAGTTGTTTACATTTGCAACATGCACAATGGAGACAATGTTGGTATACATCTATGCTACTTTCATGTATTCGTGCTGAAAATTCTTTGGATATTGTACTTATAGAAAATGTACATGATCTAAGCACACAGCCAACTAAAAATCTGCTTTGCTCCCTTGTGCTCAAAGATCAGCCTCTGTCTTGTGACAAGACAATGACGATCATTTGGGATCGACTTCACAATTGTATCTCTTAAATTTTTCAGTTTGTAGAGAAATAAACTGCTTGTTAATGTTTCTGTCATGTATCGTAAGACCTAGATTTGTAATAACGTGGTGCACTCCGCTGTTGGAGAATAACCAAACCCATGAAATAAATGTGTTATCCTAAAACTACATCCAAGGCCAATCATCTAATTGATTTATCAACCAGAAGAGAGAAAAAATACCATGCCACATCTATAACAAGCTTTGGAAGTTACAAACTCATACACCTTGACATTTGTGGGTATATAAGTTTAGGCTTCACTTTAATATGCTGGATCTGAATCACTAAGAATAAATATATATTTTGCCACCATCGAAAACTAAATTCGGAATTACTTTTGTTCACGAGTCACAATATTGCTGCGGAAGAAGACAAAGATACAATCAGACTTTCCTGTTGAAACATGTGGTGCACTCCTCCCAAAACGAATCATCAGACCCATCAAAATTTATATGTATTCCTACAAGCACATCCGATGTTATTTCTCGACTCAAAAGTACGACTGACAACAAGCCTTGAACTCGCGGCAGGTTACAACATTTACTGCGTTAACTAAGCCAGTTCTTGGAAAGGATGAGATAATGCAGGAGATCGTGCAGTTGTCTTCTTTTACTATGAAGTTGTATGAACTTAATTGATTTTTTTCTCTATATTTGCGGGCCATGGCAAATACTGATTTTGGTCTCAACGGTATCGCATTTCAGTTCATTATGAATGTTGCCAACTGGTTGGTCACTTTACATCAGGTTTGACCAAACCTGATTTTAAAAAATCTATTCTGCAAAAAAGGACACAAATGGACAGGTCGTAAGCAGAGTTATTCACAGCAAGCTAGAAAAGCTGCCAACCCCAAGATAATCATCTGCCCCATCAATGGTTTCTCCAGTACAAAGAAAAGTTCAATCGTTTTCAAGCTCTTCAAAATCATCACCCATCCAAATATTAACATTCTGTGTTCTTGGTAGCGATAAAAGCAAAGCTCTTTCTTCAGTCTGAAGCTATACTCGTTTTGTTATTTTTTTGTTAGAAACAGGGCGTAGGGGTATGACAAACCAAGAGTCTTCACAATGCTCGATAAATACGTCCAAATATGGAACAGTAAGAAAGCCTTGTAACAGCTACATTTATACAATTATTGACGTCATGTGCATGTGGATATTTCGACAGGTAAAGTTAAAGAACGCCTACATACAAATCAAGTTGGTTCTGGCGGAGTGTATTAGGCCGTTTCTGTGTTTCTTTCTGTTTTACACCCACGTGCTGTTAGGTTTTGCTGTGATCTACCACACAACACATAATGTAACCTTCGTGGTTTTCTGGAATTGTTATGCTTGAATTGTAAAGTTTTGTACTTTAATATTTTTTTTTTAAAAATCGTAATCAGTTAAATGCTTCCCACTCGTAGACGGTGTTGGAAATATATTACTCAAGACTAGTTGAATCCGGAAGAGGGTTGAAAAAGAGGAGATCCTTTGTTAGTTTACAAGACGATAAACGAACACATCTTACAAACTTATGTTTTACAAGTGGAAGGGCAGACCTTCTCTCAAATGTTAGAATGCATTGCATCGCGAGTGCCCGATACGATGCTACTATGTAACATTGTCTGAGTTAAAGAGGGCAATAATGATTTAGAAAGAGTAATATTTATTGCATCATGCATGAATCATCTAATGTCACTAATAAAACCTCGTAGAGGTGAGTCTTATCAAGAACAAGACACAAGAGTAAAGTCGAGGGAAAGAAGCTAAAGAAATGACATTGAATTCTACCATTATGTGCCATTAACTGCCAAATATTACAGCCTGTTTTATTTGTGTGTACAGAGACATTGTTAAATGTCAAAGAATTTTAAAAGGTTGTTTACATTTTGTGTTTATATCAGGGACACATTTTGTTGTTTATATGTGCCATTAACTTCCAAATATTTAAGACACTTTTATTTGTATGAACAGAGATACTGTTAAATTCCAAAGTATTTTCAAAGGTCGTTTTAAATTTGTGTTTGAAAACAAATATCTATTGGTTTTTTAAATATGCTATATTTTTGCTCCTGTTTTTTTTTTTAAAAAAAATACTTAAGTTACGTGTACCTTTAACAATTTTGGCTGGACGAAAAACAAAACTAAAACAGACAGGATCTTAAGGTAAGCTCTACTTAAAGGCAGAGTACGCTAGTCGCTATTGACAAATAGCCGTGTTGCTCGGCTTTTAATGCAAACAAGATGTTAATGTGTCTGGTTTTTTTTTTTTTTTTTTGGCAACTTGCGCAATCATTTTCTTCTTTTATGGTCTGGCCTTCAGAGCGGAGAAAAGAAAAAAGAAAACTACAGGTAAGCCCGCTTAGATTGCGGTGACATAAATACATGATTTGTTGATATGCAATCGGGACAGAACAAACAGCATACCGAAATACGTGTTCCTATGAACTAGTAAGGGTAATACAGGAACACTCCTTATCAAATTGAAATAGTTAAAGGTATACATAAAATTACACTCAATGAGTGCCTTCGTAATTCGATATTCACTTAACTAATAGTTTTGTTTCCCTTTCAATTTAGCTAGCTAGTTGGGAAGCCAGCAAGAGATGAATGAGAAAATGGGATAGATCGAGTGGAGTTGTTTGCTGTAGGTACATGTTATGGTTACCTGGTTTGTTGGTTGAAATTTGTATAGTATCTCGGTCACTTGGAAAGCTTTAATTTCCTGGTAGGTCGGTCACTTGGTTACCAAATGAACCAGCCGGCCAAAAATGTTCAGAGTTGTAAGCACTGTTCACAACGTGGAGTCCACCGCAGCGGGTTTACACTAACATTTATTTCACACAACACTTTTCTAAACTCCGCACTTAGTCCATAACTAAGATGGTTAAGCATCAGACGCGCAGACGATAAAGTTGTTATGGACACCCTGGTCGCAATCGGGTTAGAAATTATAAATCAATGAATGAATTGAGTAAGATTTATTGACTTTTTATCTTGTTTATACTTTTCGTTACTGAAATCGAGGTTGTTTTTTTTTTTTACAAACAAACGCTGATGTAGACACAGACTATAATAGACTCCAAATCAATGGGTATGTATATATATATATATATATATATATATATATATATATATATATATATATATATATATATATATATATATATATATATATATATATTCACCCAGGCCAACCCAGGTTGGTTGCCTTGAAGTGTCTTTCTGAAAGGCGGTTAGATCTGCTCGGCATGATATAGCGAGTTATTGTTTTCAAAGAGTCGTTAAAAGGAGCAATTTTTTTTTAAAACCTGGGTTAAGTTAGGCTCTACTCAAACAAAAGGGATACTCTTTACACGGAAGTTGATCCTGTTTTCCCACTCATTCATTCATTCGGCAATAGACGTGGCAGCAAGACGCACCTGTGAACGGAACATTTCATGGGTCGCTAAGGAATGTATTAGATGTCAATTAAAAACTGCACTTAGTTTTCTTATCAGATTTGATATCAACACTGTAATCAAGGCATTCGGAAGCACAATATTTTCATTCAGCTGTCAAGGAGTATAAATTTCACTTATTGTAAAGTTTTGCAAAAGAAAAAACAATTGAAAATAAAATTGACCTCCAGTCAATAAATGCAAAAAGCTCAATATTAGAAGCAGGGTACATATTATGAAAAATGAGACCGTCTTGGGGCTTTGGGACATCTGGCGTAAATGACAAAATCCTTTTAAAAGTTGATTATGATCATGATCTTAACGACGAAGGTGCCAATAATGAAAGTGATAACGAAGATGATGACCACAATAATATGTGATGTAACATATTTTGAAGCATGGTGACATTAATATTGAAGAGCTTTAAAATTCAATAACCCCTCCGAGCAAGAAAAAAAAACGTAAAGTTTTTACCAAAAAAGGAAATACCCAAGGAATTTTACGACATAAACAGGAAACTAAATTAGGGAAACAAAATGAGGAAATTAACTTTTGGAAGATGAATCAGGAAATTGATCTCTTCAAGCTCTTAAATCATGCGTCTTTCCGAGTCATAAAACGGCGCATTTGCTGTCAAACTTAGACAAAGACATTGCATTTTTGGTTTTTCCTAATGTGTAGTTTATAACTTTCTGCGACAAAAATGAAGAAAATTGTGAGACAAAGGATTGCACATTTGTAACCGGATGCACAAATAAAAGAACTGCGCCTCAGAAAATTAGGATTTGCCATTGATTGCGTGTTTTTTTTCTTCAATTTTGTTTCTTTATGAATATTATTTTGCATCAAATTTTAAGTCCATACCAGCAATTATAATTTTGTCTAAAATCGGACTTTCGCAATAAAAATTAGACATGTAATATCAATTTGCTCTGGCATGCCGTGAGCGGAACGAGAACAAAGAGTGAACGTCGTTAACGTAAGCCAACCCTTACCCCTCACAAACGTTCCTAAGTTGGAAAAGAATAATGAGTGGTTTTAGTTTCTTCATAGTGGGGCATCATACCAACGAAACCGAATACTTACGTAGCAATGTTCAGTTTTATTCATTTGTAAAATTATAAACTTTGGTATCTCATTAACAGGCGTTATTCAAATACCAATCTTGCTATCAATACTAGCATACGAATTAATATTTTACGCAGGCTTTTAAATTTCGACTCAGTATTCAGTTTGTTAATGCTTTGTTACTCAGACCGAGCATCCTTCTTGTTAATTTGTTTAAGAAAAATATGTGACTAATTAGCGCACCACCGATGTGAACGGACACCGCTCTATCTACCCATTTCATGTATCATTTCATCCAACCAAACGGATCCTATTTCATGCATTTATATATTGATTTTGTTTGGAAAATATTTGAATACACAACTTTTAATTTAAGAAGCAAAATATTTTAATTTCAATTTCAATGTTTTATATTCCCAAAGATTAATTCAAGGAGTGTTGGGAAAAATTCATGTACTCATGGATTGAAGGTCTTTTCAAGGATAAAACCAGCCTTTTCCTCATTCAATAAATTTTCAAAGCAATCCCTCGAATTCAAGGATTTTTGCAAGGATGTACCTGCAATTTAGTGTATATACCATCAGGAAACGGATCGCACAGACTGTACCGTTTTTTGCCAAAGAATATTTTTTTTTCCGCCCAAAATGGGGAAATCAATCCACTTGCAAAATAGCTATGTCTGCTCCGATTGGTTGATACAAGAATCGTCTCCCCAATATGAAAAGGTTAAATATATCCAAGTTAAAACTTAATTTTTTTCAGTAGATCAGATTTACATTAGTCTCATACGAAAGTACCATATTAGATTTAAATTGTTTTCATAACATTAATTTACAGTTGAAAATAAAGCGCACGAGAAGGGCATGAATTTGATCGAAAAGTAACGATTATACCTCTTTAAAAGAATTTTAAAAAAAGAAATAAACCTGTTAGAAATTCCACTAATTTAAGTTTTTAGAATCGGATTGGTTTATAGTCTATAGCAAAAGCACGCATGAACGGTGCATGTTTATTTATGAATTCTCTCTCTCTCTCTCTCTCTCTCTCTCTCTCTCTCTCTCTCTCTCTCTCTCTCTCTCTCTCACACACACACTATATACTTTGATTTCTCTTAAAGTGATGACTTTTTTATTCGTATGCTCTAATTTAAAAAAGTTTAATTTGTAAATTTGAGAGTTATGTCGCCAATGATATTATGGTACGGTGATGGAGGTGTTGAGCTGTGAGTGCTGTAATATTTTTCAAATTACCTTCCGATACAATAAAATAAAAATATGCTGGTGTAACCGAAAATCCCAGATTTGTCTTCACCTTAACATTGTAAAGTCTGAAATCATTAAGTTTGTCTATTTGATTGATTAGGATTTTTTTAACGTAGCTTTAACAATTTTTTAATCATATCGCTGTTATGTCTGCAGTGAGGCAGTTAGTAATGTCTAGCACTGGGGCATCATGCCGAAGACATGTAGTATGATGTCCCACCCAGTCACATTATCCTGACACCAGGCCGACCAGTCACACTACTAACCTCTTAATGCTGAGCGTCAAGTGAGACAGCTGTTAGTACCAATTTTGTAAGTCTTTGGTATGACTCGGCCAGGGATCGAACCCACGACATCCCGCTTCCGAGGCGGATGCCCTAACCAATAGGCTACATGAGCGGTTGAAATCATTAAGTCATGTAATCTTTAAGTCGGTGCATATTCTTGGAACTTATTTATCAAGCGCATGCTTTACTGACTTTTAACATGTACAAAAGTATCGGCTACTCAGTCATATATATGACAAAACAGCGGAAATTTTAATATCAATAGCATGATTATAACTCAAATGTTTTATGTCGAAGAAAACATTTCATATCAGTCAAGCAGTTTCTTCCTTGTATACAACGAGGCAGTGGAGTGTGAATTCCTTAGTATATTCGAGCATCAAACAGCTCTGCATTCATCACAGTTAGGTCTCGAAGCAGTAAACGTGAAAGAAGGATAACAACTTACATAATGAAAAAGATTCAATTAAAACGAGATTACAACAAACAAACAAACAAACAAACAAAACCAACATCCTCAGGATCATGTTATCTGTTGGGGGTGGGGAGTGGTAAAATGGGGTAGGTGGGTGGGTATGTCAGCTGCTAATAGTGAACTAGTGATTACTAATGTTGAACCCCTTGTTTTTTGCGTTTGTATTATTTTATAATGCAGAAGTTATGAAAACGAAAAAGGCCGATGCAAAGCAAGATGCTAAACGCCGCCCGCTCGCCCTCATTTAACATTTTATCAAAGAACTTGCACAACTGTGGACCGCTCAGATGGCCATCGTGTGCCGGAGGTCACGGGTTCGAACCCCGGGCGTGTCATATCAAAGACTTATTTTTAAAAAATGGTACAAACAGCTGCCTCGCACTCCTAACAGCTGTCTCGCACTCAACATGAAGACTAGTCGGTCTGCTGTCGGAATAATGTGACTGGATTGGACATGATTCTACATGTCTGCGGCAAGTGCAGACATCTGGAAAATTGTTAAAGCAACCTTAAAAAACCAAATCACAAATACAAACAAGCACAACCGTGGCGGAATACTTTGCTGAAAAGAGGGGCAAATATATAGCCTAACGATCACACATCCCACACATGATTCCAATGCTTTATCTCCGCAAAAGAGTGCGGAATGCAAATTGACTAAAATGCGTAAATATCATGGCAAACATAATATCAAACATTGAAAATGCAACCATGATTAATCAACAAATTACAGTAATCATCCACTTCCTCCGCCATTAATACTGGCCGCCACGTATAGCTTATTTTGTGCTGAAAAATGGCGTTAAACCCAAAAACAACAACAACAACCAATCTGTATCCAATTCCTACCGTAATGAAAGTAAATTGTCTGTAACTCCTTCAGAAATAGTTTGTTTGGACGGTGCGCGGAAAAAAAGTCACAGGAAAAAAAGTCACGGGAAAAAAGTCACACTCTGCGGAAAAAAGTCACAGTTTTGGCTATGACAAAAGTCACAATTTTGGCTAGATATTCAAATCTCTTGAAAAGTTGAGCACTGTAATTTTATAATCTTACATCCAATTTTATATAATGTTCCAACAGAAATCAAGTCCGAAATTGAAACTCTTGTAAATCAAAATTCTGTATAAAAATTAAATGGAAAATGGAATTGTATCTTTACCTATAAAGAGTAGTGTGTGTGTGTGTGTGTGTGTGTGTGTGTGAGAGAGAGAGAGAGAGAGAGAGAGAGAGAGAGAGGTTTATGACTCCCCTTAAAGATCACTCACCAGTCATTATTATTATTATTATTATTATTATTATTATTATTATTATTATTATTATTATTATTATAATCCAGGAAAAAAGCCAAATGAAAAAAGTTACGGAAAAATGTCGCAAGAAAAAAAAGTCACAAGAATTAAGAGTTATAGAAAAAAATCACAGGTTAAAAACGGGAATATAACACAAATTTTGGTACAGTACATACTATATTACTATAGAGAAAACTTTACATAAAAATCAAATAGATACATATCCAAAAAAATGTCAACCTAATGTGAACAAATAATGAAATAAACATTGCATTTGCTTCATTGAATACAATATGGAATAGATGAATATAGGTCTGAAGCCAAGTAAGACACTAATTTGTTACATTGGTAGAACAAAATATTTTTATGATGTAATGTCCCTTTGTAGCCTGGGATTGTTAAACATTTCAACATACTGGTTTCAGCCAAACGTTTAATGTTATTATAAGCTAGATAATTGTTCTATTGGATTCAGTTTTCATTACAAGTTGAAATTTTTCGGAGTGTATATATTTGAATTTTATTTAAAATTATCTCCATCGTAATATATTATTTATGGTTTCTAAATTTGTGTGATATTCTCACTTATTTTTATCCTGTGACTTTTTTTCCTAGGGCTCTTTTTCATTGTGACTTTTTTTTCCTGTGACTTTTTTTCCTGGATTCGTTTGGACATAGTACTGGGTGATAAAATATCCACATCTGTGTTGAAAAATCGGAAATTGAACGGGGTTGGAGTGAAACATGTGACTCCATCAATAAAGTTGGATTGTTATTTTGTTTTTTCCTTCTAAACTTACATGTGCACTTTCATTTTTGATTTGTTATCTACTGAGTAGCTAGTTCAGAGTGGAAATTCAACAAAAGACGCGTTTCTCATGCGTTCTGAATCAAGTGACGCGACAATATTTATTTCCGGAAAATCGATAATATTACACAAGTGTATAATAAAGTTATATGGCTTTACTGCTGTAGTGCCAAGTCACTTGATGCTAATACGAGGTCGCAGATAAATTAAGCACATGCAGGTTATATAATAGGTAAGATATGGGCAACGTGGGATTGACAGCCTGTATACCGACATTACTTTTAATGAGGTACTATTTCCTGCTTTCCAGTTGTAAAAGTTTAATAGAACCAAAGAAATAAGTACAATATGGCACATACAAGTGGCTGTTGTAATAGGGTTTAACGCCATTTCAGCACAAGATAGGCTATATTCATGGCGGCCAGTATAAATAGTGCAGAAAGAACCAGAGAAACCCCCGGAAAGAAACACCGACCAACAAAACTACTGGCAAGCTTTCTCACGTACCCACATTGGCCGAGCAGAGGTGAGATGGCAGTGATACGTAACGGTGAGCGCTTTCGACCACTCGGGACTTCATGCATTCATAAATGTAAATTCATACTACATGTACACAAGAAACGGTTAAAATAAACTAGTTTTAATCCATATATACACACCAGTTTGAAATGGTATTAAGATATGATTCTTCAAGTTGGTACCGGGAGACAGAGTTATTAAGCTCAGTCTGTTTCGAAACTATGGTGCCAAAATTGACAATATTAATTTTTTTAATTTTTAGTCATATAAGATATTACCTGCTCCGGTGTCCTAGTGGTTAGAGCGTCTGCCTCGGATGCGGATTCGAACCCTGGCCGAGTCATACCACGTGTTATAAAAATGGTACTAACAGCATTAAGAGGTTGAATAAACCACCAAGGGGTGCAAGGCTGAGTCAAAAGTCTCATTCGTGTCAGAAATGGGTATCAGAATGTGTAAAGACCAATCTTTGGTATCAAAACTGTGGTCAGATTAAGCATTTGGGGGTCTCTGAAGCACAAATGAGGGTAAAGGAAAACATTGAAGTTAGTGTAATGACTAGTGGACCTGGTCTCAGAATAAAGTGACTGGGTGGGATATCATGCTACATGTCGGCAGCATGACGTGATAGTTCCAGACATCACTATAAACTGCCACACTGCAGATCTCGTCACGATGTGACTGAAAAAAATGTTAAAGATACATTAAAAATCCAAATCATATTTCATTTATTGACTAAAACAGATTAAAAGGAGCAATTTAGAAGATTTTAAACTGCTGTGGTTAGCATCCTTTTTTTGCGGGAGGGGGAGGGAGTGGCAATCTATATGCATCAATTACTTTTTGACTCGCACTCAGTTTTCCTCGCCCGTATCATTGTAATTGAATTAGTGTCATAATAGCGAGTGATTTTTCGCTATGCCCATCCCACATGTTTATTGAGAAAAATTGCATTCAAATGGGGATGGGGGACCCAGTTCTGGGTCTGCGCTGTTCGTGTTAGACCAATGATTTCAAGCGAAATCACTAGACACACTGAAGATCAGCGTTGTCTTTTATCTTCAGGTTCATTATGCAACCGCAGATTGGGGTCTACGCTGCTGGCAACTGGATGCGTGTTAACACTTGAGCAGAAGCTGTAGATGTTCGGCAACTTCTATTCCCCCACCCTATCCATGTGTGTATAGCAAACTGCATGTCAAGGAATCCATTAGGTCTGTATTCTTCAACTAGGTAAAGTTGCCGTTACAAAAATAAGTCACTGCTGCAAGCATTGAATACTTATGTATTGTAATCTTAACCATACTAATCGCACTTTCTCCCTACGGGCTCGGGAATGTTTACATAACAGGCCGACAAGCCATCCTGCATGTCGTGACAGGCGAGTAATTTTCATTTAACTTTTTGCCTTGAGGTGAGTCCTGTGATGCTGTTCTAGCTGAGGTCTCAATCTCTTTCAAAAGGGTAAGTTCATATTTTAAGTTAGGTAATTTAATCTTTTGTTTCTTTATATTTCGTCTGTGTTCCTTTTCGGGGAAAACCGAATCTTACACGGTATTTTATAGCCAGGAGTGTGCTTATGTGCCGTTAAACTCTATACATACATTCATATATTATCACTTGTTAATTTAATATAGTTATGCCTGATGTACGCTACTGTCAACCTTTAATACACACAATACCAACTTAAAAATGTTAAAACATAAAGAATAAAGCCTAGTTTTATGAAGATAATTTTAAGACTAGAAATTATTTTATAGGTTTATTTGGCATCTGACTGGCATACTCGGACTTTCGGTATACACCTAGACGTTTTATGACCTTGCAAAAAGAACACGGTTTGCATTCGTTGAAAAAACGGTTCCACAAAGTCAAAAACTTCATAGACCTTGAAAAAATCATTTAAATGGCAGAAAAATCTAATTGCCTTTTACATATCCTTATAAATAGGTAAATGAGACCCAAGTACGGACGGCTAAAGGTTAGGGGTCAGAGGCTATTAACACTATTCTGACTGACAGAGCCGGATTAAGGTTAGAATGGTCCCAAGGATACTAGCGGTAAAATAAGGCAGTGGTTCTTAACATTTTTGGACGGCAACCCATATTAGGTTTGTGATATTTGTCTCGCCATCTACCAAAAAAATAAACAAAATGCCAACTTTTAGGAAATTTTTAATTATTATGGTTGGTGTGGACGAACCACTCAAAATAGCATGCCGGCCCAGTTTGAGGCCTCAGCCCGTTGGTTAAAAACCAATGGCCGAAGGCTACTGCCTTATTAACCTACAGGTTACTCAGGATGCGAATTCTACTCAGTTTGGCACACTGATGTCAATTTAAATCATAACTGAAGACATTTCAGGACTTCTGTATAGTGACTTATTAGTGTATGTATGTCAATCGTTTAAGAAATACCAAACTTGTGATATCGATTTTGCTGGCTGAAAGCCGCAGTTCAATCAGTTTTGAGAACACAACTGCACAACTGAATTACGGATTGCAACTAAATCGGTCTCTCCAAAGACTATTATATCTTAACATATACGCACAGAGATGGAAATGATGGTGCAATAAGCCTGTAGGGAGTGATTTTTGCGCACTCGAAAAACACGGCAAGTTTTTGGTGGTGTCAAACTAGAGGTACGCTACAATTACACCGCTCTTGTCATGATAGGACAGGTTTTGTGTCGCTTGATTGTGATTGCATGCCCAGCTTTGTACATGTCTTGTGTTATATATATATATATATATATATATATATATATATATATATATATATATATATATATATATATATGGGAATATATATATATATATATATATATATATATATATATATATATATATATATATATATATATATATATATATATATATATATGGGTATATATATATATATATATATATATATATATATATATATATATATATATATATATATATATATATATATATATATATATATATATATGGGGGAGTGGCCTAAATTATATGTGTGTCGTTTTGAAACGAACACAACCTACCCACTCCCTTTTCTGTTCGTGAATCGCACTTCAGGAAATAACTGTCATAATTTCACACAACCTTTAATCTCGGTTGTCTCAGTAGGTCATGGTGGCATAGCTGAATTCAAATTATCCATGTTAGATTTCAATATAGCCGTTTTGTAAAAACGATACTACTCAATTGCATAAATGCAACAAGCAAACTTAAATGATCATCCTAATGTAGGTAATGAACGAACATTTCTCGTCAAAACACCTAGCTGATTTATTACTGAAACCGTTGAGGATTGTTGACAAAGCCATTTATCTCGTGTACTGATAATTCTCAACATGATTCCTTACAACACAATGACATAATCAACTGCTTGTCGACGTGTTCCTTGCATTATTTCCTTAGTTGTGCCTTTTAGTATACATTGTGACAAGGGCATTCTTCGCTGTCCACTGTTTCATAAACCGAATCCAAACATTTATATTGTACCAAAATTTAGTGATGGAAACCAACAATGTTCAATTGTGCACCGTAACATAATTGTTTATAAAAATATGGCCTTGAAACGATCATTCATGTATTATTTTACCTAGGTTGCACTAGTCAGGTAGGTAGGTAAATAAGCTAGGATGGAAGTACGAACGTTAAGTAATTGTGCAAGATAAGCAAACAATTAAAGGAGTAACGGATCAACACCAAGGTTGGAATTATCTCCCAAGTGATATTGTAATGATGCATGATACTGAGGTCTTAAGTGCAAAACACTTCACATCTCAGGCAAAAAGGTCACACAGATGTTTTTTCGGTATGACATGTGCTTATTTAGATTGATTTTAGAGACCAGTTTTGGATTTTATACTCTATTTCCAAAAGTAAGTGCTTAAAATAAAGACGTCGGGTTGGATGATGATGTAGGAAAATAGACCTTTTGACCAAGTTCCGTCCACCAGTATATATATGCATGTGAAATCCGTTGCCGTTCTGACAAGCTAGCTAGTTGCATTCGGAACAACCTCATCTATTTCTGCGAGATATATGTATCGTAAGATCTATGTGACATCTGAATTATCACTCGGGCATTTCCATCCTGTCCTAAAAAAAACCACAAGAAAACGAAGAAAAAAAGACCAGTCGGAAATGACCAAGCGATGTTCCGATGCCTGTGTGACTAAAAATGTTTTGAATGAAGCAAGTTGGTTAATTTGGCAATTATGACTGCCGCATATCATGTGATTTGTTGACTTCTGGATAGTGGGTGGATCTTTTTGTCAGCTAGCTTCCATATTTAATAAGTAAAAATAGACATGGAATTTCAGTGGTGCAACTATCGCTTCCGATAACACTGCAGTGCGGGGGAGGGGGTGAACTTTTCGATTTAAGTAGTATCTTTCTGGGGGCTTTTGTTAGAAGGTTTTATATATTATAAATAAATACAGACACAGATTTTCAGTGGCATAATTACTTCTCTCGCGGGTATTGCAATGAAGGGGGTGGAATAATAAAGAAAGTGGCTTAATATTACAATTTGTCAATTTGTTCCATTAGTTGAGGGGAGAATTTAAGAACTGTGCAAGAATACACAACAGTTAAGTTGCAACACTGTATAATTTGTACATTCTGGAGTGATACCATTGTTTTTATTAAAAAAAAGGTGAAACAAAGTTTTAATTTTTGAACGAGGACACAGTATAAGAATACTGAGTAGACTGATATATGTCCATCTCCCTCCATCCACCAACTATTTAAACTTCAATTGAAGAAAAAAATATCCGTGAGATGATAAAAGGTATGAATCCAGCATTATATTTGCATGGATTCAGAAGAATGAAAAAAAAAAGAAACCCGCTAGCAAGTGACAAACGTTTAACCAAACGTATTTAGACATCAACGTGCATACAAGCATGCCACGTGTCATCTGTTCTTAGAGGTTGAATGAAATCCTTTATGTTATTGTTGTTTATACAAAATTCATCAATTCTTTCTACCAGCCAACCGTAAAAAATTGGAAAGTTAAAATGAACAGAAAGTTGTCTCGGAGTTACAAAACACCCATTAAGTAATGCAATGTTACGCAAAACGTTACCACAACAAGATATCTTTTTAAATACCTTTGAAAGTACCGGCAGCCCTCCAAGCACGCACAAATTGAAAACTAAGATTCAATTTATATACAAACCAATATGTTTCGCCTTAAAGAACAAAAAAAAGATGTTATTCGATGTTATATGGAGGGGATGTAATAAATTACAAGGTTGGAAAATCAGAATACCACGACTTATGTATAATGAATAAATGTATGTATTTATGGAACTAGTATTGATTTTAAGTTTAAAATATAGTTGATTTTATTAACTACATTAAATATTTTTGTCTTAGGGAAAGGCACTTGGCTCCCATTTCCTCGGCATGATATAGAGGCAATAATGCTAAGCCAGTGTGGATTCCGAAAAGAACATGGGACCATCGACATGGTAACTCAATTCTGTCTGGTTCGTCACAATATCTACTCCAGAAACTTCAAAAAGTTTAAAACACAGCTACTCGGATCATCTTTAGAATACCTCGATCAGAGCACACCTCTCCACTGCTCTGTACCCTACACTTGCTATCCATTCGATCCAGAATCAGACACAAAATTTGTTCTATGTGCTACGTTTCACTCCAGTTCAACATAAATATCTGGCCTCACCCACTTGTATACACCAGCAAGATACTTAACGCTCCTCTTCTGACAATCATATACTCATTATTCCCACTATGAAAACGAAGTCATATGGACAAAGTTCTTTTGTATACCAGGGCACAGCAATGTGAAACGAATTATCCATTGAAATTAGACACAAAGACACGGTGATCCTTTTTACGAGCGCTCTTAAAACTCACCTTTTTTGACTGCAAGAACAAACTTAAAGGCCTAATGTTTCTTACCTTAAATATTTTCATCATTTTTGTTTATGTTTTCCAATTACATGGCTTTTGTTTGTTCTTCTGTAGTCATTTCAATAGATGTTGTAAAGCGCTTAGAGCTTATAAAAATTAGGCGCTATACAAACTCCTCATTATTAATATTTATTATTATTATTATTATTATTATTATTATTATTATTATTACTGTGTTTGCTGCGAAACAGCTACGATAGAAATGTCAAGAGCAAAACACCGATCTTTTCTTCATTAACGTCGATTTCACAAAAGCCTTTGATAGTGTCAGTAGAGAAGGTTGTAGAAGGTAATGGCCAAGTACGGATGCCCAAGAAAAATTATATCCATTCACGATGGTATGCAGGTACGAGTTCAGGACAATGGAGATATATCTGAACTATTCCCCGTAACCAATGGCATCAAGCAGGGTTTTGTTCTGGCACCGACTTCAGTCTTACTGTTCTCCGCCTTGCTGACTAATGCTTTCAGATACATAGAGTCTGGAGTCGGCATCATGTCCCGTATAGATGGAAAACTAATCAATCCCAGGAGGCTTCAAGTGAAAACTAATGTTATGACAGACACCATCAGGGATTTCTTATCTGCTGATGACTGCGCCCTCAATGCTGACTCAGAAGCCGACCTGCAATGCAGCGTTGAGAAGTTCTCAAGCTCCAGCACAAGCTTTTTGGTCTAACCATCAGTACCAAGAAGACTGACGTCCTGCATCAGCCGCCCCATAGAAAGCCCTATGTTGAGCCCAACATCATCGTCAACAGCCAAAAATTCATCGCAGTAAACCGCTTCACCTACCTTTGGCAGGACACTGTCACACAGCGTCACAATTGACGACTAGATGGACCTTCGCATTGCCATAGCCAGTGCATCTTTCGGGAGATTGTACGCCAACGTCTGGAAAAGAAGAGGCATCAGCATCCAGACCAAACTAAAGGTCTACAGGACAGTTGTGCTCCCACACTAATTTACGCGAAACGTGAACGGTGTACCAACGCCTCTCCATGAAGCAGAACGACCTTCACACCACAAGTGGCAGGATAAGGTTCCACACACTCTGGTACTCGCCCAAGAAAGTCTCCCCGGCAACCGCATTACCCTGCTGAAGTGCCAGCTACGCTGGGCGGCACATGTAACCATGCCAGACCAACGGCTTCCTAAGAGACTCTTCTATGGCGAGCTAAAGCAAGGACAGCGATCCCGCGAAGGTCAGAAGAAACGCTTCAAAGACAATCTAAAAGCCGCATTGAAAGAGTTCAACATAAACCCCGATTCCTGGGAGCAAACAACATGCAATCAAGTCACTCGGCGTTCCTCTGTGCACAAAGGCTCCAAGTTGTGATAATCTAGCCAGACAGCCGCTGCAGACCTGAAGAGGCAAGACAGAAAAGCACATGCCATCAACCCTCCTGGAGATATCCCACTCATCCCCTGTCCCTTATACAAACGAATATTCCGTGCAAGGGCTGGCCTCATCAGCCACCTGCGCACGCACAGAACAGCTCCAGCCCCTCTAATCTTATTATGACATGAGAGGTCCTCGTCGAATTGGCAGATGAACAACAACAACACACACACACACACATACACACATATGGCATGAGTGACTTAAGTTTCTTGCAGTTTTCATTGTGCATATATCCCTGAAAAGTCTGTCTGGTTTTACTTTGATCGAATACATATATAGTCGTTAGTTCATAAAAGTTATAGGAAACCTTACTACGAAAACAGTACGATGTATGTGACCCAAGTATATCTTGTAAAAGTTGACTGGTTGTTATGAGAATTGAACGCGCACATCAATCAGTATCATTGATCAAATTTGTGTTTGTGGACATAGGTGTTGGTAAGTGAATTTAATCAATAGCAGTATATGAAATACACGAATCAAGTGGAGTAGTTTTGCATGAGAAAATGCTACTCGTATGTTAACCCATGACTGAACGACAGCTACGCAAATTCCCTTCCTTTTTTTCCCTCAAACTGCGACACAGTTTCGTTGTCTAATAAAATGCATTTATATACCTTAAACATTTTAACGACCTACTTTAACCTATAGGATGCGCTTAATTTAAGACGTGCGATGTCTTTTCTTTCTTTATTTTTCCTCTTTCCCCACCCCTTCGTTCACTTCTCTTCTTATGAAAGCTATATTGATATAGATAAAGATCCAAAATTTCATCTCTGAGCCAAGAAGTTCCAGTGCAGGATCAAACCCTGTGGAGGCCCTTAGGCAGTTGAAATCTTCAGGCCATCGCAAATTATCTCTGCGGGGCCCCTAAAAGTTGTAGGGCTCATAGACCGGTGCCTACTCTACCTATTAGGTAATCCGGCACTGAGAAGGGTATCAAGATAAACAAGCTAATTGTTATTATTTATTTACGTCCACAAAGCACCCATCTCACCACGATGGGCGAAAATAGCTTTCGTCATGATTTTAAGTTATCCAGTACATTTTTATTTTTTCAATATCAACAAACGTCTTCGTCTTTTGTCATTCAGTACCACAATGGATACAAAGAAGCCAAAGAATCAATACTGAATTCAATTATTATTTTTAAAGGAAAAGAAAAACTGTAGCTCTGATACTTGACCGACTTCTTGGTAGGTTATCAAAGAAATTTTCTATACCAAAATAAGACCGAAGCATGCTCAATTTAAACTTGTGTTTGAATTTGGACCTATTTATTCTGAACTGGTGTTCCACCACAAACAGCACAGACTAGGATCTTCCGTCTCATACAATCGCATGAAGATCAGCGTCTATACTGTTCTTTCTACTTGGTCATTACACTGATTTGCCCACGCAGTATACTAGTACATACGAGTCCACGATGTTGGCGTAGGAGTGCGTAGGTATCTGATCAAGATAAAGGTGGCTTGGACCAAACAATAAAGGATGCATTGTTATGCTTGCAATAATGGCTTAAATTTTTGTATAACAAATACATACAATGAAATCTTAAATTTGTTCTCGTCAATGCGTTAGTAGTAAGGAAACAATCATTTAGCTGCCGTCGTGATAACGAGATATTTCTAAAGAATACTGGAAGTCAACGAGAGGAGTTACTGGTTACAATGTCTTGACGTTATTATTTATGCACAATAAAAAAGCTGATATATCTTTGTTGACTTAATGACATGTTGCAAAACTATAACACCTAAGTTTGTAAAAATTCTCATCCCGTTTCGTTGAGGTAAACGATGTAGTCTTGATCATCCATGCAGCTAAAATATCTCATCTTGACGATGGCAACGTTTAAATACTGCCATACTATTTTTGTTTGTTAGGACAAAGGCTGTATGGAAGTGTGTGGAAGTATTAAGCTGTCACAACTATATTTCTATTTCATATTAAAACATGTATATGGCGAAGCGCATGTCTGTTATGTCAACAAAATGTTTTATCGTTCTCGATTTTATATATATATATATATATATATATATATATATATATATATATATATATATATATATATATATATATGACAGAGAGAGAGACAGACAGACAGAGTATTGTTATAAGCAAGAGGTCTCTATTTTCAAAGACTTCTAGACAACAGTCGTTGTCAACTGGAAGTTCTAATAACGCACAAAAGACAATAAATAATTTTTCTCCAATAAATGAATAACTACAAATATCCTAACTTCACATTTGCATCGCAACTTTGCAATTACATGTGTTTTCTTTCACAGAATTCCGAGGAGTTTCCAACAACAAAACAGATGATCAGATGTTAAATTTTAAAAAGAGTTAGTCTACATCCTACGACAACAATCAGAACGCTATTGGTATTATGAGAAGCAAAACAGTGCAAAGTCTCAATTTGCCAAGATTCTTTGAAACATATAATGAAACCTACCCGTTCTCATTTAAAACCCGTGGCACAATGTCAGAAAATATAAAAAAAATTTAAGGTCATTTTCAACACATAATGTCCAGGGGCTCCGAGTGGCCATGTGGTATAAAGCGCTCTCCGTTCCGGATCACTGGCATCCAACATATGGCTGCGTGGTTTCGAGTTTAATTTCGGAATGCACCTGCTATATGTTGTATATTTTAGAGAGCGGGGGATTCTCCTAACATACGTCTGATCACATAAATGACATGGGTATACGGAAAGTAACAGAACAATATACATACATGTATTTATAAATGATGTTACTGATAAGCGATCACTATATGAGGTGATACAAACTGCTTTTAAATACCGTTTAACTAAACTGACTCAGAAGACAAAAAGTAAGCGACTCTCAATGCAGCTAATAATATATTTAGCTAGTTCGGAAATGGACTTTAGCCTGCAAGTGCACTGCTGCTACTCTATACAAATACTGTTTGCCTTTGCAAGGCAGTCACAAATGCTACGGTCTAAGATGGAGGTATATACACATTTCTACATCATGTGTTAATACAAAAGTTGTATTTATTATTAAATTAAATGGGAGCGTTTATTCCCACTATAAAGACAAGCTTTGTGGTGTTTGTATCTAGTTTATCAGAATTTCTGTACTTTTATATTAGTTATTCAAGTAAACGGGCACGGGTACTATAAACCTTACTCGTACCTTATATTCGTAATTCGACAAAGAAAAATGTAATAAGATAGTCTCCTGATGATGAACATAGCAACATTACAATAAAGCAAATGCTAATCGAGTGAAGTGTAACAGTTATTAATGCGTGTTTTTACGAAAAATTATTGTTGGTGGTAATCTGATAACATGGGTAGCATTTCATTTTGTTAAAAATCATTGTTAAATTACTTTGAAGTGTGCTCGTCTACAGGATTCCCGCCAATTATGTTCAGCCGTCACATCATAATCCTAAGTGGGAGAAAAAATGAAACTGTAAACAGCCATGTTTGGATCTAAAAACGGGTGCTCCATTTTTTACTGTTTCGTAATCTTACATTGCGAAACATGTTCTCGCGTTAATGTGTGCTCTTTCTACCATTTATGCTCACGCACTTGAAAGGTAAGGCAGATTATTGCACCAACCCAACCCACCCCGCTCAAGTCCAGTAACGCAATTGCCAGTAGCCGGTGGTTATGTCGGTGCCGAAAAACATTGTGATGGTTTCGTTCGGTGTTGGATCCAGAACATGCTAAGCGTAATAAGACTTGGAATGGCTGCATAAAAATTTAAAAAAGTAAACATGAAAATCCATTAACCAAAATGGTGTTTTCCACGTTGTTTAGTTCTACAGGTACATCAGTCTTATTCTTTTAAATATATATTAAGCTGATAGTTAATTTAATACTTAGCAGTTACACTGTTACTTCCAATGCCAGAACTCTATATACTAGAAAATTTTCTTGCTCAGTCGCAAAGGGGGCGCTAACCAGTTTTTTATGTACTTTTTAGAGAGTGACTTGTGTAAAGTGAAGTTGTTTGCATTTAAAACATGCAGAGTGAAGAAAACATGTGCGTACCTCTATGCTACTTTCATGTAATGTAGCTAACATTTCTTTGGACATTGTACTTTCTGGAAATTGTAATTGTACTTTTTGGAAATTGTACATGATCTAAGCACACTGCTAACTAAAATGACTGCTCCCTTGTGCTTAAAAATCGCCCTGAATTAGTCTAAAGTACAATATAGGGAAAATTAATTTTGTCAGACTAGACAATACCAGCTTCTGAAAGTACAATGAATGAATTACCAAATATATAAAAGGTAAAAATAAGCTGTAGGCTCTTTTTCAATATAAAATTACCTCTGAAGTTCAGGGAAATGAAAATGACCACGTGGCGCAAGCACTTTTTTTTTAAAAGGTGCACATCTGGAGCAAGGTCAACACATATTACACCCATCAATCATACACCAACATACCTAAGATAAACAAGGTCTTCATTTTTTAATAGCCAGTATAACCAGTGAGGAGAGCCAGGGAAATTATTTTTCTTTAATTAAAGTTCTAATCCATATGCAAAATACAAAACTGTAGAGTGCCACCTTAAAACAAATTAAAAATTGTTTGCAATATTTTTCTTTTTTTCCCTCCATATCATTATGTATGCTTGTTCTGAATAAAATGGTATATTGATATTGATGTTAAGCATGACAAGCTAATAATGCTCATTTTGCTCTTGATTACATAATTTGCCATGAAGCATGTTTGTGAAAGTGACCTTAATTATGGGGAACTTAGAAGTCTTAGAATAAAGGAATAAAGTCAACTTAAATTTAAAACTGTTGCATTAAGTCAAAGAAACATATAGTGAAGATGTTTCTTTTCATTTATTTGCAATGATTTTTTTAAATAAAAAAATGACAAATCTAATTTGCTTCTTCCATATTAAATTGGCAAATATTTTACCCGTTGACCTTTTAACTTCACGAACCTCTTCTGTTCCATCCCTTTTCAAACTATAAAATTTATTGTTGACATCTCAAGAATAATTCTAGTTAGTTTCACGTTCCTGTCCTTCATCACGACATTGATTGCTATGTTGACACAATGTTATGCGCATTTTTTGAATAACTCACATTTTATTATAAGTGGGGTGGGATTGACTTGTTATGAGACTTGTTAGCGCCACCAAAACAATTATTGGCAGCAAATGAAAATATACTCAGTTTTACTTAAAATAGCAAAGTTTCTTACTTCTAAACAATATATATATATATATATATATATATATATATATATATATATATATATATATATATATATATATATATATATATATATATATATATATATATATATATATATATATATATATATATATATGAAAGCAAGGAAAAAACTTTTTTCTTCTTTATCATGTAATTATTTCCAGATAAGGCAGGTACTATGAACGTCAACAATCCATTACAAATCTAGCTGACAAACTGACAAATTGCGTGCTGAATGTTAGAAAGGGTTAGTGTTTCAGAATGTCAAAGCGAACTTTCTGGACTACAGTGATGCGATTCTAACAAGGTTTGTTTGTTCTCTGTTGCCAGACTTTATTCAATATATCTAGTATGAATGATTTTATGTGATTTGATATTTACTTTAGTGGTTTCTTTTAAAAAACATATATTACTGACACGTTCTTACATGCATCTCTCTCTCTCTCTCTCTCTCTCTCTCTCTCTCTCTCTCTCTCTCACACACACACACACACACACACACACACACCTCTCTCTCTCTCTCTCTCTCTCTCTCTCTCTCTCTCTCTCTCTCTCTCTCACACACACACACACACACACACACACACACACGTTTTTCTTCTTTACCCTTCGCATCGATACATTTTTACTTTTTTTAGCCGCCCGCGAGTAGAGCACCACTGACCACTGACATAATTAAGCAATATTTCACTTGGTGCACCCATCTGCAGATTACCAGTTACTTATACCGAGACAGCCCAACGTACCGTGGATCACTAGAACAAGATAGGAAACAACATAGGAAAACGCCGCAGTCGTACAATAAATAATACTGATGAAAGAACAATCAAAAGCGGTTGTATTGCAAACAGTGCAATGGCTGAAACATGTTTTATTTAAGCTATATTGCACAATGAAAATGCAGCTGATCTCGGCTGTACCACTTGCATGATCTAACACGTTATCTTATCACTTGTACCTTCATGGCGCTCCCATTTTGATAAAACCGGCGATAACCAGAGGTATGCTACCCATGAATTGCCAAGAGACATTTTTTTAAAATAGGTTTACATATCAACAACTTGAGATGGAGACCAGATGCAAGACTTTGAACTATCGTATACTGAGAATCCACTATTTATATGAGCGTGCATGTTGCACCATTGATAAGATTAAACCGCTTAAAGGAGTATGTTGCTGTGTACACATCAACAATACAAAAATAAACATTAATCATATGAAAAGCATCAGCATTTGGTATTTATATTTTTTCCGTTTGGGTGGAAGTTGGTGGGTGGAATGTCATCATGGCTGTGAATGCGCGCGCGTGTGTGTATGCATATAAGCGTGGTTATGTGCATTAGTATCCTTTGTGGCATATCGTCCCTTACACGACTAGTGATGAAGTCGCACAATTTTAAAAAAAAAAATGAACGGAAAATATAACCACTGGTAAACACATCTGTGTTCTTGTGACCATGGTGAGCTATTTAACGGTCTTATATTGTGATTATGAGAAATGAATTGGAACGACGTGAGAACAATAAATAATACTTTTCAGACAGAGTCGTAGTTTGCTACCATATGTACGCTAAAATTATTCTCAGCTTTTTGCTTGTTAAAAGTTCTGCATCATATAATCGGAAAATACTTAACAAACACTTCTCTTATAGTATTATAAGAGGACACAAGACGTCTCTCTCTCTCTCTCTCTCTCTCTCTCTCTCTCTCTCTCTCTCTCTCTCTCTATATGTTTGAGCTTATTGAGCAGATACCAGATACATGTACCGCTATGAAGGCGACGAAGTTGATAACGCATCTGAACATCTGACACGATAAAGTATTCACGGTATGGTCCACCTGCTTGTGTACTTTCCATTACTGGGTCCTTGAGGTCAGACCAGATATTTATTATAATCATCGTTAATGTCGTTGACGAAACAAAGCCAAAAATAATACATCATAACAAATTATACGATATGCTTTCAACATGTGAGATATCGGCGCGGAATGTCGTTTGATACAGTCAAGTGGTGAACGGTACATACCTTGGGGACCACATTGTTTTGCACCTGTAACAAGCGAGAATCGAACCCAGGACTGCATACCCATGATTCTGCAGAAAGTTGTTGCCTCGTTCGCCTTGCCCTAGGGCCTGGCCTGGCAGAATTAGGTCAAGTGCCCAATTGATACTGGGTTACATACACTGAATGATGTTATTTTAGATGACATGCTTGACCTTCTCTGACCCAAAATATGCGTTCAGGCCGACATGGAACAGTCGACATTAGATAATATCTTCGATTTTTGTTGATGTTTTTATGTGATAGCTTCGATCATATGCTAATGCGTAATGATCAAGATATACATCAATCACATAGGTTACCACTGGCTACTGGCAACGAAAGAACAACTTATACATGCTACACTTACGCACAATCCACGAGATATATACATTTTTCATCAAATGGAAACA
Organism: Unio pictorum; assembly: GCA_030141615.1. NCBI lineage: Eukaryota > Metazoa > Mollusca > Bivalvia > Unionida > Unionidae > Unio > Unio pictorum. The sequence continues at coordinate 6,485,913 of JARLTB010000107.1, read as the reverse complement.
ACCCTTGCTAAAATACATAAAACGAGTGATATATCACTGCACAGTGTGGAACCCAGTTGCATTTCAAATGAACTTAAGACTAACAACAAGGTTTAACGGGTTTTTTATATGATAGCCTATGCATGGCGACCAGTATATTTTGAGGAAGTAGAATCCTAGCAAAAAAAAAAACAAAAAAAAAAACAGAAAGACCTCTTACCCACTGGAAGCTAATGACAAGCTTTCTCATATACCAAGTTGGCCGATCCCATAACTTTCACCCTCGCGGACAGTGGTGAGATGTCAGTGATGGTGAAAGCGAGCCCCTTAGTCTACTTGGTTACCACGGTCCCGAACAAGAAGCTATGCATTGACAATAGGAAGAGACTTTAACTCCTCAAATCTCGATAGCGAATATCGCTATGTACGTATTATCACTCTTCTGGGAAATTTTGTTGTTTCGCTTCTTTTTATAACTTCTTTGCCTTCCATTCATATTGTTTTTTAGATGAAAAAAAAAACAATAACAAACTCTTGAGTTTCTACATGGCAAAAAGCCACAATTTATTTGCATGATAAAGAGTAAAAACACAATACGGCCCGCACCCAGAAGAGACAAAGCAAGACCATTTGTGTCGCTCGATTCCTGAAGAGTGGGTGGAACAGTCAGTCATAGACACCCCACCCCTCTCTCTCTCTCTCTCTCTCTCTCTCTCTCTCTCTCTCTCTCTCTCTCTCTCTCTCTCTCTCTCACACACACACACACAATATAGCAAGACAGACATATCTGGATAAATGTATGTAAATCTAACAAGCCGAGTGACACCCCCCCCCCCGAAATATATTTTCATCGTTATTTTACTTCTTTTTATTAGTGACTAATAACTCAAAATTCAGCATTAGTTCTATAGAGTTAATAGGCAATATTGTCTACTTCCGAAACCAAAGTTATATGAATAATTGCTTCTTTATAGAAGCAAGAGCAACGGTAGCTCATTTGGCACAGCATTGACTCGCAAGAGCCGTGTGTTTGATACCCTCCCAAGCATGTCAGGGTAGGTAGGCTAACCTGGTGTGTCCTTGGAAAAAAGCAAAATTCCCATTTCCGTGGCATGATATAGTCGGCTGTGTTTTTAAAGTGCGTTAAAAAAAATAACAACAAAAATAGTTTAAATATAAAATATACGTCGATAGCAAAGTGCTGACGGTAAAATACTATGTTAGACATTTCAAAGAAAATAAATCAATACTTTTAGCTAATTACACAACACAGTATTCTTTAGCATATCGCACAAAATGCTGTTTCCGCCTTAATCCGGAATAGTTACTGAAACAACAAAAGAAACCCAACAATTTATAAACTTTTGAAACAGCATGTCTATATCTCGCCCAGTAAAATTTGGCATGCACTTAAGGAACGTTTTGCAATCCTTGTTCCTCGACCAAGTCGCAAGTCACAGACGAAAAGCCGCTACGTTTTCTTTTCATGCGATCACATTGGATTTTCGCCCGTGGTTTGCAATGATTATCCAAGTGACGTCAGCTCTAAATACAATACCACGATGTTCATTATACCTTGTGACTGCCTATTGTAAGTCATCTTTATTCAACAGCATCTGTGTGTGAAACATAAGGATTACCCGCTTTTAAAGAACACTGTATTTAACCTTTCATTAGGTTTACATTCAAATTTACCAACATATAATAGACACCAGTCAAAACTTTTTGTTTCGTTTCAGTACCTTTACCGACTGATTTAACTACCTGCCCTATAAAAAAAAAACTAGTTTTCAGTGTTTCCCTTTGCCCTCATTAGAGCTTAAATGACACCCACATTTTTAATTTGACCCCCAACATTGATAACAAAGTTTATTTTGTACCCATTCTGAGCCCCAGTTTTAACACCAAGGATATATTTGATTTTCTTGCACCCCTAGGGGATACAATGGTTTTAATATTATCTTTCAAAGACTGGTTTAAATGTACTTATCTTCATTTTCATACATTTCATGCTATGAACCAATTACCCGTACTGTATTTCACACTGGAGCTCCAGTTCGGGTTTTTTTCTTCTTTTTTTTTCTTCTGTCTAGTGAATATAAATCTTATATCTGCTCTGAAGAGTACATGTCAAATTAGAGTATCGGCATTGTGTTTGCTTAAAGGAAAAAGAACCACTTATGATAAAACAGTTTTATTCAATGCAAAATCCATGGAAAATTGTATATTTACCAAAATTTAGCCTTAAAGCACTTTTTGGAAGTGATAGTTTCTCACTTCTTTTTGGATAATCGACAATTTTTCCAGATGCAAAGGATGATAATATATCTTTAAGTTCCTCACCTGTGATTAGCAGTGACTTTTGCCAAGTCCATTCCTGTTATGTTACAAGTTATCAGCTGCTTGAAAGCAACTTGAGGGGGCCCCGAGTGGCCGAGTGGTCTAAAGCGCTATTTGTTACGGATCACTGCCATCTCACCTCTGTCTGCGTGGGTTCGAGTCTCATATTCGGCCAATGTGGGTATGTGAGAAAGTTTGCCAGTAGCCAGTAGCTTCTCGTGGGTCGGTGGTTTTTTCTGGGGTATTCCCTGGCTTCTTCCTCCACCATTACTACTGGCCGCCATATATAGCCTATAGTGTGCTGAAAATGGCGTTAAACCCCAACAACAACAACAAAGCAACTTGAAGACTTGGAAGATTTGAGCAAGTTTGGAGATGATATAAATATAATTTGATTTCAATTGAAAAGTACTCGTTTTAGTAGTATCTCGCAGTATCCCAATGATATTACTCTAGCTAAGCGCGGTGGGTTTCCAAAGATTTGACAAATTTGAGTCTTTAGTATTTACTTCATAGCCCAACATTGTTATTTACTGTGATTTTTGTTTTGAACAATTCCATAACGTTACTGAAACGCAGAATCGGTAGACCCATATGCCGACGGCAAACTGGATTTGATTTAGTGAACCCCTGACTGTATATCATGGCTCTTTTCGTAGCCCAGATACAAATGTTTGAAACTGTTTGGCCTTACCACTAAAATGATGCAGTAGATTTGAAGAGGAAAAAAAGTTTGTTCTGTATTTTCATTCACTTATATTCATTAAAGGACCGAATTAAAAGCATAAAATCATTTTCAATTAAGTCGTGAATTAAATGCTCCTTTTTAATTTGTAAAAACAAAACTTTATAATATAATATGAAAATATTAGAGAATAATCAGCTGGAGTTTACTGGCCTTGCATTTAGGAAGGAGATATGTACTAAGCTGCTTTGTAGAGTGTAAGAAAATAAATACAATTACGTCACGGAATAATACAGTGCAAAGTAGTAAAGGTACAATGGGTATGTAAATTCAGACTTTGGAATATAAAACGGAGTTCTTAGTCTCGATTGTGTCTTTACCTCTTATCAGTGACATCAGTGAATAAATTAGTTTGTAATATCAGCGACATCAGTGATAAATTAGTTTGTGATGTAAAATGCTTACGTTCCACTGACTATGTAATATTTTACCTTTCCACTCTATATAAAGGTTAATCTAATTCCCAAGTGTAATATTTTAAAACTTTATGCTCCTGAAATAATACTAATTAAGACTGAAGACTTTGTATAGCGCTTACTCAAAGAAGCTCTATGCTCTTTACAGCATTAGACAACACCTATAACATAAAAAAAACTATATATAAAGATTTGATTACAAAAAACAAAATGAATTAGAAAACATAAAACACGCTGAAAATATGTAAGGTAGGCAATAGATTTGACAATACTAATTTATGAAAAAGCACTAAATGGAAAATAAAATATGAAGGAATAACAAAGTAATCGGCACATTTTTTTTTCTTTCTAATCTACATCTAAAGAAAAAAAAGTGAAAATGACCAAACCCTGTGCAGAGAACGAAGCTGTAAAGTGGACATATATGAACTTTGTGAAATTGCTTTTCTCTTTCTGCAATAAAATAGAATAAGCCAATCATCTATATTTTGGTCTTGCTGATACAATATGCCTCATGGCAGTATCGTGTATGAAATGCTCCAAATTATGTGAAAACTAAAAGTCTTAAAACACAGGATTTTTACAACTTACTTTAATATAAAACTGTTGAATTGAGTGAAACAAAATAAAGCAAAAACTGTTAATTTCGTTTCATTCATTTGCAATAAAAGTAGGGAAAATAACAAAGCATATTCTTTTGTTTACATAAAATAGTGTTAGAAGAATGAGCAAAGTTTGTACAAATTGACCTATGCAAACCTGATCTCCATTTCTGTTCAAATGTTAAAACTTATCAGTGACATCTCGGGAATAATTTCAGTATTTTCATGTTCTATTCTTAATGCATAACATTGAGAATGCAGTGGGCATTTTAAAAACATCTAACTATCGTGGGTGGGGTGCAACTTTGATACTACTGAATATTGTCCTGTGGAAGAAATGCATGATAATTATTCATACCATCTGCTTATGTGCTTGCAACTTAAATGTTTTAGCAATTTAACAAAGTCTTAAGCATACAATAATAATACCACTTTTGATACGTATGTTCCGCTCTACAGTTATAACTAAACTGTAGAGCGAAACCCAGTTTGACGCATTTTTAAAGGCACGATAGACGTTTAAAAGTGGCCTGGGATCGAAGTTATTGCTACCTAGTCTCATGTAACTCAGTTATTTTTAGGGTATTTTGTCATCTTTTTTCAGGTGTTCCTCGACTTGCTTGTAAGTATGTATTCTTGATACCGTTTTAAAGGACACTGTTTATTCTTTACAATAAAATATATGGTATGATGGCTTTTGTGTATTCCGGCTATACTGGGCAATAAATAATCAGGCATTGATTCTGTCCCGTAAGTAAGACATGTGACCTAAGCCGGATAACATATGTCAAGAACGTAACTGTAAAGTTTGCCTAGGATTGATTATCATGCGGGGTGGGGGAGTAAACACTATCAAATTCAGTACTGAAAAGCAAATGTAGAGAATATACTGGGGAAAATGTTTAACGAGTCCAGAAACGTTTTAGTGACCAGATAAACATGGCTGTCTTGAAGAGACCGTTTTACTCTGCGTCGAAGTTTGGGGGAAAAGGATGAAAAGTTAACTATCACAGTACTAGAGTTGCTGGCTAAAACCATAAAATTTCAATATTTAAAGACACTTTTTTGAAAATCCCTTTAACAACCAACTGACTGACTTCAACTTTTTGTGGCAGTGGCGTTTCGATAGAAGTGAGAACAGTAGCCGGAGTAGTTTCGGTACAAAGAGTTCGTCTAGAACTCCTGCAATACATGTTGGGAATTAATGCTTTCCTTTTCAAAGAAAACCAGATTCTTTGAATGAAATTATATTTAATTGTATTTCTACTTTTGCAACAAAAGAAACGGTCTGCACTGATGTAACATTTGATGACTGCATGTCTGAAATAACTAGTGGAAATCGTTCTATTTACGGTAAAGACCCTTATCGGTAGGATCACAGACGAACTTGAGCCCCAGTGGTCATACGCGAGAGTGAGATAACTTTCGAAAATAATGCCGTGTCAAACAGACGCTGATACCGATATTTCAACAGTAACTTAGAGTGTTTATATAATATATTACAGTTAATTTGGTTCACATATATTAGCACGTTATATCTGAGATACCTATAAGCCTTTACAAGGATGGCTAAGGCACAGAAGGAAAGGTGATGCAAAGCAGATGGCTGTACAAGTGCCGCCGCCACCAATACCGCACTAAAGAGCAACAACGGCTACATGTGTTACATGCTAAACAATCTGATTAAAATTAGATCTCAGCTGTCCAACCTTAAGATCTGACAGCGACCGCTTAAGACTCATTTTCTGGTGACCAATTTTATTACCATAATTGCCAATTTCATCGGCCAATCAGATGAAGTCTTATGTCTTGGCGTCTGAGAGACTGATCAGTGTCTGAAGAGGATCAATGTGCGCCGAATGATTCAATTCCCTTTCATAGTCCTGAAAGATGCATATCTAATGGCTGATTCAAATGTCATCAAAACAAGATCCCTTTGCTTTCGCTATCAGTTGTTCACGTATGACTATGAAGATCTGATTTTATTCACATTGGAGCGCTCAAACATGTGATGGTCTACGGTGAGCTTGTAGAGCTGAGATGAGCAGAACTAGGACAGCCACAGCGGCCTAGACCATGTGCCTTGGGCGCATTGGAGTGTTAGACGACACGGATACTGAATATTGAGAAGGCGAGACGTCCTTGCAGGCACGGCTTCTAGTGGCTCGCGATAGTACCAGGTGATGCACAGAGGTGCCAGCGACGAGCATGTCTACGAGCAGTAAGTATCTCACATTCTCGTCGCGAGAGCACCCGGGACGCGTGTTTACAAGGTTGTGGTGTACTAAGGCTTTCGTAGAATGACCGCAAAGCATTCAATGACAGCACTGTCAGTCTTGGTAAATCAGCTGATATCGGCAGAACTGCAGAGGCTGAGTAGAACAAACTACAGTCTAATGATAACCTGGAGGTGCAGTGTTAACCCCGGTCTATCAACGAAGTTCGCTAATTTCGCAACCGTGTTTTGCTCATGATGGCCGCTGGCAACTTTATTAAGAAAACCTGCAGAGCAATCGCGTGTGGTTACAGTCTAGGTGATAACTATTCAATAGATCGAGGCGTTTTACCACCTTTAATCCCCTCCCCTTTATGTGGTATGGGTAATATCTTATTTTCGAACTGCAAACACCAAGACGCCTACAATAGTTGAGCTCATAATCTTTTGGCAGAATCAATCTTATTGTTGTGTTCAGATTTTGATTTGAAAGAAATTATTTATTCAAATTATTCACTGGAAATACAAATGCTCTAGAATATTGTAATATTTGTGGCCATACCACGGAAATGTAATGAATTCAAATAAGAACTTATTGAATTATATTATTGTGATTGATTTTAGCATATCACTGTGGTACTTTAGTATTAATGACTACCGGTACATCAACGCCTTTTGAGGTGTATCTTGATTCGAACACATTGAAATTAAGTAGACCTTTATTCATTAGGACTGGTGATATAACTTTGAGATTATTCGATATTTATTTCGTAAAACTAATTAATATAAACGAAAATTGTGAATCATTTTGGCATGTTTAAGGTGGGTTTTTTTTTCTCTCAAAACGTTATTGATGCCAACGCCGTACGCATTGATGCCAACGCACACCAAAAGTCAAAGTTTATATACGTTTGCCAGAACCCTGAGCTTTCTGTATTGTAGTCTTTAGGACCGATCATCTCTGACTCAACTAGTGCAAGTGCATTGATGTTGCTTATCATCTTGCCACCAACATTTATTATGGGGGCCCCGAGTGGTCTAAAGCACTCGCTGTTACGGATCACTGCCATCTCACCTCTGTCTGCGTTGGTTCGAGTCTAAGATTCGGCTAATGTAGTTATGTGAGAAAGCTTGCCAGTAGCTTCTCGTGGGTCGGTGATTCTTTCAGGGTTTTTTCCCGGATTCTTCCTCCACCAATAATACTGGCCGCCATGTATAGCATATCGTGTGCTGAAAAATGGCGTTAAACCCTACAATAATAACAGCAACAACATTTAGTATGTATGTTAAATCTCACCAACGTTCGGAAACTTTCAACACACCCACGTAATATCGCTGATGTACAGATCTGGCACAGTAGTTCACAGCATTACGAACTTGATCATTGTTAGATCCCACACGGTATTTTGCAGACGGATTGAACTTGAAAACAGTTCGCACAATCAGCGATGTGTAGCGCGAACATAAATAGGCTGCTTTTTGGCTGACGCAGCGCCAAAAACAGCGGCTGCGCTTGCTCCTGCCCAAACCGATCACTATCTTAGGACAAATAGTGAAAACAGTATTTGTTTGACGACATCAGGTCCGGTTCTATGCTCTATGCGCTGCACTGTGCAAGTATTACGGCGATTTGAACATTAATGTTGGATTCAGAACAATTCAGCTACGTGGGGATTTCTGAGCAACTATGAGTCCGCGCGCGCGCGCAGCTTAGAGTGAACTTTGCCATGGATGTGCGGACGCCCAAGTCAGCAAGAAACGCGCGCGGGGCCCCAAGAAACCAAAATAGAATTGCAATGCGGAGTTGATTTCCAGAAAACGCGGGGCCCAAGTCGGTTGCCTCTTTCGCCTTGTCACAGGTCCGGTTGTGAATGATATGATTGTCACGCAGACCAATACCCTTGATGAGCCAGTTCCGCTTGAGCAGGTTATATCTTCGAGCGAAACGTTTGTGTCGCTGTTACTATTTCCAGACAAGCTCGGCTGGGTACAGCTTAGCACAGCAGAAGGAGGGAAAAAAGTTTGTATTATGAATATCAAGACAGAACAGACTCACTGAAAGAATTTAGGATTTCAGCAAAATCAACAAGATATTACAGCCTAACAGAGCTGCAAAATGAACTTCTCAAAAAATTACTCGCAAAATTATCTATCAAATTCTGATACAATATAAGAGTTGCATTTTGAACGAAACAAGCTAATCTTCCTGATTTCAAGACACACGTAGATTCACTGGCGAAGTCATGGCCTCTAATAATCAACAAATTGTCAACATCCCAATGCTATTTATTGCTCTTGACCTGGTCGACACCGTTGAAAATCTTTTAAGTGGCGGGAAAAGCACCTTAGTACTATACCTCGGTAGTGGTGTCAAGTGCCAAATTTTTCGCCAGTGAAATTCATTGATTAATTCGTAGTCTAGCCGACAATTAATTATCTTGGAGTAGAGTTTGGAGGAAGGAATGTTTTCTTACCTCAGGTCATGCTGTTAGCCTTTTTAGAGTGAAAACGGACTGGGTGTTTGACACGCTTAAAAATACGAATTTTTCACCTATAAGGTGACAAAGTGATTTTAAACAAATGGTAGGGTGATACTTCGACCCAGGTGGAATTTTTTTGGCATCTTGATAGACGGTTTTCCAAATGTGTGTAGGGATAGCATTTATTCCGATTGGTCAAATGTAGAAGGAGAGGGTTGGGTCGAAACCTAGAATTGGGGAATATAGTCTCTGAGCCAACGAGTTTGAATGAGTATAAAAATTTCTCTGCAAGAGAGAACCGTTACCAGGACTCGGACCGTTCGTTGCAAGAACGACGTTCGTAAAACAATTGTGGTTCCAGGTTAAATTGAAGGTGGAACGATTGTAAGACGCCAAAAACACAAGGAGAATAGTTTGTTTGAAGATCTAGTAAGAAATAGCGGGAAGTCGAAATTCAGAGACGGAAAAAGAAGTTGGAAGACAGAGTTGTGTAATCCCACGTACAGCCAAAGGGCAAGCTCAAGTTGAGACGAACGCAGAAGAAAAAACCAGTCTTCGAACAAGGTCATTGTGAATTTCCCAAGCAGTTCGATGTTAATGAACACTCGATTTCGTGATGAAATTTATTATCAGTTATTAACGGCTAACTTCATCTATTTTTATTAGTGTTTGGATTTTAATGAATGTATCCGTTATTTTAAAGCTTCAGTTTGTGTATTTCTGAACTAAGTGTATTCAGAAAAGAAATTGTAATTTACAGTGTCATTCTTTTCTTGATTGTATTTAATTAAATTCGTTATTTTTATCTTACGGGGTCTCGTGTGTTGTCTTTGATCAAGATACCATTTTCAGATTACTATATCCATTTGAACCGGGCATATTACACCGTAAAGGTCATTCCTTAGATAAACGAGTAATAGCGGGAGGCGGTTTTCGAGTGTTGTTCTTACAAGTTGCGAAATACCTCTGACCAGCGGCTTGTGCAATATTGTACTAATAGTGCTTGATACCGAGCAGACCCTTACAAGTGGGAACAGATTTAAGTTTATACAGTGATATGGTTGAAATAATGCCAAAATCCAAATGGCCCCACCTTATAAAATGTAGCATCCGTGAGTTCACGGTCCTGTTACTAGACCATAAAAACAAAACAGAACAAAACAAAAATCAAAACATGTTATTATATTTGCGCCACTGTGCTCAAATCAGTCTGGAATCGCATGTGCTCAACAGTGGGAATGGAGGGGTTGTCTTTCGGACGAACCTCATCAGAGGACCTAGACAAGTCGATCCACCGCAACCTCTAATAGACAGAGATTACAAGCACCCGATGATGGACATGCTATCAGCATCAGGGCTCAAGCAGTGCCGATTCGTCGGATTTTAGGCTTGGTAACCATTCAAACGTGTTGTCTGCCTCTAAAACCAGGGACTGCAGTGATGCGGCAACAAATACCCGCCTTGCCATCTCAGTAGCTCTGTTAATGGGCGCAATTTATCACGCTTATATATGCCACTACCATCCGAAGCCCAGGAATAACCCAACAGGTTGGCAAAAAAAGTTTGTTTTGGTTTTTAGCCAAGCTTATGTTGATTGATATTAAATTCCTATTGTCCAACATAAACATATATTAAGGATTTTTTTTGCAAAAGCCCTGAAAATAATACAAGGCACAAACTGACATGATGGAAATTACAAAAGCCATATATCAAAGGTCAATTACACGCATATACAGAAAAAACAAACAGGCCACTCAAATTACGTTAGGATGTACAAAAGATAAGTAATGATATATTAAAACTAAACAAGATGAAATAACTGAAAATGATAGTCATACATTGAAAAATATTTGATAATAAAAATGATATTGATGATCTCCAAAAACGGCTGTAAATATTTCAAAGAATGATAAAAGGTATTTTAAAAAATTGTTTGGGGGCAATACACAAAATCTATGACAAATCATTGATGATATTACTAGCTTCTGATTCAATAACATAATCATGTCATTTTGAGCCTTACAGGCCTAGAGACCGCAAAATCACAGTCATCATGCCTGGAGCAATTTCTCGCTTGATATTAAATATAAATCCTTTAACACGTAATTTTAACGAACTAAACACTACTTTAGCTGAATGGGAGAGCAGTGCTTTTTGTACTCAGTGGTGAAGCCCAAACTGAGTCATCGGATGTAATGCATGTCAAAGAAATGAAAGATAAAATTTAACTTGTGAGCAAAATGGCGGGAGAAACGAGAAGAAAAAAAGACTCGAAGCAGAAGACCCAACAATATTTTTAAAACATTTTAAACCACGGGTTGTGGCATATGCCACAAATGAGTTGGAAATAAATAATGTAGAATTGAGCAGGTTAGAGACACTGCCAGTTAAAGTACGATCCAATCCAAATGATGCATCATTTTTTTGTGACACCACTTTACGATCCAGCTCCACTGCGATCTGCCGTTGAAGTCCGCGAAAATATGGATAATTGGTCTAATTTTCATATCTGCATAACATGCCTTATGGGTCCAAGCAAGGTCTTTCGTGGCTTTATACTAAAACGAAACGCTCGTCCGATATTTTACGAGATTTAATTGGTGAATTATATCATAACTTTGCCCATGTACTCTCCTCTTCTGCCAAGGTCAAACTTTGCCTTTTTTAGCAAGCAAGAATTGTGTTATCCACATTATGGACGATACTTCACTAAGCCCTCTTGATTTCTGGCTTTACAAAAAATTTGTACCCCTCATGATGAGCTTCATGAAGAAATAGCTGTATAAAAATACGAGAGTGTTATTGATATAACTTACGTGATAAATACAGTTATAGCAGGTTTATAACTGTTCTCAGTGACACCATGGGTATTGGAGCCACCGTTTCAACAGTGGGTGCACCTGTTGCCATAGGACTTGAATGACTGGTTATGTTATGCTCAACAATGATTTTGACCAAGTAACAAAAGGCAAGACGTACTTGACCACGTGGTCCAAAACTAAACTTAATGATATTGGGGAACCCATTTCGCAGGCAGTACAGAATGGGTGCGTAGATGATGACAAGTTGTGGTAAAAAGACACCCGTAGAGGTGGAAACTGCTCCATCTTATCCACTTAATCCGCCATTAGATCTATTGCGGACGGTCTTTACGACAACGACCAGCGCAACGGATAGCTTTCGTTTTGTCCTGCTTTTGGTACGAGTGCATCTGCGGCTTGGCATCATGTGCACATGCAGTATTATTGCAGTCTGTCTTTCAACAATATGAAAATTTTAGCCATGCGACCAAAGATCTTGGTTGTATCGAGACACATGAACGTGGCTACGGTTACCACTGTCCTCCGTTTCGGCATATATCATCCGGCAACTAAGTAAATCCAGCCATATCATGCGTATATCCAGCTGCCCCAGTAGCACGTGTCAGTATGCGCCGATACAAATAGAAAATCTATTGTCCCGGACACATGATACCCGGTAAATCTGAGCAGCGATGACGTTGAGAACAATTTTCCTCGGCCTCGGAATCAAAGGCAAAAACAGATTTGCCCCGACATCGGTAGCCCTCCGATCCGGGGCAACGGTGGCGAAGAAAACGATTTAGTTTCTGTCGACCAAAACACGACGTGATAGCCGCCAGCACCAATCTATAACAAATTAAACGCAGAGATAAAATATTGCTACTAACATTTAACTGCATCCGTAAAAGCTTAAAAAGTATATATGATACAAACTAGACCTTATACATGTAAACTTAAAACTTAAAGTTACTTTATGTTGATACATCTTGTTTTCAAATGTGATCCAAACCTTCTATTTCACACATATGTATTACATTTCATCTTGTCCAGTAAAGGCCGGCTACTCATTCTTCACAAGTCAACTAAAAATTGTTATTTCAACTAACAGTAGCGAAACAAGATCAAGCAAGTATTAAAATATAGAACGGAAAGAAAGCCTGTTTTCTGCTGTTCTGTTGATATTGTCACAACAATATTCAAATACTTGCTGCAATCAACATTATTATTACAATTCTATTTATTAGAGCATAATGCACATCGGATCAGGGTCTACTCATTTTGTTAACAAATAGAGCAAACAACATAGATCTTGGTCTATGGGCGCATTATACGGCGAGAGACCAGGGTCTTCGTTTATAGTTAGGCTTGGCGTATATGTGAGTATAGATGGTCTGGGTCTGTGCAGTTTGACACTGGACTCGTTGACAAGCTTGATCAGTTTTCATGCACTACCGATACCGAAAATGTGTGTGACCTGAACGTTAACATCTTAACCTAATCTTAACAATAACATGTTTAGGCTCGATTGTTACCCCACTCCTATTGGCAAGAATGGGTACAAAGAAAATTCCCATTATTATCGAAAGAACATTCTTTTATATATATAAAAAAATTCAATTGATTTCCGGACGTAATTACCTGGAAAGGGGTGGGGTGGGGCTAAAACTCGTCAGTCATTAAACAAGTGATCGTGTAAGATTGTCTTTTTTATACTTTTAATACATGTGTAACAAAAACAACAAAACTGCGCGCAAGTTACATTTACAACCATCCATATGTATCGGTATATTAAAATGGCAAAATAATGCTGATTATGTAGACGTTATGCAAGTAGATTTCACCGTTTGTATATAATCTCACGTATTTCATGAATCATTGCATATAAAATCATGCATATAACATGATTTTATATGCAGGAAGTATGTGAACACGAATACATTAGGTTATACAAATATAACATAAAACAAGAAAAGAAGAATCTGTGTAAATGTGCAAACAAGTCCTTAAAAGAATAATTTCTTGCCAAGGTTCTCAATCATTGAATTAATCAGAGGGGCAGATCCAACGGATTCGAGCTGTTCTGAAGTATCATTCATTCAATCTTTTTTTTTCTTCGTTTTTTATTTTATAAGCATTCTTAACAATTCAGACAACCAATATTTTATCATACATAGTTCGTGATTCACATAATAATATGTACTAAAAAAAATTGTAGTCGTGGTGAATGATAAATATGACTCAACATAAGATAATGATCCTTGTTTGCAGACTGCACCCGCTATTGATAAAATGTTACAACACCAGAACACCCTGACCCAGATATGTAAAATAGATAAATTGTACACGTCTTAGGCTTATGCCAGCTCGCTATTGATTTTTTGGGTATCTTTCAAGAGCTGTTGTCTCGTGCAACATACTTTATAACTTTATAACTGAGAATTGCGTGTGTGTGTGTGTGTGTGTGTGTGTGTGTGAGAGAGAGAGAGAGAGAGAGAGAGAGAGAGAGAGAGAGAGAGAGAGAGTGCGTGATTACAATGGCTATTTTCGATTTTATTAACCAAAGGAGCCGTGCACTTACACACCATTTCTAATTTCTACTATATTCAGCGGATACACGTTTACAAAATAAAACAGAACTGTGAACGTGTTTATATATATATATATATATATATATATATATATATATATATATATATATATATATATATATATATATATATATATATATATATCGACCACCCGTTAGTCAAGCAGCTATTGCGAACTGTTACTCTACGCGTGCAAATACAAACCACCCATCACTGACTTCTTGCGTGCTCGGTTGTTCTCGGCCACGACCAGTAATGTCGGAAACTAATACAATGTGACAGAACTTGGTGGTCTACGCGTCATCAAGGATTCCTATCTCAACGCTATATAAGGTGCGTAGAGCAGACATGAAAATAATGTATATTAAAGGCCTACGCGAAGACGGCAACTATTCCTGCTAGGATTATTTTTACGTTTCTTTCTTTCCTTGTTTATTTTAATTTTTAACAAATGTTTTCCCCCCTTTCTTTTCTTTCTTAATATTATATAATAACTACGACAGTCAACTCGGTTAAATTTGGATCTGAGGGAAAAGGCTGCAGGATGTAAAAGACCAGCTTGTATCCTAAGAGAACTTTTTCAGACATAAGATGAATATAAATCGTTTATTTGTACTATAAACGAGACTAAGAGTTTTTTTGTGGGCCGGAAGTTTAAATCCCCACCCCATCCAAAAAAAGAAAAAAATAATTCAAGACTCTTTCTGCCCAGCCCCCAAAACAATCGATAATTATTGAGTATGAAAGTATGGAATAACAAAGACGATACAATAATATACAAATATACATTTGTTCATGTCATTCTAAATTATCAATTCTGAAATATTATTGACTTTTAAACACTTATTGGAAAGAGACATTCAACTTTTAACTTGTCAAAGAATAAACAACATGCAAATGTCACGCTTAAATGATGTATAAACTAAATGATAACGTTTTAAACGTTAAGTTCATCGTGACATTTTGCCCCTATCCGTCTACTAGACAGCTAATACCATGCTATTATCAAAGTACAATTCTTTTCCCGTCTGTTCGATCGTGAGAAATGACAGCGGACTTGAGGTTGAGTTATATAATAAAAAAGTTACTAAGAAGAAAACAAATGTACTTACCACTGAAAGACAAAGAATCCAAATGAAAATATGAAAGTGCAGAGGATCCATTCTTATCTGCGATAGTCTTATTCAAGAAATTAAAAATCCTGGCCACCAAGAAAGTAAAATCAATATAACGAGGCACTTATACTTTAAGCTGCTCTGCACCAAAGAACAGACGACACATTACATATGAGCTTCAATGACGAGGAGATCCGCATATTGTTCCGCTGCGCGTGATCATAGATTCAGCCATTCATAATTGGCGTCTATTACCCCAAAAAATCGTGTCTGTAACAATCACTGTGTCTCGTTTCGAGAGGTGAACCACTACTGCTCCGCAGTGTAAGAGGCCAGTATAGCGCCGAAAAGAATTCAGTAGACAGCGGAAGGGTTATAATGAATAAACACGAAGGAAGGCGTAAAATCGAATAGCTCAATGTCTCGAGTGTCACAAATAGCAAAGTGTACTTGCTCGCTGATAAGGGGCTGTTGTGACCTATAGATTTTGACATACAATTGAATCATCGCTTGTTTGGGTATGTTACATGTACAGGTTATTTAATCAAAAAATCTCGACAAAGTTACACGCAATAAACTACTCTTTAAAAGGTCTGGTTCAAAGACAAGAACTGTCACATAACACGAAACTCAGATCGATGGATAAAGTGTATTACAACTATTGTAATTGCCATGCGTGAGAAGTTCGGTAAATTGCGACTTTGCTATGATAATAACTAAAATCCGTTTCAGATGATTTGTATAATTGTACAATTACCTCATTTACTGACCCCCCCCCCCCCCACCTTAACATTTAAACACCTGGACTGTTTAACTGTTTAATGTGACCAGTGGTTGAACACGTGTAATCTATTAATTAAACTTATTTTCAATATTAACATAAGTCAATTAATTACTGCTTCGTAAACTTTAACGTTTGGTACTGCTGTTATTGATTTTGTATGACAATGCTGTGGATTTAGTTATCCTTTCTATATAATTAAATTTAAATTAAAGAACAGCGTTACATTGTGACTTTATGAACGACTTTTGCGCTTTCGTAGGCGTTTATTTTTCGGGTTTTCACTCACTGGGTTGGGACGTTCTTACACACCCACATTCGGAATTAAAATCATTCTGTACCATGTACCATGTACACGACACAAACATCCGGTTTAGAAAATCAAATATCCCATGACATTTAAAATATTTTTAAAAATTATGATATGCACCTTCTCTGAGTCGTTTCATATTCATAGTCCATACAAATCTACCTTTGCTCTTCTTGCGACATTAATACGGCTTATTATCACCAAAATCAATTCATGCCATAGATAATTATGTAATTTTTATTTTTTTAAATTATTATATGTTTGTGATCGTCGTCTTTTTAACTGGTCATTTATCTTAATTTCACTTACAAGTTGAATTATTATTGTATACATACACTCGTTTACACAATGGCCGTTATAAATAGTTATCACTTTTTTCTTTTCTTTTCTTTTTTTTTTCTATATTTATTTATTTATTATTTTGACATTGTCTATACGTCCTAACATAATTGTTGGAAACCGTTAGAGATCGCTCTTTGTTTTGTTTTTGAATTAATACTTGGAATCTCTTTAGAATATATCGCAAATGTTATTGAAAATATTAATATCAAGACAGTGCTGTATTGTTAACATTGATTCTTGACTAATTTGTTATTCTATACTCACCAGACTTTTCCAAGTGTGATTTAAAAAAAAAAAAACATGAAAAAACAAAAACAACGGGTTATTACTGTTGGCAGATTGTGCAAGAGAGACAACTCTTGATTTCAAGGCTTCACGAGATAGAACAGTAATCTGTTCTCAATGGATTTTAAACCAAGTTGACAGAAGAAAAATAAACAGAAAATCCTCTACTATCTGTTAGAAAATCGCTAAAATAAAGTGAAGAACATTTCAAGCATCGCATTGTTACAAATCAAGGCATACAGCAGTTATCATCTCCATGATCAAACAGTATGGAGGGTACATGCGTGACTAGTGCGAGATTGGTATTCTAATTCAAAGACAACCGCTGTGTTGGCTGGACAGTCACGGCCTAGTACACTACTTGGTATACAACCGTCACAGTCAATTACAAAGGTGCGTTTTGATCGCTCAGCCATTCCAAGTTTTACAGTATGTTGTTTATTGTATGAGATGTGATGTAAATGTATGTTTCGTGTCACACACACACACACACACACACACACACACACACACACACAGAGAGCGCTGGATCGTTTGAGGTATGTGTAGTTTAGGGGGTTTCTTTCAAAACTATTGGGAAGAAATGATGTGATGTAAATGTATGTTTCGTGTCACACACACACACACACACACACACACACACACACACACACACACAGAGCGCTGGATCGTTTGAGGTATGTGTAGTTTAGGGGGTTTCTTTCAAAACTTTTGGGAAGAAATAATGCAATACGAGCCCCCATAGATAAAAAATAATAACAAATTAATCAAAACAAGTTAACAGTGGTAATTTCAATTCATCTCAGGTTATATCAACATGATTTAATAGCAGTGTCTAATTTGAAGTTAATTCCTACTCATCACGAGTGGTAAAAAGAGCGCATTATCCACGACTGATTTCATGACCTTCCTCTCGACCGTGCTCCAACGTTTCCCATTTCATCAAGTCTTTCTATTCTGATGGCTTCATCTCTTTCTGGACTTCATAATAATTTATTCTAAACTTTTTCCGGATTTGACTCTTCATTTTGTTTTTACCGGTCTTAGGTATTCGGACTGTCTCGTCTCACTCCCTATCGGAAAACTGTCCATAAAGGACAAAATTAACCCAAAATCTCTATATGTACCACTTTCTAGGCGAACATAACATTCCTTTACTTACGTTACTCAGGAGTATACTAGTTATCTACACACTGCGTAAAATCTCACTTAATACAGTAGTATATTACCCTCACTTCACAGCGACAGGTCATAAATTATCACGTGAGCAGTGTGTCGAAAATTACCATATGTTACATGTTCGATTACTATTGCATAAAAATTCACAAATCCTAATTCACTTCAAGATTATTTAAAGATTACAAAATCAAATATAATAGGTAATTATCGTTAACTCACGATAATCAGTATCGTCCTAACAGACAAAGGAACTTATTTCATATTTATCTCATATAACCCTATGGAATCCTACACATTCAATTTTGGGCCACATGCAGTCAATTCTACCAATGAACTATTAACTGTAAAATTATAAAGATAAATTGCATAACAACTCTAGCATCAACACATTTCATTGCAATTGAATAGGATAAATTGCATAACAACTCTAGCATCAACACATTTCCATGAAACTGAATAGGATAAATTGCATAACAACTCTAGCATCAACACATTTCATTGCAATTGAATAGGATAAATTGCATAACAACTCTAGCATCAACACATTTCATTGCAATTGAATAGGATAAATTGCATAACAACTCTAGCATCAACACATTTCATTGCAATTGAATAGGATAAATTGCATAACAACTCTAGCATCAACACATTTCAATGAAATTGAATATGATAATTGCATAGCAGCTTTAGCATCAGCACATTTCAATGAAACTGAATAAATGATACATCATATGGAACATAGTCATATGGAACCACAGTTGCGTAAAACAAGCAATACAAATATAGTATTACGTGAAATTTAAATTAATTGCATACATTCACATTCGCTGTTATATTTAGAAATTATCCGTTTTTAGCACTAAACCCTGTTTTTTCTCACAAGACAGACAGCTGGTCCCTTTCTTGTTTAACGAGGAAAGCACTATTCTGTTTCCTATGCTTCTTTGGAGCCAAACTTCTCTCTCACGAATTTTCGGACTACAAAATTTCGACCAAAGCTATCACTTTAAATTCATTTTTCTTTCAAGGTGTATGCCTTAATTTCACTCTGACCAATCATAAGCATTGGTTTCTCTACAATGTTTCCTAAGACAATCATTTATTGCGTCAGTCAGAATCTCTGAGTTACGTTATATAACTATTCGCTTGGAATAATGACTTTTTGACATGGATATGTAGTCCAGCTGTTTTTTTTTTTCTTCTTCTCAAGACCGTGCTAAGATATCTCGGTTAATTTTATTGAGTTGGGAAGCTAATGCCGTTGAAGTTTTTGCACTGTCATGGAAAAATATGAAAGCGAAAGGTCAAAGTGACACTTAACAAAGACATCTCCGATTTACATGTGAAAAAGCCTTAATGCTCAATGCATCGTACATTAAGGTCCAATGCTCATTCAAAATTCGACACTTCACAAAGGCCCCTTTTAAAGAGTAAAAGCTGGGATTTCGCTCTCTGAATTTTGACGTTGCATCCAAGTTACTGTTTACATGTCCTGAAGTGACTCCTTCACTCAGAATCACTTAGTCTACTCATACAATCTTATCTTTACATTGGCGCTGACCTTAATGTAACGCAGTTG
Source organism: Unio pictorum (assembly GCA_030141615.1). Taxonomy (NCBI): domain Eukaryota; kingdom Metazoa; phylum Mollusca; class Bivalvia; order Unionida; family Unionidae; genus Unio; species Unio pictorum. The sequence goes on along the minus strand of JARLTB010000107.1, from coordinate 6,466,156 downwards.
AACTTGATATTACTGAAGAAATAATTACCATTTCATTAAACGACCATTTGTATATTTAGCTTGTGCCAAATAAGCAAGTGGTTGGTGGTCCGTTTCCAGAATAAACTTTCGCGCAAGCAGATAGCGCTAGAATTTAAAGATCCCAAAGGGAAGCGATAGGCTTCTTTCGGTAACATAATAATTACGTTCAGGTGGCAACAACTTCCTGAAACTATAAGTAAGCGGGAATAAGTTCTCATCATGTTCCTGCAAAACAACTGCACCAAGACCTCTGTTAGAAGCGTTGGTGCGTAATACAAAGTCCTTTGTCACGTCCGGTAGTCTCACTACGGCATCTGACGTCAACCTATCCATCAACATCTGAAATGCTCTGTCACAAGCGTCTGTACAAAACATCTTCGTAGGAGCCTTATTACTTGTCAAGTCAGTTAACGGACTAGCAATAGCGCTGAAGTTCGCAACATACCTACGATAATAACCTGCACATCCTAAAAAAGAGCACACTTCTGTTTGTAGTTGAACGTGCGGCGTTCTGATGTTGGTCGACTTTTAGTACTCTCTGGAGTTAATGTATCTTCACTGAGTCTGTGTCCTAGATATGTCAGTCTCCGAAATCTTATGACATGTTGATGGTCTAGCGGTAAGCCCTGTCTGTCTAAGTAGATCCAGAACATGTCTGAGTAAGATCACATGTTCTTCTCAAGTAGGTGTCGCAAATAACAAATCGTCCATGACATTACAAACTCAGGTTCATCTTAAAGTTTCTAGCAGTTTCCTCATCATGCGGGTGAAAATGCTGGATACATTCTAGACCCGGAATGGCATTACTACCCATTGGTATGTCCCATCTGGTGTTGCAAAGGCATGTTTTGGAGAGTCTTCTTTGCGAACTGGAATTTACAAATATCTCTTAGACAAGTCTAATTTAGAAGAAAAAAATAGATATCTGGCGTTGGTTACTTTGTCAAATATGGACTCAGGATCCGGTAACGTGTCGACCTGAAATTCTGTGATCCTGATTAATTTCAGATAATCGAAACAAAAGCGGTCATCACTGTCCTTTTTGTAGACCAAAACAACCGGTGAACTATATGCAAATTCGGCTGGTTCAATGACCCCCTAAGTCAAGCATAGTTCTAATTTCTTCCCGTACGGTTTCTAACCTCGCATGAGGTAGTGAATAGGATAGGAGGTAGTGGATAGGATAGGAGGTAGTGGATATAATTTTAGTTTCACAGGTGTTTCATTCAGCAACTTCAGGCTGAACTCTTCTATATCCGTAATGCCTGGTCTTTCTGTCAAGCCACTTGAACAGTCGTGGAGTATCTCTTCCACCTATTCACGTTGTTCAGACGATAATGTTACGTCAAGGAGGACGTCGATGTAAGTCTCATCCCTCGTCAAAGGACAACTGGGAAGTACTTCCTTCACTCGTCCGTTGTCGTCGGGTTCTTCAGTCACAACTATAGCAACCACAAACTAAGTGGAGGTGATTCCTAGTGGCACTTGTTGATGTGAGGTTTTAGATGGCACCCGCGGCCACTTGTCAAACCACAGACAAAACCACCTTACATCCGATACACACCTGGTCAGTAGAATTTCCTTACTAACCTATCTCTCGAATTTGCCACTCCCAAGTGACTACAGAGTAGACTCGCATGTACTAGACTAAGGCACTTCTCTCTTAGATCGAGATACAGACACTTGCTTATATCTCTCTGATCCTTTCCAGGAGTATCGATACAAGATACCCCGTGGCAGTGCAAACTCTACCTCATCGTCTGGCAAGTGCCGCACGTACGTCTCCTTTGCATGCCCGCGTATTTTGTCAAAGGTAGAATCTTCCTATTGAAGTCTCATTAATTCACCAGGTAGCGAATAGTCCATCGGCGAAGTTGAGGGGTCCAGGGGTTTTGACAGGAGTACACGTCATAGGATTTGTCTGTGGTAACACATACCTACCTCCTAAAATTAAGTCGCGCGACAATCCTGACAAGCACTCTGCTTGAATTCTCCCTTTATCATACGGCGAGTCAAGGTTGATGTAGATAACCAGGAGAGAATCTTTAGTCCTATTAGCAAATTGGACTAGCACTGTCTCACCTGTATAATCAGCAGATTTGACAAATTTGCTATCCACCAAAGCCGGGGAGTTATAACCGTTGTCATACAGCACTCTAACCTTCTCTCTATTTATCGTAGCTGTTGCTGTATATGACCATTGTACTGGTTTACACATTCTACCAGTGCCTGAGGTTAATACATTTATGGTGGGACGATGTTTCCTGTAGGCTTTGAGAATATGGCCTTGTTTGTTGCAGCCATAACATACACCTTCAGATTTCTTACCAGGGGTACTCTTATCTACCCCGTGGATCTTGCATGGGTCACAGAACTGATCACCGCTGAGATTATCAACACCCAGCTTCCCATCATTTTGACCATTCCGACTTTGAGGTGCCAACCCGTTAGTGTTCATAAAGTCAGTGACGTGTATCAATCCTCCCTCTCACCCCAGGTGGTTGGACGAGAGTGTGCACTCTCATGTCGCTCAGTCATCACACATATCTTCTATGATCGCGAAATCATGCTCGGCTAAAAACACGATCAGGTCTTTCCGATACCTATTGAGGATATGTTCTTTCAAGATCTCCTCCCGTAAGCCTTCTAAGTGAAAGTAGTGCCTGTCATTTAATCCATTTATCGAAAAGCACGCGCACGCGAGTATGAATTGTGCGTGTGTCACCGTTGTTTGCTTAGACGACTGAAAAGCTTGCGAAAACGTTTAGTCGATAGCTCGTAGTACCTTAACAACGCGTTCTTGAGAACATCGTAATCATCTAATTCAATCGATGTCACATATTATGATAGACATACTTGGCACCTCCTTGCAAAAATGTAGAGATATTAATGGCCCACTGGTCTTTGGGTATATGATGGATTAAAGCTAACTTTTCAAACTAAGTTAAACAGTTATCGTTGATTTCGTCTCAGTCGTTAAACATCTGCGTTGTTATCTGGACGATACGTTAATCCTCTGAAGTCTTGTTTAATGGTCTTGAATGTTGATTCAGTTCTTCGCCCCTTCTAAATTTCGCTTAGATCTTTAGTCTCTCCGTGGCTAACACCCCTTTTCTCTCCTTGGCTCTTTATTCGGCTTACAATCTCGAATGCTCTTTCTTTTCTGTTTCCTGAGCTTGTCTGATTCTTTCTCTTTCTTTGGCTTTTCTTATTCTTTCTTTTTTCCTCGGTTTGGCTCGTTCTTTTTTTCTCGGTTTGTTTAATTCTTTCCTTTTCATCGAATTGCCTCATTCTCTTTTTCTCTGCCACTTGCGGTTCTCTGCATTCCTGAGACCCCGCTTTACAAATTCCGCTAATTAGGTCCCTTTATTACCTAATTCGTCTTTACCAATAGACTTAAAACTTTTTAACCAACTTCTTATAAGTTGCCAATCGAGTCGTCTACTCGAATGTATCATCAACCAATTTACTTAGCCTAAATATTTACTAACTCTTACTGCATTCCAGGAAGCAGCTTCCTTAAGAATACTTACCCGTATTATATTCCAATAAAGTATTAACATATGATCCTACTTCAATCACTCTAAAGCAACCTAACAGCGTTTGACACTACAATGTGAATTTCTCTCCCAATTGAGCTTGCTTGCACCAACAATGTGCAATTACTCCCTCGGGACTTACTTATCTCCTCTCGCAAGCGTAACTAAAGCAATATTTTTTAAATGAATTACTTGACTTCAGACAAAGACCACATATCAAAGCAGTTCAGGTACAGAATTTTAATTTCTTACAATGTCAAAACATACATTAAACAAATATCAAATAATGACATGCACTAACTGCAGATTGCTAAGATATTGACTCGATTCACTCTCGCAATTACCTGTTTAAGCATTAACCAAAGTCATCACTGCTATGGATACTCTTATTTCTATTGAATAGCCTACAGCTTCTGTAACTCACACTGTTGCCCGGAACATCAACACAGAACTGGGCAAGATTATTGGGAACAAATAATTAATACAGCACGAGGCCTGTTAGACAAAAAGATAACAAGTTTAATCAAACAAAAGTTAATAGTGGTAATTTTAATTCATCTCAGGTTATATCAACATGATTTAATAGCAGCGTCTAATTTGGATTTATTTCATTATCATAACGAGTGGTGAAAAGAGCGCAATGTCCACGACTATATTAATCATCCTCCTCTCGACCGTGTTTCAACGTTTCCTATTTCCGCGAGTCTTTCTATTCAGACTGCGTCATCCGTTTCCGGACATCCTGCTCCTTTATTATAAACTCGTCACTTCTTTTTTCGAACTTCGCTCATCAATTTTCTTTTTTTTTTCAGGGCTTCGTATTCGGACTTTCCTGTATCACACTCTCTCTCTTTCGAAAAAAAAGACAACTTGTTTCCTTAAAGGACACAATTATCTCTAAATTTCTGTATATACCACTTTGTAGAAATACCTAATATTCTTTCGGTTACGTTACTCAGAGCACACTAGCTATATGCAAACTGCGTAAATTTTGACTTTATAAGCTAGATTATTATCTTAGCTTCACTGTGACTGGTCATATATTACCACTGGGGCGGTCTATCAAAAATTACCTTATGCTACTACATGTTCGATTACTTTGCATAACATTAGCAAATACTAACTCAGTTCAGGATTATTTAAAGACATAACAGGTTATTATCGTTAACTGATGATAATCAGTATCATCCTAACAAAGAAAATTATTTCATATTTATTTTTCTTTTACCCTGTGAAATCTGACACATATGAAAATTTGGGCCGCATGCAATCCATTCTACCAATGAAAGAATAACTGTAAAATTATAAAGATAAATTGCATAACAACTTTAGCATCAACACATTTCCATGAAATTGGATAAGCGATCAGAGGCGTAGCTAGAGTGTTTGGCGCCCAGGGACAATATTCATTCCCCCCCCCCCCCCCTCAACTCTGAAACCCATTATTTTCATCAATAAAATCACCATTACCCGTTACAACCTATTTCAAAGCCCATTTTGGCGCCCCCACTAGTATGGCGCCCGGGGACATATGTACCCGCCTGCCCCCCCCCCCCCCCCTAGCTACGCCTCTGTAAGCGATGCATAATATGGAACCTAGTCATATTGTTACGGCTATTGGATTTAATTTATTTATTTTTTAATTGTTAAATCCAAATTTATCTTTTAGGGTTTAATATCCATTAGTTGGGAAATTATTCTAGAAAGTTTAGGCTGACTTAGATTCTCTAATGTGTAAACAAGTTTTGACCTTGGCTTGTTTGACCTAAATCCTGACCTTGCTTTAGACATGTCAACAAGCCTCTAACACTATTGGTTAATTTCAAGGACAACTTTTTATTTTTAGTAATTAGTGGCTTATTTTCTTCTGGATCATTTTATTATTACGTGACTAGGTGAAGGTAGACTCTTCCTCTGACCTTCTATCAATTTCTAGAAAATCGCGTGATCACTTGTTTACTGCAGAAGAACAGATATATATAGCTGAATTTTGGAAGTTAACATTAGTAGAATCTTTGGGCTGTAAGTTATTGGTTGTGTATTTCATGTTTGAGTGTTAATTTTATTCTGGACTTTGTGTCAATTCGTTGGAAAAGAAGAATTATTCTATTTATTTTGAAACAGGACATACATTTCATAATTCATGTGGATGATAAATTAAACAAGAACTGCACCACGTGACATTGTCAGCCATTTTGGATTACATCGTCAAGATTCGAACCTGGAACTATTAGAACATTTATTTATCAGGACTCTTACAATTCCATTAGTGGATTATTTTTGTGAATTCTATATTGGATTAATGTTGGATTTGATTCTCTAAAACTGTAAGTTTATTTATTTTATGAAAATAATTGTACTTAATAAATTCATTGTTCAAGTTATACAAACTTGTTAGTTTTCACTCTTTCTGTGTTGCTGCTTATTTGAGCCTAAGCACGTAACAATATCAAACACAGTTGCATAAAACATGCAATCAAGAAATAGAATATTACGTGAAAATAAACTTGCATACCTTCATATCAATTGTGGATGATTTTAGGTACAGAATGTGATCACATTTTCCTCTTCTTTGATGACCTTTCCCCAATAAGAGCAAAGTGTCCAAGAGACATAAGGCTGACCGAAGGTGTAATGAAGAATAATGTTATTGATATATTTAAACAGAATGAATAAAATGTTTTGTTTACAGTGCATACGCATCCATTCCATTTAAAGATCATTTTTTTTATATAATAGCTTGAGACATATATATTCAGTTTCATACTGTTTTATCATTCATATACAAATGTTATTGATTGCGAAATATCAAAGTAACTTTCAAAATGGCATTATATATAATAAGGTATATATATAATTTATGTTTAATTTTTCTGTTTCTGTCATGCTGTTTCAAATATGTTTCTGAGCTGAAGAAAACTAAACTTTTTCGATGAAAACAAAACAGACATATTTTGGGGATGAGTGACTGAAAAAAAACATCCGCGAAAGAAACTAAATAATACAGACCTAACACTGTTGCCTCATTTCAGTATAAAATATAGACGATGCGGAAAAAGGTAAGTTTCCATTAGTGCGCGTGAGCATTCCTTTTTTCGTTTTAGAAAGATAGGGCTTGAGCATGGACAATATGAGCTATTATTTAAACCACAGCTTATTAGAGAAACGATAGGATATCAGCTTATTAATTCAGGTGGTATATTCGAAATAGAACATCCTGCACTAAAGGCGGAACATTTTACAAAACTCCCTGACTTACCGTATACACCGCCTGTATAAGTTTAGTCAAACTTGAAACTACAGAGATTCTTATCTGTCAAAGCATAGTGTGCATGCAGACCAGGGTCTGTGTTGTTTATTCAAGAGAGTACCCCCCCCCAAAAAAAAAAGCACATGTTAAGATTTACTGGATTAGGTAGTTATAATATATGACTCGCGCGCAAACACACACAACATACGCACATAAATATATTGCTAAAGATTGCAATCGTCAGTGAATATTATTATATACAGGACACAAACATCACAAAGCATGGTGCATTATATATTAATGGTGACATGTCAGGTGCACAGTTGATTTTAGGTCAAACTTCACGCATGTCATTTCGCGCAGTGTATGACATTAGCTTGACCTTATTTGATCCACCATTCACTTGACAGTTTGACTGACATGTTATGGTATGTTTCAGATCAGCTAATAATATCAGCGTTTTTGTTAGCTCTTTTTTTTGGGGGGGGGGGGGGAGAGAGGGGCGGCGACAATTTTATTCATAAGATAATGCAAAGTAAGCAAGATATACACCAATCATAACAGTTACAGTTATATATTCGCAAAGGACGAACTTGTACATGCTAAGCAATGAAAGCTTATACAGAAAACAAACACGATTAAGCATGGTACAGCCCCCCCCCCCCGCCCCCCCTCCACCTCCCGGATTCTTTGGTTTATTTTTCAGTACGTGTTGTTTACCATGGAATGCGTCCTGTGTGATGATAGTCCCAGATTTGCACAAAAGTGCATTTTCTAAACAAAAGTGTTAACTTGAAATTTAAAGACTGTCTACCTTGTGTAATTTGTGAGTTTCTATAACGTCTTTATCCGTTTTCTCTTTTGTCTCATAATTCCATTTGATCAATGGATTGTCTTCCTGTTTTTGCGTATTTTTTTTTTGTGTTGTTTTTAGTGTGTGTGGCAAAGTGCCTGCCTTAACCATATTTGCAGCCTAACTATTTATCAGCACAATATTATCAGTATTTTACTGTACCACTGTAAAAGCCTACACACACACACACACACACACACACACACACACACACACACACACACACATATACATACATACATACATACATACATACATACATACATACATACTGTTCAGTCCCGGATTACCCATTAGGCAGAGTAGGCAACTGCCTATGGGCCCAGCGACTTTTATGGGCCCCATGAGGGGCCCCATGAGACCGTGACCGTGGGTCTGGGGCCCCAAAAGTTTGACTGCCTATGGGCCTCCACGGTGCTTAATCCGGCGCTGATACTGTTAGATCAGATATGATGTTGATAGCGGGGAACAGTCATGCAGGTCATTGGTTGTAGATGACAAATTTATCTGCTGGTAAATCAATTTAGTCACCGCTCGACCTAGTTCACAAAATCTTGCTCCGACTCGTATTACCAATATGTAACGTTCGTGCATACAAGACAGGTCAGCGAGTATCTGGGGTAACCGGATTTTGATAAATCCCGAAGTCAGTTTTATATTTTAGCCAATATTTTTGATAAATAATTTGAACTGGATTTACCAGGAATGGAACACTTTTAAAGATGTACAATTAACTTCTGCTGACCACCAAATCACTTGCTTATCGCAATTAAAAGTCATTTTTTTCTGTTAAAGAACAGGTTGATGGATACCATCCATCACAGGCCAGTCTTGTTCAGGAAACCTCTCGATCTAAATCTAATTCTAAAATGATTTTGAAAGAAAACGGTTTACATATGGACATACATCACAATTAATTTTACTATATGTTTTCTACATATATTTCTCAGCACTGACCTTTCCACAGTGTGACAATCAATACAAATCATATGTTAATCTAAAATACCTCCAAAGATGACTTCACGTTGAAGTTCTTGTCAAGGGTTCACCGGCATTTTTTTGTTTCGTGAGAAGCTGCACTGTAAACAGAACATCATGTAAACAAAACACAGATTTCACTTCCGGATCATCACCAAGGTCTTATTACTCAATGTGCACTGTCGCCAAAATACACACAGACAACCATTCTCTGAGCTCATATTCTCAAGAATAAACATTTACCTTTACATCCTTATAAAAAAATAAATATAACTCTTCTATCACCACCAAAATGAAAGAGGAAAAAATGTTCTAAATATAGACTAGAATTATATTCGGGTACTGAACTGGAAATAATAATTGTGATGCTATTCCATGTAGTAAATCCGGATATAGACAAGTCATCCAAAAATAGATGAACTCAAATATACTGTCAAGTGCCAAATTTTTCGCCAGTGAAATTCTTTAATTAATTCTTAGTCTAGCCGACAATCAACTGTCTTGGAGTAGAGTTTTGAACGGAAAGAATGTTAGTTTACCTCGGTCAGACTGTTACAATATTTAGAGTGAAAACGGACTGGGTGTTTGACACGCTTAAAATAGGTGATTCCTCACGTAGGGCTGTCAGAGTGATTGGAAACAAATGATAAGGTGATATTTCGATCCTAAGTGGCATTTTTGGCATCTTGATAGACGATTTTCAAAAGGTCCGTAGGAATAGCATTTATTCCGATTGGTCAAATGTAGAGGGAAGGGGGTGTGTCGAACCCCAGAATCGGGGAAATATATACTACGTATCAAACGAGGTTAGTCAGTCTAAAAACTTCTCTGCAAGAGAGAACCAAAGGTAGAACCGTTACCAGGACTCCGACCGCTCGTTGCAAGAACGACGTTCGTAAAACAATTGTGGTTCCAGGTTAAATTGAAGGTGGAACGATTGTAAGACGCCAAAAACACAAGGTATTTAACTCAAATTCACCTTTATCACGATGTAATGTATATGATGTTTTTCTTTGCTACAGATGCATGATATATCGATACTATGATACAAATAGTTCAGTATTACATTGATTTAATAACGTACTTTGATATGTTTCTTTGTTACAGATGCATGATGTGTTCATATTTTTTGTATGGATAGTCGGTTTTACAGTGATTTAATAATGTATTTTTGAATTCTGAATTAGCATTTTTTACCTTATATACTTAGGTAGGTAAATGGGTGGTGTAGAACACCCGCCGTGTACATTTATGATTGGAAAGTGTTACATTAATTTGAATTTATCATATTAGTGAATATGGATTGTGTGTTATGATATATTGCCTCACTTTACGTAATGATTTACGGGAATATATGACTTTCCCAAATTCTGACTTCGATAATTAGCAGTATAGCTCTATTGATCTGAAGACTTGTGTAGTATTTGTTAGCCGTATAAATGATAACACTGATAGTAAGATCTGATTGTTCGAACCTGAAGACGGACGGACAATCTCAACTCTTAAAGTAACGAGATACTTATGGCGTTTTACCCTTTTCTTTTACAAGGAGAATAGTTTGTTTGAAGATCGAGTAAGAAATAGCGAGGAAGTCGAAATTCAGAGACGGAAGAAGAAGTTGGAAGACTGAGTTGTGTAATCCCACGTACAGCAAAAGGGCCAGCTCAAGTTGCGACAAACGCAGAAGAAAAAACCAGTCGTCGAACAAGGTCATTGTGAATTTCCCAAACAGTTCGATGTTAATGAACACTCGATTTCGTGATGAAATTTACTCTCAGTATTAACGGCTAACTTCATTTATTTTTATTAGTGTTTGGATTTTAATGAATGTATCCGTTATTTTAAAGCTTCAGTTTATGTATTTCTGAACTAAGTGTATTCAGAAAGAAAGAAATTGTAATTTACAGTGTCATTCTTTTCTTGATTGTATTTAATTAAATTCGTTATTTTTATCTTACGGGGGCTCGTGTGTTGTCTTTGTTCAAGATACCGTTTTTCAGATTACTATATCATTTGAACCAGGCAAATTACACTGTAGAGGTCATCCCTTAGATAAACGAGTATTAGCTGGAGGCGGTTTTCGAGTGTTGTTTGTACGAGTTGTGCAATACCTCTGACCAGCGGCTTGTGCATATTGCACTGAATAACACTTTGATAACTGGCAGACTCTTACATATACTGTATTCAATAACCCTCAGACCAACATTAAAGGAAACATTTCTTAATGAAATAACTAATGATCATTTAATTTTTCATGAACCGTATCCATTTGGAACAGAAGGATAGAGCACAAGAATTAGGCGGTCTACTTCTGTATGATTAAATTATACAAGATCAATTAAATATAAAAAACAATTAAATATACAAGATCAATTAAATATACAAGATCACCTTCAATTTCGAGCTTGATAAATACAAGTATTGATATGCGAACCTTTCCAAATGATCTGAAACTAACCACTGTCCCTACTTTAAACATGGCGGTACATCGTTTGTAAAGAATGATCGACCTTTATTAATTGTTGCCATCCTTATATAAAATGTTAAGTAAAAACACACCACCTAACTCTTCACCAATATTTAAAGAACTCAAGAACATGTTTCTGAGAAACGTATTCATACCAAACTGCCTTCACAAAACTGGTTGATACATAGCAGTATCTATTGATGACAGAAAATTAGAAGGTTTTAAAATAGTGTTTGACTTTGTAGATCATGAAACACTAAAAAGACACCCTCCCCAGCCCCACTAAAAAAAAAAGCCGTACAAAAGCTTTGATAAATCGTTTGCTTGGTGATTCTTACCTAACAAGAAGCCAATAGTGGTTCTGTGGCCAACAATATATCCCCTTTAGGCTTTGACAAAAATGGCGTCCTTCAAGGCTCTTTTCTTGAAACATTGCTTTTTCTCCTTTCCATGATTAATTTACCTCTTAATATGAAGGACACTCAAACTGATATCTTTGCGGATGACCCACCCTTGCAAAGTTATGAGTGATAGAATACCTTCTCTTGAACAAAATTTACAAGACTGATGCTGTTATATTCTAGTGCAAAATCAATAAAATTAAAGTAAATGCTGAAAAAACTATCTGTATGACAATTGTACCAGGGCAAAGAATAAAGAAATTAGTGGATATCAATATATTTTAGGGAGAAAATAAACTAAATAACATCGAAAACCAAATACTTTTTAGGTGATTACTGACATCGAAAATCAAACACTTTTGGGTGATTAGTGACTGGGATTTATTGTGGAAAATAAACAGGAGTAGATATTTGTGCAGCATCCTAAATAATAGTCATATTAAACAGACTGCCTTCATTTGTGTCACAATCGATTTTACATATGCTTTATAATGGATATATTGCTGCATGCAGGGGGATTACTATCGACTGAATCAAACACATGCATGAGTCTGACTCAAGCCCCATTGTATTCCCTATTTCCAATTATTTAAAAACAAAATCTGACTCGAGCCCCATTGTTTTCCCTATTTCCAAGGATTTCAAAACAAATGTTCTGTTCAACTGAAGGTTTCTTAAACGTACAAACAATATAGTAATTTTCCTCTGATCCCTAATGATAACAAATCACGAAACTCTGTGTTCACACTTGCATGGTTTATAAGGTTTCACATTTGTAGGACTTATCAGCAAGCCTTTCCAAGCGAAACATTCGTACTTCATGCCTCATGAAACACAATTCAAACAAATAAACAAAGAATTATTCTTATTACTAAATATCTAAAAATATACGGAGAATTCCCTTTTAAAAAATGGAGAGAGGGTCCATCTTATGAAATAAAATTCATGCTATCATAAAGTCTCATGATTATGACATCTTGCAGCAGAGATGGCGAACCCACCACTTTTTAGATGGTCCCTTTCTTGAAACTAAGGCTCCATACGAAAATGAAACTTTAAGGTTAATAACGCCAAACTGAAGAATCTATCTAAAAGAGAGTTTCTCTAATGGGTTAGTTTACAAGTTACTATGTTTTTGTCTTAGTTTTTTTTTTTAAAAAGAAAAAGAATTATGCACACGCATTTACTCGCCAAGACACTTATTTGTGGTCGCGCCCTCTCTGCTGCTGTGAATTAAATCAATCTCTTGTCCAAAGATTTTATCAAGTCCTATATGATATCTTGATCTAGAATCATGTAATTTAATGTTGTAAATCAGTGTGGGGTTTCTTGCGCATGTGAGAAGAATTTTTAAATTTAATTATATCCACGTCTCCGCTACACCAATCGCAGAGTATGTGTATCAGCTGCAATATATTGATATAATATTAGTTGTCTCTGGATCACTTTTGGTATTTGTGTTTTTTTTGCCCAGAAACTGCCTTAAATCACTGATATCTTAGAAGGTGTTCCGTTAGATAATTTGAAACTATACATGTTTATAAAAACATACATCTGATAATTGAAACTTTAAATGTATTTTTGATAATGCACGTGTTTACTGGGTATTTAAATTGTTTATGGATATCGATGGAAATAGTGCAGTCTGAACAACCATCAGCAACATCACAAATTGTAAAGCAGTTGTGTGTAATTCAGTCGATTCAATCAGTCCATTCACAACTTTTTGTTAGTGATTGTTATTACGTTGTACATTGTCAATTCACTGTTTATATATTGTCTATTTAGTGTTCGACAGATGAGGTCACAATCAGCAATTAATACATTATTTGTTACGATTTATGTGTATACTGTTCGTCCGTTGTAAAAAAAATGAGTCAACTTTGTATGCTTTATTTGTAAACATACTCTTCAGTTATGACCAATTTTTTTAAAACATACTTCATATCAATGTTAACATAGGTTTTGATTGGGCGAACACCAACATGTGTGGCAGTAAAATACATGATAAACTGAAATGTTATTACCATGATGAATTTAGGATTCTCTCCATGCTGTAACAATGCATCCTCCCCAGTCCTTGAGAAATCTATCCAAATCATGAGGGAAAAAACGCAACGAAGCGAAAGTAAACAAAAGAAAGATAAATGTAATACAATTGAATCTTATTAAACATTGTATGCTTTACTCAGCAAACTGATTACAGTCATTTTAAGATTATCATGTATGACACAGATATATAAAATACAAAAGTTTTATGTTGTTTTTTTAAGCTGTACTACTTTGGGGCTTACATTGCTAAAGTTTAACATTTTAAGCTGATCTCAAGTGATTACTATTGAACATTTAGTTGGAGATATTTAAGTGCTATTTCACTCAGGCACAGACTGTGTCCTGAAATCAATCCTGTGGTGACTTTTTTTGGTGCAAAATAAGTGCTCGAAAGCTATTCCTATGAAAATGACATGTGCTGTCCACGTTTTTGTCTACAAATCTTGTCTACTTGAGGTCGTTGGACATTTCTACATACCAAGTGTCAATAATCCATCTTTGGGAGTGCATAAGTATATTAACATAAAATGTGCAAGAACCATATTCAATGTTTCAGTCAGTGACCTTGACCTTGAGCTTTTTGACACCCAAATCAGTAGGCTTCTACTTTACTCCAAGTGCTAGATATCCACAAGGTTTAGTCCCGGTCATGTTTTTTTAGAACAAACGTTATTGGGCAGAACCATTATTCTTCTTTCAGTATGTGGCTAAAGTCTTTAACCCCCAAATCAATAAGTCTCTTTCTTACTGCAAATGCAAGCCATCCACAAAGTTTTGTCATGGTCTGAGATGTAGAACTGATGTCATTTTGCAGAAACCATGTGCAGGAACAGATGTGACAAGATGTTTAAAATGGCTGCCGTTTTGGCTATATTGGGATTAAGAAAGGTACTATTTTCATTTTGGACCAATAAGACGTAATAAGAAGTCTTCAGGTAAAATAAAAATATTACACCAATGGCTTTCAGCACTGGAGAAGTAATGATAATCGGAGTCTTTTTACATGACTTTCATGCCAGTGATATTGGATGTCTGGATGGCATCATTTTCATTTAGGACCAACTATAGTAGCAAAAATGAGCTTTTCCAATTGGCCTTTTGGACAGCAATACAAGTAAACAGCATCTGAACCATATAGACTATGGGTTGAATGTGTATGAATGGTTTCACGGCAATCCTTCAAGTGCTATCTATATTCATAAGAAGCTAAGATTGCACTAATTCAATTGGTTGCACTGTATTTTATATTTCTTACCAACATTTTCATTTAGGTTATTATTTTAGATGTTGATATCTATATTGACCGTATGTGAAGCATTAATCTTTTAAAATCTTATATGTCTACAGGATCAATGTTTATTTTATGGATCATTGTGAGTCAATTACACTATAATCTCCACCTAAGTAAGTTATATGTTTGCCTGATGATGTCACTTCTGTACACATCAGTGGGAGGTAAAGTGTGCACCATCTTTAGGGTAACACTTTACCTGGAGTACTTTCTAAAGTCTGCAATATAATTTGACGAGGTCAATAAATTCAGGATAGTCAGGTTTGAAGGATTCAAAGAAAGGTGTAATCAGATCCTTCACAGTCAACAAGGACGGTGTCACAGCACATATTGGATGGAGCAAAAAAAGATATGGATAATGTGAAAGGCAGTTGAGAATAAATCAAAATAATTATTATAAAAAAAACTGGATATGATTTATACATTTATTATCATCAAGTTAAATGAGAATGTTTAAGCATTTTCTCCATTTGCTAGAGAATGTACAGACTTGTGATAATGACGATAAAACCAGAGACCAGCCTCGCAAGTTTTTCAAATATTGGTGGATGGGCTAATTTTCAGATCTGGGCTGGACATATTAAAATCAAATCATCAAAAACAGCATATCACTCTTCAATACTCATTATTTTTCTGCCTATTAGGTATAGTAAAAGCAAAAGCCATTTGTTCATAGTAATTTTTTATATTCATTCAGATTAAATATTTGTATCATAAAAACAATGAAAACATAATAGTCATGGTAATAAAAGCATTGTCTAATCCTCCATTGTGAGTGGTACTAAAATCTGCACCCAAATACATAACTGTCATGGGCGAATAAATCAATTTTACTAGAGATTATTTTAAATACATGTACTGTATTTTCTGGCCTGTAAGTCGATGTAGAGTATAAATAGAATTAACTAATTTTATAAATTTTCAATCCTTCGTCCATATATAAGTCTATTCATAGTATTTGAAGATGCCAGGTCAATAAATTGGCTTCATATTTTAACTTCCGATTTCATGAATATTAATGGTATCACTGTATGATGTTCCATATTACCGGCCAATGTGAAATTGCATCACCACTACAAACATGCTTGTGATTTTACTATTGAACAAGGCACTGCTATATTCTGTTATCAATTGACACAGCTGAATAAACAGTCCATGCTTGTTTTAATTGTGATATCTAATGCAAAAAGAGCCACAGGGCTGTGTATGCTATGTACATGTTAGTTAACGGTCCAAAACTTTAATTTGATTATTCCAGTTAAAACCAGTCTTGAGTGCACGATTCAACAGATGAGATAAACTCAGTGAGGCTAACAATAGGGAAAAGAGACAATCAGAAAAGTGAAGAAAATTAAGTGACAGAAAATATAAAACTTACAAACAAAAAATAAATAAAAATACCTTTTATTATACTTTAAACATATCTGTGAAATGCAGTATCAAATTTACAGAATGAGCAGTTTTATAATACATATTATTTAACATGTTAGTTATAATTGAAAGCACATTGACGTAATTTATTATATTACCTGTAGTAGAACTGTTCCACATTTTAATTAAGAAAATAATGATTAAGAGTTCACTAATATCTGAAAATCCCTCAAAGTCTTTGTCTTCCTTAAAGGAATAAAAATGGCCACAATCTCATGGCTCAGATCACTGGAAATGTTCTCATTATTGTCTGTCTCCATTTCTTGCACGATGCGGCATGTTGTGTCAAGACATATTCTTCTAATTAATCCCCAATATTAACCCATCTTGCTTTGCAGCCAATATTTGCTTTCATTGTTTTTTTTTTGTAGTGTATAATGCAACCGTAGCTTTAAGCTAATCCCGAACACATTTTTCACTTACACCATATCTCCTGTGAGCAGCCATATTTTCTTCTGTGAACTTGATCAAAACATACCTTACTAATTAAAATGTGCCAGTACTATAGTAATGAAAACAATGCCCATGGCTAAATTCATTATTTACATCCAGAGATTGTAGTGGGCATCATTTCCTGTGGTTCTTAATCCACCTGA
Source organism: Unio pictorum (assembly GCA_030141615.1). Lineage (NCBI taxonomy): Eukaryota > Metazoa > Mollusca > Bivalvia > Unionida > Unionidae > Unio > Unio pictorum. The sequence goes on along the minus strand of JARLTB010000107.1, from coordinate 6,449,277 downwards.
TATTAAAAACGGGAAGCATAATTGTTGCGGATTAATGATAAAGAAAATGGGGTACTGGCAATACGGTAACTAGTATCAGTAGCCAAATCCAATATCAGGATTTAAACAATCGCGGCAACTGACCTTGATTGTTGTTGGAAACCAAAGACATTTATCAACTACTGGTATAATCAAAGAGAAACACCAAAAAAATCAGCTGATTAAGAATGGATATGGGTGATCTGTTGACATTACAATTTGCTTTAAACTGAAATGCGAAATTAGAAATGGATCATTGATGATCTATGAGCAGGCCATCTATATAACTGATTTTAGTTTAGTTTAAACCATATTTACTTGAGAAACTTTGTCAAATACAATTATTCCTGTGACCTAGTGGTTAGAGTATCTGCTGCAAGAGCAGGAGGTCGTGGGTTTGATCCCTGGCTGAGTCATATTAAAGACTTACAAAAATGGTACTAACAGCTGCCTTGCTTGGTGCTCAGCATTAAGAAATCAGTGTTAGAACTGGACAGCCTGGTATCAGTATAATGTGACTGGGTGGGACATCATGATTCATGTCTACGACACGATGGCCCAGTGCTAGACATCACTATAAACTGCCTCATTATGGAAATCGTAGCAATATGACTGAATTTTTTTTAAAGCTACGTTAAAAATCCTAATCAAACAAAATCAAATACAATTATAAACATATCATTTCAGTAGTAAGCATAATATATGATATTTAATAAATAATCACTGAATGTTCAAGTAAATATGAATTACATCCCTTTGTCACATCATCTAGATCAATGAAAAAACTAACAATTTCAACAAGATTTTCTAGTTATCTGCCATAGTGGTCATAGTGGATGCCATATCAAAACCATTTTGTTCATGACAAACTAGACATCATAAGAAATATTTTAGTGGAAATCTCCCCATGTTGATTTCATAAGGATCATTGAAAAGATTTTCAAGATGGCTACTTTGGTAGAGCTAGATATGAAAGTGTGTGTGAAGGTTAATGGCACATTAGGAGGAATGGCATAACAAGTGGATAACATTCTTGTGGTGATGTACATATGAATAATGAATGGACAATGGACAACAATCCTTTCCATTAGCTCTGTGGTCTATGACCAGTGGAGCGAAATGTTAGCAAATATCTCCCATTGAATATTAATTTCGGTGTATCTTTCCATCCAGGTAATGAGACAAATAACTAGTCACATTACTGTATTCTACAGTAAATGAATGTAAACCTTGTTGAGATAACAAAACCACAGTTAAACATGCCTTAAGATAACACTTTCTATACTGCATGACAGCCCAAACATGCCTTAAGATATCACTCTTTCTACATTGCATGACAGCCCAAACATGCCTTAAGATAACACTTTATACACTGCATGACAGCCCAAACATGTCTTAAGATATCACTCTTTTTACATTGCATGACAGCCCAAACATGCCTTAAGATATCACTCTTTCTACAATGCATGACAGCCCAAACATGCCTTAATTTAACACTTTCTACTCTGCATGACAGCCCAAACATGCCTTAAGATATCACTCTTTCTATACTGCATGGCAGCCCAAACATGCCTTAAGATATCACTCTTTCTACATTGCATGACAGCCCAAACATGCCTTAAGATATCACTCTTTCTATATTGCATGACAGCCCAAACATGCCTTCAGATAACACTTTCTATACTGCATGACAGCCCAAACATGCCTTAAGATATCACTCTTTCTACACTGCATGACAGCCATAACATGCCTAAAGATATCTCTTTCTACTCTGCATGACAGCCATAACATGCCTTAAGAATCACTCTTTCTACTCTGCATGACAGCCCAAACATGCCTTAAGATATCACTCTTTCTATATTGCATGACAGCCCAAACATGCCTTAAGATATCACTCTTTCTACATTGCATGGCAGCTCAAACATGCCTTAAGATATCACTCTTTCTACACTGCATGACAGCCCAAACATGCCTTAAGATGTTACTATTTCTACACTGCATGACAGCTCAAACATGCCTTAAGATATCACTATTTCTACACTGCATGACTGCCCAAACATGCAATTAAAGATTAAATCAACTTTTTAAAAGATTTAGCTTTTTGCTTCAATAGTTATTAGTTTGAGGTCTAATTTGAAACACTGACTCTGCATACTAAGATTTGCTTATGGTCTACTTGTCGATTGAATGCAAAATGTTCTCATTGAAATAAGAAATTAACATGATTCCTAAATAAATTACAAGGTTTTGAAAGCAGCATGAGAATCATGATATAGAGCTGATATTGATAAAAAGCATGGTACATGTGACTGCAAACAGACCTATAATGATCAACTCCAATGTTCATTATTAAATTCTGACATCCCAATGTCACTCTCAAGTGACATGCAACATGATCATCAAGCCAAAGTCTAAACATGTCTGACCGTAAACAGCGTGATGGACCCATAAAAAACAATGAAACAATCATATGAACACAATGCATGGTAATCATTATAACGAGGGAGTACTGTATCAGTTTTAAACTGGACTTGGGAGGGAATGCAGCATACATTAACTATGTCAAATTGTTCTAATTTATTGCACAATTTGTAAAGATGATAATTGAAATAACAAAAGAAGGATCTATAAGACAAGACTCCATACAGTAAAATCTCATTTACCCCATTCTTTGTTCCCTACCCAGTTGTACCAATGAGTTTTGATGGTTGAATCAATTGAAATAAGGAGGAAATCTGTTCCCAGAATTTCTCAAATCAAACATGAGACATTCAAATAAATGACACACAGATAAATAAGGTGTCAATTTATAAACATATAAAAAAATTGGCAATTTTACAAAAACAAAAAAGGATTACAATTTTGGTTTGTTGTATCTTACCGACTGTAACTAGATTTGAGAAATGTTATTCTTTTTTCTGATGTCATTATGAGAATCCCAACTTGCTAACATTTCTCCATCACTAAAAATTCTGACACATGTTAGCCTTCTGGCTGAAAATATTTCTCCTCCTGATATGAGTGTAAATTCTGTTCTTCCCATCAATCATTGAAATTTACTGCATATGGAAAATTACAAATGAAAAATTACGTTTTTCCATTTCTTTCACATCCCTTCCAGTGAAGTATTTTAATGGTATTACTGCCTGTAATCAAATGAATGTGAAATGGTTTAAGCAGGACAAGGCAATTTGTTGTTAATTTAAAGTAGCAAACCAAAATCCTTTGATTCTGTCAGCAGGGTTGGCTGGCTTCTGTGTTTGATGTTTGTCAACATGGATTATATAATGACTGATCTGAATTAATTCCAAAAAGATTAAGGATAATGATCATGGCTTGATTACTAAAGAGTTCAATTGGCATAAAACAATCAACATTTCTTTGAATCTATCCACAGAGTAGGTTCAGTTTTGGTGCTTAAAGTTGTCAAAATGGATTAGATTATACCATATCTGTGATCAAAAGTAATTTGGACAGGATTAAAGACGTTCACTGATTGTAATAAAGAGCTCCAGAACATTAAAGACAGCCAAGTCCAAGCATACGTTATCTCTCAATGATGAAATGATAAATTCTATGCAATAAAATTCAATGATGAATAGAAATGGGAATTCCAGTCGTTGAAATCATGTTCAAATAAATACGCATTTTGTCATTCCCAGAAAGCTTATTTTAAAATCTACTATGGTAGTGAGAATGATAATATGTGTCATGCACACATAATAAATGCAACAGAAAAAATATGCCATCAATGAATACATATTTGTTGTTGTTGGGTTTAATGCCATTTTTCAGCACATGATGGGCTATACATGGCGGCCAGTATTAATGGTGGAGGAATAACCCTTGGAAAGAACCACTGACCCATGAGAAGCTACTGGCAAGCTTTCTCACATGCAGACAGAGGTGAGATGGCAGTGATCCGTAACAGAGAGTGCATCAGACCACTCACCTACTTGTGGCTCCTGAAAACATTTGTAGAATCTGCATCATAATGATATACATATCAAGACTGTGTCTGCCAACTTTATAGCCAAACATAATCTCCTGCCAAAAATACACCATCATTTGATACATATTTGTAGATTCTGCATCACAAAGATATACATACCAAGAAATGATTAGCAGGAAAAGATTACTTTCTCAATTACATTCCTACTAATCATCAATCACTCATAATTTTTTTACATTTGATCATCTTTTGTTAAAATTGTTCCAGAAACTTGCATTTGGCAAAAAATAAATTTCTTTACTAAATATTCAAGTATTTTTTGATATAAGAAAATAACTTTTTAATTAATTAATAAATGATCACCGATCATTATTTACAATTCATTGATCACTGATCCATTACTTCTATACTGCATGCATGACCAACATTTCACATGGGAGTAATTCAGTGCTATTTAATTCATGTAAAGTTATTTCCTTAACCTCTAATATACACATTATTTCCTTAGAAATAATCCATGGGTCAACTGCAGTCCAGCTACATGTGCTTCAATGTCTCCCTTAGGTAGCCCACACATAGAAGTACACTCTCTGCCACACAGGGAGATAGTCCATGATTGGCCCTGTAATATAACAAATTCGTACTTTTGTTTATGAAAATAGAAAAGGACTACAGAACAACTTTTAGTGCCTGCAACTGAAGAACTAAATACAGAGCACCTAAGTGAAATCTTGTACAAAATGCACTTTTTGTGCACTATGTTTAAACTAGATTGTGAACTTAAATTTGAACTCTGAACAATTGTAGTAGATATTGTTAGAAAGAGGTATGCATGGTAGTAGATATTGTTAGAAAGAGGTATGCATGGCTAGATTATCTGAACACTGGAAATATCTTGAAAGACATGTATAGAAATATTGCATGACTATTGAAAATGAATGAATGAATGAATGAATGAATGAATGAATGAATGAATGAATGAATGAATGAATGAAAAGTGACAGATCACTGAAGCTGATTTCAACTGATAGTAGTTCTATCAAACTTAACATAAATATTAAAGAAATACTATTATTATTATGTTTTATTATTAATAATAGTTATTATTATTATTATTATTATTATTATTATTATTATTATCATTGTTATTATTATTATTATTGGTGGCAGTGGTGATAATCTTAATAATTTTATTTAAATGTACAGTATACACCATCTTTGACTTTGTTGTTATTTGGTGTTCCAGTTGCTGGTGGTATTGATGGTGATAGCAATGTCACATGTTATACTCTTAAAATGGTCATCTACTTCTTGTAACTTATTAAAATGGCCTCTATTATTACTGATGTGGTGGTGGTGATGTAACTAGTGTTATCTATCAGTAATTATCATATGCTTTTGTTGCATCTCTTTACAAAAGCTGATAAATAAAATGAATAATACATCCTGTCTTTTTAAAAAAATAAATTTGCAATAAACTTCGATTTTCTCAACACTGGAAAAGAAAGATCACTGATCATCAAATATAACTAACGCTGATTTTTACACAGGAAGAAAGTCTATGTATTTTAATGTCCACTCTTGAGTGTCCATCACATTTTAAAGTCTAACGGCTAAAAAGAATATCATTCTTGACGATGTCTCGATATTTGTGGTAGTATGAACGCTAGAATGTTCAGACAGGCAATATTTGCCATATCTCATGTAAGAAGACCCAGGTTCAAATCCTGACATGGAACGAATTATTGATTTGTCTGTTCAGCACTTGTGCATGTCTGCAGTAATCAAGGTCCATTATCATCCAACCATCCATTATCTATTCAAATGCCACTATATATCACATATAAAAATTCAAATCATGATAGCAAATATTTTTCAAATTTTTTAATGACATTTTCAGCATGCACTGAAATGTTAACAATAATTCATATCACGTGTCAACCTAACATACTCTGAATAGACGACTAATAAGGCTGCGCTCTAGTGATAGGACAATAAAGTCTGGCTTGCAACATCATTCTATCTATTCTATAATCTTGATGAAAATAACCCACTAACAAAAATAACCCCATCCTTAAATGGAAGTGGGGATCTAATGCTGATTGTAAATGCCAACTTCTAATTATCTGTGATGATAAGTGACTAGTTTAGAAATGTTCAAGGCACATTTCTACCTAAGGGGGAGATAAAAATAGTTTATCTGTAAAAGGTATTGATGATAAGCCATGTATACTCACTTATAAGACAAGTCCAGCTGCAAACTGCTCAGACCCAGATCTGCCATCACAAAATGCTTTGGCAGATCTAAATCTGTGTAGTTTGTTAGGGCCAATCGGTAGAACAAACAACACAGACCCTGATCTGCAGATACATGATGCTGTGGCAGATCAGGATTTTTGCTGTTTGCAGTTTAACTCTACTTATAACCAAGTATAGATTGTAAGGTATATACTTCTTGATAGCTCAAGGGATGGTCCTTTAGGTGGATGTAATCAAAGAGGGTAGATAGTAATGATGCACAATAATACATGCCAAACATAAATCTGTTCATATATCATTTTTTATCATTGAGTGAAATCTTGTGAAGTGGGTCATTTTCTTGTCCATTAGGGTTTCATGATGGACTGAGATGACATCACAGTACAACTGCAGTGGACAGCAAAATATATTAGGACAATGAAGGGCACTGATGAGTTTCTCTCAAAAAATCAAGATCTGAGTAAATGATGTATGTGTGTGTGTGTGTGTATTTGTGTGATTGAATTTTTAATGTAGTTCTAACAAAATTTCAGTCATATCACAACGATGCCTGCAGTGTGGCAGTATAAAGTGATGTCTAGCACTGGGACATCATGCCCCAGACATGTAACCCGATGTCCCACCCAGTCACATTATCCCGACACCAGGCAGAGCAGTCCTAACACAAACCTCTTAATGCTGAGTGCCTAGCGAGGTAGCTGTTAGTACCATTTATAAAAATCTTTTTAGGAGTTGGCCTGGGTTCGAATCTGCTACCTCCTGCAACTGATGCAGATGCTCTAACCACTAGCCAATGGAGCAGCCCTAAGTAAATGATAACATTTAAATCATGTAGTCAATAATACTGTTTTAGCATTATTTCAATCCATCTACGAGTCAGAAAATTTCATTGGTTGTAATAAATTTAAACAACTTTATCTCTTGACAGCATTGAGTCAATGCAGTTCTGCTACCCAGTGTCTGATCTGAATAACAAGCCATAGGACTACATTATATAGTGCACAAAAGGGATCACCAAATGCTAAAACACAAACAAAAGGGGTCACCTTTAGGGTTCATGGGATGAAAAAACACAGACAAAAGGGGTCACCTTTAGGATCCAGTGGCTGAAAAAACACAAATAAAAGGCGTCACCTTTAGGGTCCATGGGATGAAGAAAAAAAACAGACAAAAGGGGTCACCTTTAGGGTTCATGGAATTAAAAAACACAGACAAAAAGGGTCACCTTTAGGGTCCAAGGGATGAAAAAACACCGACAAAAAAGATCACCTTTAGGGTCCATGGGATGAGGATTAGTCATTTTGAAAACAATTTTGATTAAACTTTTATGTACATGTATGTGGTTAGAATGGGAAGGTAAATAATACATTTTATGGTTTTCAGCTTACCAGTGCTGGAACACAAATTTGAGGGGGTTATGTTTAAAAACAGCACTATGATGGGTGAATGATCAAAGTGTTTTTGTAATCTTTACCATCAAATAGTCAACATGCTTGGAGAGACAGAATGATCTTAATTTCAAGTAGAAATTATCAGACAGGCAAATAAATAATTTGTTCAGCAAACTAACATCTGTAAAATATATACTTAATTTACAGGTTGCAGGATGAAGATTTATTCTTTCATGATTGCCTTTGTTGTTTTATGTCAAAGAATAATGACACATGACAGACATTGCTATTAATGAATATTTATGTTATCAGTGATTCGAGTAGACATGTCAAAAGGGCATAACGTGCTCCAAGAATAATAAGAGAAAGGTAATTAGGAAGTGATTGAGTGTGAGTGATTGTGACAAGATTAAAAATTAAATCACAGGTCATTGTATCAACTCCATATCTAAAAGATCAACTCATTCACAAAAGTAAATCTTTTGTTTTTTTTCAACTTTCATCATACAATTTTTTTTTAAAGAGAATGGAATAAGAGAGGTAGACTTTTCCAACTTGTGCACTTTAGTTTTATCTACACAAAATTTCAACCATTATTTTTCTTCTTTTGAAATTTTTTGTAAGTAACATAATCTACTAAAATGGAAGTTATTTCTAACAAATAACCCCCATCCACTTTCTAGTTGTGGATTCAGAATGGATATGAGTAACACGCTTTCTTCCATTGAGAAAAAGATAATTGTTAATGAAGTACAGAGAAATTTGGCCAAAAGAATGGAAATATACCACCTCATTCTCAAAGTCATGTCATTAATAGAAAATAACTTTCTCTCGTCCCTCAACACCGCATTAAGAGTTGTGTTGTTATTTGGGTGATCAGTGTTTTATCTTTGAGTAAAAGATAATTCTAGCACCAGATTGTATAAATTGCTCAAGCTTTATTTCCTCATAATCATTCATCTTGTCATTGCCCTTAACACATTAACCCCTGGAGGTTTTGCTGTTTTCGCATGAAATGCAAGTAGGAAACATACTGTATCTGGAGGACTATTTCTGAATACATCCTAATACATTGACTTCCAAGCTATTTTCCAATAGCTCAATGCCTAGTTGTGCTAAAAATTACTGTTTTCAATTGGTTAGTTTGCTCACACATGAGCAGAAGATGAAAAGTTTGAATTTTTTAGGTTTTTTTTTTTTTTTGCTTAACGGACCCATAATTTTCGTATGGAGAAGACTCTTTATTCAAAATGTCCACCTTATCCTACTTTTTTGAACAGGTTCACCTGTCTATGTGCACTTCAGACCAGTCTGCCTTAGATCTGAGGCCATAAAGTCTAAAATCTGGACACAAAATCGGATTCAGACCATGAGCAAATATTGGGTTGAAAAAAAACTGGCTCAACAAAATTAGGTTTTTCTCTCTGTATTTTGTAGTGCAACCAGAATGTCCAGATTATTTGGTATCATTGTAGAGCTAAATCTGTCTACCTTTCTATAATACCACCCACTTTAGTGTATCATGCATAACCTCAATGCTACAGACCTTGGAAGTAGGCTACTACCTCATGTCCTGTAAACTCGGCACTAGGGGTTAATGTGTAAGGGCCACTGAGCACCTGCACTGACCAAGTTCCTTTCCAAATGCATTGCAACGTAACTCCTTTTAGTTGTATAATTGTTTATGAAAGCTATCAAAAATGGCTGTTCTTCACCAAACATACTCACGGACCAGTGCTTCATACATAAAAGCCATAAAATCTGAAAACTTATGATTATATAGTCTTATGAACTATTTATGTAAAATCATCTGTCTTGAGAGACCATTATATTTTTGGCAGATGGGGTGGTTTTATAAGATAGATTCTACTGTATTTATCTAAATCTTTACAGTCGATTTCAATAGTATATTTTATATATCCTTTCTAGGGATCATCTAAGATTTAGTTTTCTGTTTTCATATAGCCTTGTTTAGCTCTCTGCCCTTGTATATTAACATGTTCTGCATGTATAACTGTATTGTGTAATTACATGTGCATATTTTGAACTGTGATTTTATAATCTACTTGTGTCAAAAGATTTTAATAACTAGCTATGTATATGATTCAATAGAATGTCTGTATTTTCCTGATAATGTTGTGTATGAGTATGCATATTTGAGCCCACTGCAATGAGTCTATGCTTTCAGAATCTCCCATTTCTGGTCAATAATTGACTTTTTTAAAAATAAATTAATACAGGACTCTCGGACTGATGATATGCGGCTCTGGACTATTTTCAAAATTTTACAGAGAGCTCTGAATGTGTGTGTAACTAGATACACTTTATTTGATACTTCACTGTACCTAACACAACCAGGTATAATAATAATAATAATAATAATAATAATAATAATAATAATATTAGAAATATATTTTGTCCATTCAGCTAGGATTATTTGGAAAGATAAATGAAAAAAGGTATGTACAGAAAATTTGTATATGTATATACAGAGTAGTTATATGTAATATTTATATTCAGAGTAGTTAGATGTAATATTTATATACAGAGTAGTTAGATGTAGTTATATGTATATAAAGAGTAGTTATATGTAATTATATGTTCATAAAGAGTAGTTATATGTAATTATATGTATATACAGAGTAGTTATATGTAACATGTATATACAGAGTAGTCTTCTAGTCATCCTAATTCAATTTTTACCAACAAAGATGTTTAATCAAAGTGGTTTGTTTTTTTATTTTTTGTAGAGAACATAGGGTTGCCAAAAAATCAAGTTTATACTATGAGATAAAAAGGGAGTGTGTAAATAATGTGAGCTCTAAGATCCAATTATTTTGGAAGGTCTAGAAGAATGTGTTTTGCTATCTGTATTCCATGATTAATACTTACAGATGCATGATTTGAATATTAATTAGAAATTAACCTACTAGACTTTGTAATATGCATAAACCGTGACATTCAATCACCACTGTAATAGTAGCAAGGAATGATTTCTTTTTCTCAATTCAGGTAGACTTTGAAATTATGCAGTGAAGGTTTGTTTCTTATATCTACAGGTAACAAGTTAAATATTTAACTCTATGCAGATAGCATTCCACTCATGGGAGATTAAATAATGTTTGTTGATAAAGTGGAGTACATTTTCATGTTCTGTACAAAGTTTTTTTTGGTGGTTTTTTTTATGGTTTAACACCATTTTTCAGCACAATATAGGCTATACATGGCAGCCAGTAATAATGGTGGAGGAAGAACCAAGAAAACACCTGGAAACACCGACCCACGAGAAGCTACTGACAAGATTTCTCATATAACTACATTAGCTGAATCTCAGACTCGAACCCACACAGACAGAGGTGAGATGGCAGTGATCCGTAATGGACATCACTTTAGACCACTCGGCCACTTGGGGCCCCTCTATACAAAGAGGCTGAATAAAATGTTGCTAATACACAGGAGTTAATGTGTGATATATTTTAAATAAATGAATCAATATATGATTCTAATGGGAAAATAATTTGGCTTTCCAAACAGGTTTCATTGTACAGTTTTGTTGGAGACCCATGTTTGGTTATTTTTCTTGGAGTTTTTTCTCCTACATTATTGTTGTTGTTGTTGGCTTGACTTCGCACACGAAGATTAAGAAGGAAGATTTCTATGTCTATTGCACTTGCGCTGGTGGCTGACGAACCCAATACGTGATAGGCACGTCCGGCCACAGAGGCTGCAGGGGAATGTCTGGGTTTTGGTGGGTGCTGACAATGGCTCCCGGTTTTTTCTTTGCCAACGTTTTTCCTCCAAGATGGCCCGTCTGTTTTGTTCAAAAGTGTCAGCGGCCTGGTGAATTGTACGTCGCCAGCTTGTACGGTCAACAGCTAGTGATGCCCATTGGCGGTGATCAATGCCACAGGAGGTAAGGGTCTTTTTCAAGGAGTCTTTATATCTCTTTCGAGGTGCCCCTCTATCACGGTGGCCAGTTGGTAGCTCACCATACAGTGCAATTTTTGGCAGGCGATGATCCTCCATCCTGGACACATGCCCTGCCCAGCGAAGCTGTATCTTCACGAGTGTGGCCTCAACGCTGGTGATCCCCGCTTGCTTGAGGACTTCAGTGTTGGTAACGAAGTCACTCCAGTGGATGTTGAGGATGGTGCGGAGGCAGCGCTGATGGAAGCGTTCAAGGAGACGGAGGTGACGGCTGTAGGTGACCCAGGATTCGGCGCCATATAGGAGGGTGGTCAGTACGACAGCCATGTAGACTTTGATTTTTGTAACTCTCTTGAGATTGGGATTGTGCCAGACACGTTTGTAGAGTCTGCCGAAGGCGCTGTTTGCTTTGGCTAATCTGTTGTCTATTTCTTTGTCGATCATTGCATCAGAGGATATCACACAGCCCAGGTAGGTGAACTGGTGGACTACGTTTAGCTCTGTCCGGTCAATGAGGATGCTTGGTGGACGGTACTCTTCCTTGGGGGCAGGCTGGTGAAGTACCACGGTTTTCTTTAGGTTAACCTCGAGGCCAAAGAGCTGGCAAGCTTCTGCAAAGCAAGATGTTGCTCGTTGTAAGGCAGCTTCCGTGTGGGCAACAAGGGCGGCATCGTCTGCAAATAGAAGTTCACTAATCAGTTTTTCTAAAGTTTTGGTGTGGGCCTGAAGTCGCCTTAAGTTGAAGAGGTTGCCATCAGTACGGAATCTAATATAGATGCCATCTTCGTCACCAAGGTCTTCTGTAGCTTTTCGGAGCATCGTGCTGAAGAAGATTGAAAACAGTGTAGGAGCTAAAACGCAGCCCTGTTTCACGCCATTTGCGATGGGGAAGGTCTGTGACAGTTCGTTATTGTTTTTAACCTGACCAAGCTGGTCTTCATGTAGTTGGATGATCATGGTAAGGAATTTGGGAGGACAGCCAAGTTTTTCAAGGATTTTCCACAGTCCAGTTCTGCTCACCGTGTCAAAAGCCTTTGTTAGGTCCACAAAAGTGATGTACATTCCTTTGTTTTGTTCTCTGCATTTTTCCTGGATCTGTCTCAGGACGAACACCATGTCAGTTGTGCCCCTTTTGGCTCTGAAGCCACACTGACTCTCTGGAACATGATCTTCTGCAATGGCACTAGTCTGTTTAGCAACACTCTAGCAAGGATTTTGCCCGCAACGGAGAGCAGAGTTATCCCACGGTAGTTTGAGCAGTCAGACTTTTCCCCTTTGTTTTTGTACAGGGTGATGATGACTGCATCACGGAGATCTTGCGGAAGTTTCCCTCGCTCCCAGCAGCAAACGAAGAATTATACAATTGTCATATATCACAATAAAAAATGGGTGAAATATTTATTGTTTATATTTTTTCCAAAGACAACTGATGCAGTTTTAACTTAAATTTTAAACAGTTTATTTTCTGATTGTGAACTATCGTATGTAATGTTGTATTATCAGCAAAGAGTCTTATAGGTGATTCTATACTCTCTACAATATCATTTATGAAAATTAAAAATAACAAGGGTCTCAAAATTTACCCTATGTTGATGTATCAGACATCTGATGATTAAAAATCCGTAATAACTTGTTATTTTTAAAAAATATTATATACCTTACAAACCATGCTTAAAATTTCCATGAACACAAATATTTTTGTTATCTTTGAGAGCAATCCAATCTCTGTTGATAGCCTGGCTAATATCAGAGAAAATGGGCCTCACCTCCTTGTCTCAAGTATAATTTTTTTAAAAATAGTAAAAGCATGAAAACTGAAGTTTTATTGATTCACTGATTATGTGTAATTATATCATGTTTCACACTGCAATTATTTATATATTTATATACACACTTCACAAAGACTTTAGATAAAGTAGACAATATAGATATTAGCCCACCAAATGGATGCAGTAGTTTGGGGGCATTCCTTATACACAGGTACTACACTTGCACTCAGTAATATGGAAATAATGAAGTTTAGAAATATTGAATATGAAGTACATTGCAGTTTGGGAGCCTTTATTATGCACAGGTACTACATTTGCTCCCTGTAATAATAATAATAATAATAATAATAATAATAATAATAATAATAATAATAATATAATAATAATAATAATAATAATAATAATAATAATAATAATAATAATAATAATAATATAATGCTTTATTTATAGAGGATGACTCAATTAGTGAAGGATTATTCTCCCTTGAAACCCTCTTATGGAGACTATACAATGTACATTGTATAAAGATAGCAATAATTACTGTTTATTTTTAGATGTTTAGTTTAAAAAAACTAAATTTTATTATTATTAGAAACACATACATGCTCATGATATCACGTCTTACAAAATACTCATATTTTCAGCAGATTATACATGTAGTGGAAGTGTGTACCGCAGAGCTGTACCAGAGTATTGGAAGCTCTTTTTAAATTGTTCTGTTCTTGGTTTTTATTGCTAGAATGTTTCCATGTGATATTGATCTCAACTGGTATTGTGTTGAAAAAAGGCCTGAATAAGTCCTCAAGATACTCTGGTGCAGTTCCATATAGACATTTATATAAAAGATCTGACTTGTGAAAATCTATCCTGTCATATACTAGTATTGTGAGCCAGTTGAGTTCTGTAAACAATGCTTTTGAGGGATGATCAATAGATTCATCTAATATGCATGCTGCTTGTTTCTGAAGTTTATAAATCCTGTCAAGCTCACATATAGCACAGTTTCCCCACACATTTAAACAATAATCCATTGTTGGAAGAATATATGACTTGTAGTATAGATTGTGCATTTCCATAGGTAAATATTTCTTGATTTTGCTGAGTAGGGCAATTTTTGATGACATTGTTTTACAAAGCATATCATTACGGTTGTTCTATAATAAACTATTATCTATGGACACACCTACAAACCTTTCATGGTTGACATTTTCTAATGGATGATTATTTATTGCAAGAGACAGCTTTGGGTTCGTTGACTTGTGTAGCTTTTTTGATGTCCCCAAAATCATATATTTTGTTTTACCTTTATTAATTACCATCCTACTGTGTTGTGCTCAGTTTTGGATGCTAATAAGGTCTGAGTTTAATCTTGTTTGGATAATTTCTGTATCAGAACTAGAAGTGTATAAGTTTGCATCATCTGCAAACACATCTTTATTTGTGGATTCATTATTTAATGGTAGATCATTGATATAGATAAGGAAGAGGAGAGGGCCCAAACCTGAGCCTTGAGGGACCCCTGAATGAATAGTGCAAGCATGAGCTAATATTGCTAATGCTTACTTGTTGAGACCTTTGGTTTAGGTATGATCTAAACCAGTTTAAAGAAGGATTGTCGAACCTTAACAGTTCAACTTTTGCAGCAGAATTTCATGATCAACAAGATCAAAGGCTTTCTTGAAGTCAAGAAAAACAACCCCAGTCATATGTCCTTTATCCATTTCCTTCAAGCTAAAGATCAATTAATTTGGTAAGTTCTGTTTGGCACGAGTGGTACCTTCTAAATCTATATTGTACCAATATGGATATAATGAAGTTTGGAAATACGAAGCACATTGCGTACTATATTGATTGTGCAATTTTGCGGAATAATTTGGGACAAATTAAGTCAGGGCCATGTGCTTTACATGAATTATAAACATCCATGGTTACAGTAGTTTTTCAAGAACAGGATAAGATAACTCATCTAGGAATTCATTTGGGCTTTAGAGCCATAATAGCTCTTGCTCACATTAAGTCCTGCAAGCCAGGGTCAAATCCAACTCCTTCAAATTCACGAATGGGGACACATTATCAAGATCTGATATTGAACAAATTTTAAAAAAAAATTGTTTAAGCTTATTCATTCCATCTATCTATGTATCCATCCATTCATCCATCATTCCATCTGGATACAAAGATGGGCAAATAGTGTGCAATAAGAAGAGTGGCAGTGGGCACTGATCTGAGATTTATACAAACATGAGAGCCTGTATATTTATATACATGTAATATATGTCCCAATATGGGACTACCTTAGGGGCTTGGAATGTTAATTGTTCCCACCTAAAATAACTCAGACAGGCAATAAATGACTAATTTCACAGGGATAGCTCCCTAGGGCTATATTAATAATTAAATGGTCAGATAGGTTGTGCCTGGGAGATTGGCCACATACAAAAGGGCTGGAGAATTAAGAAAACCTTAATGTATGAGACCAGACTTATCCTCATTTTAGTTGATTTTACAGTAGCAAGCCTTTCTCCAGGCATTCTAGAGCAAGGTGTTACAGCTAGGGGTAGTGTACAGTATTATTCATTATTGCTTAACATCATACAAAATCTTTGGTCAATATAACCCTGGTGTTATTTTTGGATACATTCTGAATGTCTGGAGTTATTCTGCCAGATGACAAAATCAGTTCATAAATCCATCCATCCATTCACCTACCCAACCATTCTTTGAATAATTATTATTTATGTGATGTTATGATAGTAATGTACTGCATAAAGACAGAAAATTCATAATAGATGAATAATAATAACAACAACAACAACTTCTACTATTATCTCTAAACAGAGACACTAACTCTATTGGCATTTACTTTGTAGATAACTATAATAAAGGGGAGTGAAGTTAAAGTGCACCTGTGTACAGATGAATTGCAATTTTATCATCACTGATGTCATCATCAATATAATCATTTCCCTACTAAAAAATGACATGCTATAAGCTATAAGCAAACTGTTTTATTTAATAATATTCATACAAAGTGCCATATCTCGCATCGATGGAGTGCCAGGAGCTAATTCATTATATATGATTCTGCACAAAGTGTTCACCATATTAAAATGTTGTTCATCATTGTTCACTATTATTTGTACTGTGGTACCCAAGATTCCCAAATGGTTTTATTTGCCAGAAATAATTCTGAAATAACCTCGAATCTTCAATGGCTAACCTTACTTGTGTGATAATTTACACATAGTGCCCATAATAATCTAATGCAATTGTTTGGTCCTTATGTTTTCCCAGTTGACAAAAATCTTTACAGCACCAAGTAACATGACATCAGAAGTGTGAAAGCTTATCTCAAGTACATATACTTTTAAAATCCAATAAATCAATGATTGCCCCTGGGTTGTGCACTAGTTTCTCACACTTTCAGCTAATGATGTATGCTGTTTTATCAGTGGCAGTGTGGCAGCAGATATCTGAATAAATACATTAATAATCAAATTTAATTAATTTAATGTAATAAAAAAGGAAGAAAAAATATCCAAGCTAAAACATTATTTATTATTATCAAAGACTTGTTCCATCTAATTTTTTTTCTCTCTCTCTCACACTTTTTGTCCTTTATGGCATGGGAGAGGGTGACAAAAAAGGGAAAGCACAGGGGATTTTGATGAAACTGTAATATGTTTAATTCATTTATAAACAGGGATTTTAATATTCCCCCCCCCCCATTGTTTTCTTCTTTTATTAATGATTAACCAATATAAATTAACTACTATCTAGAGAGGACAGAAACAATAATGTATCGTGGAAACAACAATAAAATATGTAAGCATTCCAGAACCATGAGTGAATCGCAACTGTATTTACCAACAGTATTGGCAGATCAAATTGCTTTATACCAACACTAAACATATAAGAGAGATCCTTAAATGCATGTGTTTGCAGGACACATCCAATAGATCAAAGCTTTTCACTGACAACAGAATACTGGTCATAGCAATTCCCAAATATTAATATATCAACATGTCTTTCAATTATTTACCAATTAAACTGCCAGAATAAGATCTTAATAACGTGAAATTCAAAGATCACTAAATCTAGTTTACACATACTTTTTGGCCATGTAATCGACAAAGAGGTTGCCAACTAAGCTTAATTCAATGTTGATTACATTCTATTTGCATTGGATAATCAACAGATGTGTTACCTTAAAGAATGTTTTGTCATTATAAACTTATCTCCTGGGCTAATCAAAAGCCTTATAATTGTATGACTGCCCAAGGGTCTGTCCTACAATACTTGACATCAGTCCCACACACCTGATAGTTATTGTTAAGACATGTCAGCACATGATGTCAAGTTCAACATAAAACAGTTAAAGCCTAAGCCTTTATTACGAAAAGAAGACACAAGCAACAACTATCTTTTATTATTGTCCCCAAACAACTTTTATTATTGTCCCCAAACAACTTTTATTATTATCCCCAAACAACTTTTATTATTGTCCGGAAACAACTCAGTGAAAAATTTTAATGATTATATAGCATTCTTACCTGTTATGAAAGACCACCTGCCCTGAAAGACCATACCTTTTTGGCAGAAAGGGTAGTCTTTCAAGACAGGTTTTACTGTATTAATATTTAGGTTGACCACCAATGTCTGCTCAGTCAAACGTCATAAACACCAAAGCACCAAACAATCCCATTCTTGAAATAAGTTTATCATCCAAGTTATCTGTAGCAGTTTTGGTCATTGCTACAAACTTGTACCATTCTTACCTGTGATGTTACCTTATTTGACTTTATAGATATATCCATATATGTCATCTCTCATGAAAGTTTTGTAGTCATGAAATGGGTAAACTCACATGCTTCCGAATCTGACTGTCCTTTTTAATTTCTTAAAATGAAGTCAGAAATGCAAACATCTGCCTCAGATCATGCACATTTAGATTGACCAATTGTCATTGTAATACAAAAATTACATATACTGTTGTTAAACACCAACCAGAACAACTATTTAAGTTGTAGTAAGAAATGGATATGATACATGAAACATTGATCCTTGTTTTTATCCTGCAGTAGATATTATTATATTAATATATATAATTATCAACTTAAAACAAAGTGTTCCATGTAGAATATGTTTCTTTGAGAATACTTGCCCAATTATAATACTTTAGGAGAATTACTACTACATGTACTTTGAAAATCCAGCCCTCCCAGATACTACTTTTAGCTAAAGGGAGATAAACGTTGTCTGCTAACCTTGGTGACAGTTGGGCAGAGTGATCTCCCCATACATATAAGATTTAATGTAAGGCATGCTATCTATGGATGTATCTGTGGGGAGGCGAGGAGGGTGTATGTGTATTATGATTTGGTAAGTATTCTTGATGAAACAGTTTTAGGAACAATTGGTTTCTTACTTAAATACATTACCCAATCATAATACATGTACCTTAAGAGAATAAGTAAGAGGTTGAGGAGATAAATCCCATTACCCTGGAGATATCATCTCCGGTCACCTAAGATAGGTGAGACAGGTAACTTGACTGGAGGAGACACCATCTGCTGGGGTGCATTTTCACATAGGAAAAAAAAATTCCCCCTGAAAATCCAGCATAAGTCATGAAGCCACATGTTAAGAAGCTTTTACAATTGACCTGGAAGGGAGACCTGTTGAACTGCAGATATAGCAATACCAGATCAGTTTGGGCCCTCTGGGATGACAGATCTTGGAGATAAAAGCAACAGTTTTGCTCTATTAAGGTACCACTTCAAAGTCCGAACTGGGTCTTATAGGTGGCATTCAGCTGATGTATCCAGATTAGACAGTTTTCATGATGAATGTCTGATTACCTGTAGAAGGAAGGTGGTTCTCAGCAATGAAAGATGCAGTCATAAGTAAGACTGACCCATCTTGTTGGAACTTGTAATTTTGGTCTACTGATAGGGCAGTGACTTGGCTAATTCTACTAAATTCATTAATGCCAGGAAGAAACAGGTCTGGTAGGAAAATTGCACCAAATATGCCCTTGAAATAGGTTCAAAAGGTGAACAGCCTGGTTAATAACCAAGATAGGTTTCACTTGGGCATAGGGTTAATATTTTCACTATGACAGAAAAGATGTTGGTGAGTAGGTTGGATAAATCCTTGTTCTGTCTGATATCCTCTATTCCATGATGAAAGGTGTCAGTGATCACAGAGTGGTAACCTTTTATTGTACTTGGTACAAACTTTCTTTGAAGAGTCAGAATGTTATCTAGTATGTTCTTTATCTATCTACAGATGAATGGAGGTATTATTGTGCACTAGTGGTTGAAAACATACCGTGTGCCTTCATTTGCTTTCAGAGTGGAAGGCCTTTTTGATGGATTAAGTCTCTCCATGACTGATTGTTTATTTGATGGCCTGTATGATCCAGATGTTCTGTAGCTCTGAGCAGGAATTAAATAACTGCCACCACTGTTGTTTGAATAGATGAGGGAAAATACGAATCTCTTAGGAGTTCCAGTTGTGAGATAGATGAGATTGCTGATCCACAAATTCTCCCATCCAAGTGGTGCAATGAGGACAGGGCAACATTCTGATTCTCTTGCTTTCTGTATCACTTTCGGACTCAGAGGTGTTGGAGGGTAGGTGTATGTATGCAGGCTGTTTCCAATCTATTGAAAGAGCGTCGACTGCCCAAGCTTTAACTCTGGGACTGGAGATATGAAGATTGTGAATTGGGCATTACACCTTGTCTCAAACAGGCTCACCAAAGGCTTGTCCAATTGGGTATATATATATATATATATATATATATATATATATATATATATATATATATATATATATATATATACCCAATTGGACAAGCCTTTGGTAATGAAAACTGAGAAACGAAGAGACCATTATGTCTATGTGAGATGATTGTTTAAGGACACTGATTCAGCTAATATACATCAGGAATCCAGGCAAACTTCTTGTTGACAAAACCACTTTAAAAATCACACACAAGGATGCAAAGTATTGGGACTTGGTTCCTCCTTGTCATTTGAAATAAGTCACCAATGTGTGACAGAAATGAAAACTCCACTGCCATGCAAAAATTCCTGCCACCAGTGAAAGGCTTTCACATTGACTATCATTTCCAGGATTTACTGACATGAAGATGTTGTTCCTTGCATGTTTCCCATGTTTTTCTAAAGATAAATTTCTAGGTCACTTCCAGGGTTTTTCCAAGATGAAATTAATTTTTCCAAGTTTCATATGTGACTATTACTGAATGGAATTAAGGAACATTTTTGTTTTTGAATTACATCAGTACATGACTTTCATGTAATATTTGTTAAATTTTTTAAAATCTACAATATTTGAAAATGTGGGTTGTTAGATTTGTGTACTCATGCGACTAGTAATGTAAATCATGAGTACCAAGGTCATACTTCATCAACACTGTAGTTTTATCTTGTCTTTCAGCAGATTAAAGACATACTGATTGTAATATCCGCAATTTCTGAGAAAAAAAAGTACTTTTCATATCCATTGTCATGTATGTATCACTCGATCTAACAACATTAAAGTTTGATATATCATTGTTAAGCGGCTACGCTTAACCATCATGATGTTTGCCTCTTGTGATGCTAGAGTGGTTTTCATACCTTCTACGTAAGGAAAGGTACTGATCTCAAGCAGACTTTGAAAAAAAAACCTAATCCACTGAGCAGGCCTGCACCTGGGGGGGGGGGGGGCAACCATGGCACTTGTCAGGGGCCCGAACTAGATAGGCACATATACGCACATATTTGAAACATGAAAGGAACTCTGTCAGCTGCCTGGGGCCCAGAATTTCCTAGATGCGGGCCTGCACTGAGCATTTGGATTGACTCAGCATGTATATTTATTGCAAGCACCCAATTGATCCATACTGCATTCTCTGAATATTCTGATTAGAACCTAATAAATTTAACTCCTGATCAGCTTAGTTACAGCTCAATTACGTGATTCTTTCAGGTGTCAAGTGGTGGTGGAAAATTCCCGGGTTTTCCAAACTTTCAACAATATATGCAAAATTCCAGGACTTTTCACGCAGGGGAAACAATTAACATTTCTCCCGACTATTTCCGATATCCCGGAAGCAAGACAACCCTGTCATTGGAAGAGCATGCACCATTGGCTTCCCAAAAGGATGGTAGTAGTTGGGATCCTCAGCTTTTTTCACTTGCACAAGTACAGACTATAATCATGGGCAGTTGTACTTATTAGATGTATACATGCCAAGTTAGGTTACCAATATTCTGCAGATGGTGAGAGGATGGTCTAGTAAGCAGACCCTAGATGCACAGGAAGGTGACCTATGACCATAAGGTCCACTGCCATGTTGAACAAGCCCAGTATGCAAAGGAATTCCTATCCAGATAGAATTCCTCTAAAGTAAAGGTGTTACCATGGTTCAGATTTGAATGCCCGATCTTGAGATAGACGAAATAAGATGCCTCTTTACTGAACTCTTCGACGAACAAATTGTTGAGAAGGTACTTGGTCGGATATGTCCTTGTTAATGGACAATTGGTAACAAGCGTTATCATGTCTTCTTATATCTAACTCACTAATGTTTCTGCAGAATGTCATCAAGGTAACTTGACGTTAACACAACAGCAATAATAATAATAATAATAATAATAATAATAATAATAATAATAATAATAATATTGAAGACTTTGTGAACCACCTAATCTTTAGAAGCTGTAAAAGCATTACATCATCTATATTGATATGATTACAAAAAAACCCAAACACCATGAAATTAGAAAACATACAAAAACATGCTGAAAATATTTAAGGTAGGAAACATTATTAGGTCTTCAAGTTAGTTCTTGCAGTCAAAAAAGGTGAATTTTAAGAGCACTCTTGAAAGGGATCACTGTGACTTTGGGTCTAATTTCAATGGGCAATTCTTTCCACATTGTTGGGCCCTGGTATGCAAAAGAATGTTGTCCATATGACTTGTTTTCATAGTGGGAACAATGAGTATACGATTGTCAGAAGAGGAGTGTATGTATCTTGTTGGTGTGTACACATTGGTGAAGCCAGGTAGGTTGTTGGACTGGAGTCTGTCAGTGAAATGTTGCACAGAGAACAAATTTTGTGTTTGATTCTGTATCGAATGGATAGCCAGTGTAGGGTACAGAGCAGCAGGGAGGTGTGCTCTGATCGAGGTACTCTAAAGATGATCTGAGCAGCTGTGTTTTGAACTTTTTTGCAGATACATTTTGTGTCCTGTTGACTAAGTAGGACTTGAACCACTGTAAGGCTATATTCTGAATGCCAAATACATGCTGGTGACGGTGAAGTAATATATCATGGTCTTTTGTGTTGAATGCTGCAGACAAATCAAGGAGGGTGAGAACTGTAATCTTTCCACTATCCAAAGCAGTGAGAATATCATTAAATACTTTCAGAAGAGTAGATTCAGTAATGTGGCAAGGGCGATATGCAGGCTGTACATTGCTAAAAAGACTGTTTGAATTCAAATGAGATACATGTTGGGTTAGAACAACTTTTTGTAAGATTTTATATGAATGGGAGATTATAAACTGGGCGGTAGTTCTTTAAATCGTTATAGTTAAGTGTTGGTTTCTTCAGCATTCAGCAGAGGCTTTATAATGGCAGTGTTGAAAAATTATGGGAATTCCCCTGATGAGAGAGATATATTAAAAACATCAGTTAGTGAAGGCAATATTGGGTTGAAGCACTCAAGCAGCAGTGATGTTGGAATTGGATCAAGTTCACAAGACTTTGGTGCACTCTTCATCATGATTGTCCATACTAAATCAATAAAGACAGGTTCAAATGCTCCTAATGGTTGTCGCTGAAATTCTGTATCATAACTATATGGTGACGAGTCAATTGAAATTGTGTTGTCAAGCAAATCTCTAATGGTTTGTACTTTGTCACGGAAGAAATTTGCAAATATGTCTACTGGAGAAAAGGTAGTTGGAAGTGGTGTACATTTGTTCCTTGACATTAGTTTGTTAGTTATCTCAAAGATAGTTAGTTATGCCAAATATTATTTTATATGTACAATAAAGTGTATATTGAACCTATGTATTGTGTGTTCTTTAAATTGTGGAGCAATACATTTGTCAAAAATTGCAATAACTCTTATACAAATTGTGGAGCAATACATTTGTCAATGTCATTCTTCAAATCAAAATATTTACCAAGTACCATGGCAATCTTTTAAAAACAGCAGGACTATTTATGCCATCAAGACTGCTGGATGGAAAGACGGATGCATGTAAATTCTCTCATGATGATTCTTATATACCACCACATCCAATGAGGTGGGAATATACCAATACAGTGCTTTCTCCCAGTTGAGCCCTTGGACCCCTGATGCTAGTTGAATAAGTAATAAGCATTTCTATAAACACTAACATTTAAAAATAAATTTTAAAAAATTATAATTCAAAGATTTTTAAAATAAATTATAATTCAAAGAGCAACTGAAAATCACCAAAACATTTGACACACACATGAACTTTCTGTGTGATGTCACATAGTTTACTCATTTTAGGTTAGCTGTATGCATATGATGAGAATGTTTCAGTTTTCAACTGTGTCAGAAATTTCACTGCTAAGCATTCCAGTTGTTGGATATTCATGTGAAGATATGATTAATGGACACAGAAATTCCAGATCTGATGTAATGTATTTGTTACATGGTATATGCATTATTTGATCTGGAATAATAGACATATATAGATTTTATTCGTATTAAGATCTGCATCTATTTTAGCTTGTCAGACCAATTTAATAGCTTGTTAAATCAATTTAATAGCTTGTCAAACCAATTTAATAGCTTGTTAAATCAATTTAATAGCTTGTTAAATCAATTTAATAGCTTGTCAAACCAATTTAATAGCTTGTTAAACCAATTTAATAGCTTGTTAAATCAATTTAATAGCTTGTTAAATCAATTTAATAGCTTGTTAAACCAATTTAATAGCTTGTTAAATCAATTTAATAGCTTGTTCAATCAATTTAATAGCTTGTTAAATCAATTTAATAGCTTGTCAGACCAATTTAATAGCTTTTCAAACCAATTTAATAGCTTGTTAAACCAATTTAATAGCTTGTTAAATCAATTTAATAGCTTGTCAAACCAATTTAATAGCTTGTTAAATCATTTAATAGCTTGTTAAATCAATTTAATAGCTTGTTAAATCAATTTAATAGCTTGTCAAACCAATTTAACAGCTTGTTAAATCAATTTAATAGCTTGTCAGACCAATTTAATAGCTTGTGAAACCAATTTAATAGCTTGTTAAATCAATTTAATAGCTTGTTAAATCAATTTGATAGCTTGTTAAACCAATTTAATCGCTTCTCAGACCAATTTAATAGCTTGTTAAATCAATTTAATAGCTTGTTAAATCAATTTAATAGCTTACTGAACCAATTTAATAGCTTGTTAAATCAATTTAATAGCTTGTTAAACCAATTTAATAGCTTGTTAAATCAATTTAATAGCTTGTCAGACCAATTTAATAGCTTGTTAAATCAATTTAATAGCTTATTGAACCAATTTAATAGCTTGTTAAATCAATTTAATAGCTTGTTAAACCAATTTAATAGCTTATTGAACCAATTTAATATCTTGTTAAATCAATTTAATAGCTTGTTAAATCAATTTAATAGCTTATTGAACCAATTTAATATCTTGTTAAATCAATTTAATAGCTTGTTAAATCAATTTAATAGCTTATTGAACCAATTTAATAGCTTGTTAAATCAATTTAATAGCTTGTTAAATCAATTTAATAGCTTGTCAAACCAATTTAATAGCTTCTTAAATCATTTAATAGCTTGTTAAATCAATTTAATAGCTTGTTAAATCAATTTAATAGCTTGTCAAACCAATTTAACAGCTTGTTAAATCAATTTAATAGCTTGTCAGACCAATATAATAGCTTGTGAAACCAATTTAATAGCTTGTGAAACCAATTTAATAGCTTGTGAAACCAATTTAATAGCTTGTCAGACAAATTTAAAAGCTTGTCAGACTAATTTAATAGCTTATCAAACCAATTTAATAGCTTGTGAAACCAATTTAATAGCTTGTCAGACAAATTTAAAAGATTGTCAGACCAATTTAATAGCTTGTGAAACCAATTTAATAGCTTGTCAGACAAATTTAAAAGCTTGTCAGACTAATTTAATAGCTTATCAAACCAATTTAATAGCTTGTGAAACCAATTTAATAGCTTGTCAGACAAATTAAAAGCTTGTCAGACTAATTTAATAGCTTGTCAGATGAATTTAATAGTTTGTGAAACCAATTTAATAGCTTGTCAAATGAATGTACACTGTAATAGCTTGTCAAATGAATTTAATAGCTTGTCAAACCAATTTAATAGTTTTTGAAACCAATTTAATAGCTAATGAACCAATTTCATAGCTTGTCAAACCAATTTAATAGCTTGTGAAACCAATTTAATAGCTTGTCAAATGAATTTAATAGCTTGTTAAACCAATTTAAAAGCTTGTCAAACCAATTTAATAGCTTGTGAAACCAATTTAATAGCTTGTCAAATGAATTTAATAGCTTGTTAAACCAATTTAATAGCTTGTCAAACCAATTTAATCGCTTCTCAGACCAATTGTACACAATAAAAATGTTGTGTTTGGGTAATGTTCCATCAGCTGGTTGACTGGCATATGTCAACATTCTATTTACTGCTATAAGTTAACATTTACACCATGCTTATCATTGGGTGGTCTCCTTGTTACAGGTCCTGTCCAGCCCTCTAATAATTGAATGATATCATTAGTTTTAATTTATAAAGAGCCCCTGACAGACATGACATTTTCCCCCAATGCCATTTGGAGAATTGATTTGAAAAATATTGATAGTAACAGTACAAAAAGGTTGGGTAAGGAAAATTCCCAAGGTCACAGCAAATCAGTAATGAGAATACTGTGCATAAATTTATTAGCTTATTCGGACCAATCAGATTCACATAAAGTGAACTGTTAAAACACTGACACATCACAAATATTAAACTGCACACATTATATGTAAAGTGTACTATGTAATAAAAAAATAATAAGTTTAATATAAATTATGGAATCATATTCAGGACACCTGCAAATGGACAACGGTCTCAAAAATTGGAAACAGGGGCACTGGATCCATCTACTTTGAAATACTCCCCTTCAGAGCTTGAAAACTTACATTACCTGGACAGATTGACAAAATGACGATCAAGGGTAGCACAATATGCTGCAGCCATATTGATAAACATAAAAATAAAAATATGTCAAGACTTTTTGTGTGCAAATGTCATCTTTGGGCATACAACTTTCATTGTTAAAATGTACATGTTATTTTCCCATCATTGCTGTTGGATATTACATTCACAACTTACCAGTTCTATACCTGTTACAATGTAAATACAGTTTCCTATCATTACTGTTGGACATTACAGCTCCAAATTACCAGTTTATACCCTTAAAATGCATATACAGTTTTCCCATCATTATTGTTCGACATTATGGTATCAACTTACTAGCTTTATACTTTTAAATTGCATATACATTTCCCATTATTACTGTTGGTCATTACAGTCCTGTGTTACTAACATATACCTTTAAAATACATATACAATTTTCCCATCATTAATGTCCATCCCAAATTACCAGTTCTATACCTTTAAAATGCATATACACTTCCCATCATTACTGTCAGATGTTACAGTCCCATATTACCAGTTTTATACCTGTATTAATGCATATAGTTTTCCCATCATTACTAGTTCTATACCTGTGTTAATGCATATAGTTTTCCCATCATTATTAGTTCTATACCTGTGTTAATGCATATAGTTTTCCCATCATTACTAATTCTATACCTGTGTTAATGCATATAGTTTTCCCATCATTACTAGTTCTATACCTGTGTTAATGCATATAGTTTTCCCATCATTACTAGTTCTATACCTGTGTTAATGCATATAGTTTTCCCATCATTACTAGTTCTATACCTGTGTTAATGCATATAGTTTTCCCATCATTACTAGTTCTATACCTGTGTTAATGCATATAGTTTTCCAATCATTACTAGTTCTATACCTGTGTTAATGCACATACCCTATTACCATGCATGGGACACGATAAAAAAATATGTTCTTTTCCTGTCCCAGAACTTATGCTGAAACATTTTTTCATTTTGATCGTATGTCCCAAGACTTAAGAAAAAAAAAAATTATTTGTATTGCAATTGTGCTTGACCGCACAGCATGTTGCAATAAACTGATAAACAAAGCGCTTAATTGATAATATAAAGAAACTAATCTTGTGTTTATCATTTATTCCTTTTTTAAACATGAGCATTCAAAAATAAAACATATCCGTGAAATCTGTATAAGGTATCACGGTACCAATTGTTTTTCCATAGACCTCAATGCTAATATTTGGAGAGATAAATATATTTTCTATCCTAATTTAGCATGCATCTCACACACTGTTATAGAGAACAATGTTAGATTGTCAATTTGACAATGACAAAACCAGGTACTCCGTCGCATTTAAGAGAGATAACTCTGCTGGAACTAGACAGGGGTATGAGTTATCTAGTCACAACATACCTATTTTCAGTCATGTGTATTACATTTTCAAAAAATCATAAAAAATACAAAATTTGATCTATTTAGGAATTAGCATAAATTCACATGTTGCCAAGAGGCTAAACTTTTTTTTAAGCCTAACAGAAAGTACAACTCTCACATATTCCACCAATCATAGCTAGTGTTGTTGTTTATTTCTGATTGTAATGGACCCTACAACTTAAGCTCCACCCACATGGACTTGCGCAATTGGTACCGTTATACCATAAGTAGCATAGGCTTCCATACTGTAGTGTGTATCAATGATGTATAATAACACATGCCATGTTGTTCATTGACGTGAACATTGAGAAACAAATTGTGTGTGGTTGTGCTCAAAGGTTTGAACATGTTATCTGACTGAAAACTGGATCCAACAAAACTGCAAACAAGAGGGAAATAATCAACCCATATCGTGAAGACACTATTCATGCATGACACGGTGTTAGGGGCAAAATACTCAAGATTGAATTATATCCTGATCTACTGTATGATAGTATCTCACAAATAAAAAACATCATCTGAAAACACATTTACTGGAGTGTAAGTGAAAACGTTTTCACCAGTTTGGGTTGCAAAAATATTATTTGTATTCACCCACAGACATCAATGCTCTATCGTATTAATTTTAACTACATAAACCAAGCACACAGAAGCCCTGGTGGTGAATAAACATGACTGGCAATGAGCAGTTAACTCCTTCTTTGAACCAACCGACATGGTCATTTTTGTTTGGTAAAGGATATCAATACAAAGGTTAATTTATTGCAAAGCAAGCTGACCTCAGAAGCCAACTATGGATTTTTTAAAGTGAGAAGATTTTTAAAAAATTTTTATTATAAAAAGACAGGTGAGAAAGCAAACTTTGGTTCCTTTTCACCAGCATTTTTGGGAATTTTGAAAATAAATTGAAACAATGGAATAAATTTTAAAGTGACTCAATATAATGCTTCATGCACGGATGTTGAAGTTCCAGCATTGCCCAGAACATTTGGAGAAAACATTATTGATGAATTCGTGAAGGCCAGAAGAAAATGATTTTGTAAACGAGAGGGAAATAATCAACCAATATACTGAAGACAACTGCCATTCAGGAATGACAAGGTGTAGGTGCAAAATAACCAAGATTGAATTCTATCCAAGCCTACTGTATGACAGTGTCTCACAAATAAAAATCATTGTTTGAAAACATATTCACATGAGTGCAGGTGACAATCTTTTCGCCAGCATGGGTTACAAAAGTATCATTACTATTTACTTGCAAACATCAGTGCTTCTTTGTATTAATCATAATAACAGATGAAAAGGACATAGAAGCCCTGTTGGCTAATAAACACAACTAGCAGCCATCAGAAAACTTCTTTGAGCTAACCAACATCGGAAGCTGACTTTGGAATCCACAATTTATTTTAAAGGATATTAATAGAAAGATTGTTTTATTGTAAAGCAAGCCAACACCAGAAGCTGACTATAGATCCTTTTAAGTGTGCCGATTTTATATTTTTTATTTTTGAATATACAATGGCGGCTGTGATAAGGAAACCAACTTTGTTTCTTTTCACCGGTAATCATGTAAATTTTGAAAATAAATTGAAGCAATGGAACAGTTTTTAAAGTGACACATTATAGAGCTTCATGCACGAACATCGATGACCCAGCATCAACCAGAAGATTTGGTTAAAATAAAATCACGTGATGAACTGGCGTAAAGTCAGAAGAGAAACAGATCATTTCAACAACAATATGATCATTAAAATGGATGAAACTCTAGTGTACTTTGATTGCATTCCTGGATGGACTGACAATAAGATGGGGGTCAAAAGTGTGAGAATTAGCAGCACTAGTGCACATTTGAAAAACATCTGATCTATGTAATTGCAATTTCTGTTTTAGGTGATGTGTTGCCTCTAACAATTTTTTATGGTAAGAGAAAGCAAAAAAAATATTCATAAACTGAAAGAATGGATTGTAGGTGTGCTGGTGAAGGGTTGTGTTGATGAGATGCTGCTGCTTTGGAATAAAGAGTTTTATCTCAAGTACACAGTTTTATATTTGTTAAAATAAAATGCATTTAATGACATGTACTTTTTGATTGATTTAAAAGGGGTGTCCCACAAATTACGACTAAAAAGAAATGATGTGTCCCAGAACATACAGTGCAAAAAAAATTACTTTTAAAATTAATTTATGGTGTCCCAACAACTACGGAGTCCTAACATATATGGTAAATAGGGTACAGTTTTCCCATCATTACTACTGGACATAACAGTCCCAACTTCTTTATCATCATTAATGTTGGACATAACAGTGCCAACTTCTTTATCATCATTAATGTTGAACATAACAGTGCCAACTTCTTTATCATCATTAATGTTGGACATTACAGTGCCAACTTCTTAAACATTACTGTTGGACATTACAGTCCCAACTTCTTTATCATCATTAATGTTGGACATTACAGTGGCAACTTCTTAATCATCATTAATGTTGGACATTACAGTGCCAACTTCTTTATCATCATTAATGTTGGACATTACAGTGGCAACTTCTTTATCATCATTAATGTTGGACAACTCAGTGGCAACTTCTTTATCATCATTAATGCTGGACATTACAGTGCCAACTTCTTTATCATCATTAATGTTGGACATTACAGTGCCAAGTTACCAGCTCTATTGCTGTAACATCTACACAGAGCTTTCTCCCATAAGAATAAATACCTTTATAATGTAGATTACAAATCTTGCACACAAAGTTCTGTGGTCAAATAAACGAAGGTAACAAAAACGATTAAATTCAAAAGCAAAACCTGCAGATTCAAAAATATTTTTAAAAATCTTTCATTAACAACATTAATGAACCATGTCTGATGTGTTCTTTTGGACATGCTAAATAATGTTTTATTAATGGATTAAAAGTTTCTATTTAAATTTCCGATGAAGTTAATTATAAACAGCAGGAATTTTTAATGGGTTGGAAATACTCATAAGAACTGAAAGAAAAAAAGTGTGCTTATCCAGCATTAACTTAATAATATTACTGCAAATATGGAGTTTAGAAAAGAATAAAATAAAAATAAAAATTAAGAAAAGCCACTTACTTAAAATGAATCCTGTCAGGGGAACATGATCAGAAATCATCTTCAGCACATAGGTTATTTTCTCTCTGCAATGGAGATGAAGATACCAGATGTGACACAATGTTTTAAATTGAAAAGCAAAGATACTATATCTGAGATGATGATTTAAACTGAAATCCAAGGATACTGGATCTGACATGATGTTTTAAATTGAAAAGCAAAGATACCAGTTCTGACATGTTCTTTCAAATTGAAAAGCAAAGATACTGGATCTGACATGATGTTTCAAACAGAAAAGCAAAGATACCAGATCTGACATGATGTTTCAAACTGAAAAGCAAAAATACCAGATCTGACATGATGTTTCAAACTGAAAAGCAAAGATACCAGATCTGACATGATGTTTCAAATTGAAAAACAAAGATACTGTATCTGACATGATGTTTTAAATTGAAAAGCAAAGATACCAGACCTGACATGATGTTTCAAATTGAAAAGTAAAGATACCAGTTCTGACATGTTCTTTCAAACTGAAAATCAAAGATACCAGATTTGACACGATCTTTCAAATTGAAAAGCAAAGATACCAGATCTGACATGATGTTTTAAATTGAAAAGCAAAGATACCAGATCTAATGTGATGTTTCAAATTGAAAAGCAAAGATACCAGATCTGACATGATGTTTTAAATTGAAAAAAAATTGAAAAGCAAAGATACCGGATCTGACATGATGTTTGAAATTGAAAAGCAAAGATACCAGATCTGACATGATGTTTGAAATTAAAAAGCAAAGATACCAGATTTGACATGATGTTTTAAACTGAAAAGTAAAGATACCAGTTCTGACATGTTCTTTCAAACTGAAAAGCAAAGATACTTGATCTGATATGATCTTTCAAATTGAAAAGCAAAGATAAAAGATCTGACATGATGTTTTAAATTGAAAACATTAAGGCACACCCCAACCCAGTGACTGGGCTGTGTAATGTACTATGATCTACCACAACCCAGTGACTTGGTTGTGTATTGTAATAAAATGCACCACTGTGACAACTCAATGACTTGGCTGTGTAATGTACTACGATATACCACAACTCAGTGACAGGGCTGTGTAATGTACTATGATATACCACAACCCAGTGACTGGGCTGTGTAATGTACTATGATTTACCCGAAGTCAGTGACTTGGCTGTGTAATGAACTATGATGTACCACAACTCAGTGACTTGGCTGTGTAATGTACTATGATTTACCCGAAGTCAGTGACTTGGCTGTGTAATGAACTATGATGTACCACAACTCAGTGACTTGGCTTTGTAATGTACTATGATCTACCACAACCCAGTGACATGGTTGTATATTGTAATAAAATGCACCATATTGACAACTCAATGACTTGGCTGTGTAATGTTCCATGATATACCCAAAGTCAGTGACTTGGCTGTGTAATGAACTATGATGTACCACAATTCAGTGACTTGGTTAAGTAATGTACTATGATGTACCAATAATCAGTGGTTTGGTTGTGACTTGGCTGTGTAATGTACTATGATGTACCACAATTCAGTGACTTGGCTGTGTAATGTACTATGATGTACCACAATTCTGTGACTTGTAATGTACTATGATGTACCACTAATCAGTGGTTTGGTTGTGTATTGTACCATGATGGATGTATCTTGGCTGTGTAATGTGCTATGATGTACCCCAACCCAGTGATTTGCATAACATGTCAAAGAAATCTCATGATTTGTAATATTACCAATTAACACCTTTTCACCATAAAATCATTGACATGCATCCAAACAGTCTTTGACAAGTCTACTGTTTGCAGTTTGTGATCTAATAAGGCTAACTTATGACCTGAGAGTTGACGAATTCTAGATATGCATACTATTACAATTAAAATATAATTCGTATTAATATATTAAGTATTTATTATTTATTTATCAAAACTTGCTTTAAATCACAGTATCACTTCTGTGGGAAAATGTATGGCTGACCTTGACACTGATTACAAGATGGAAATGACACATACAGGGAAACTGAAGCCATGTATGCAGAAGAAGATACTAAATATAAACACTAAATAAAGATGCAGATATTTACTGTGGCAAGATTGCTGGATATAACACATGCAAAAAAAAAAGCATTATGAACTGAACATGATTAATGATTTACCACATCATTAAAGTAAAGTAGTTCACACAGAACTAGTGTTTAATGTCCTTTACCAAGACCACTGAGTTTTAAATAAAATTTCTCGTATCTTGGAGTTGCTCACTGGAAAATGCCTTGCAAAATTGGGCTTGCCTAAACTGAAGCTTATCCCAGATGTTTGGCAAGTGAAGTTGTAAATCCCTGATTATACCTCAGAGGAATAATTGTATAATGTACCCCAATAAAAGGTTACCTCACATAGATTACTGTACAGTTTTTTGGATTTCTTGAACAGTTTTATTGAATGGAGTCAATGTTTCAGGGAATGAAACCGTACAAAAACAGTAAAATTTGTCTTAAAGATTGTCCTTTCTACCAACGAAAAAATCTCATGACAGGTGATTTCTCATATTAGGTTTGTACAAAAAAAAAGATCATTTTCCAAGGTTGAATTTTAGCACTGTTTTAATATGAAAGTAAACACAATCCCTCAACATAATTCTATTATTTATTCATAGTTGTTGTTAAAATATTGCATGCATTTATCTGAAAAGAAAATTCCATTGCAATAAAGATGTACATGAATCACATTTATATCTGTAGATCACAATGCATTTGCATATGAAATTGTTTCTAATTTATTCATCATTCTTTATAACACCCTGAATTTGATTTTACTGATTTTTATACTATTTTGTAAGTGGTCTCCTGTTTTTCCACTTCTTTCAATTACATTCTTTCCTCCATTGTTAGAATTTCTCGCTTTTCAGTTGGAGGTTCTGTCATTGTTATTAACATACTAAGTGTTACGGTTATTTTTACAACAATCTGATCAGTCATAGTGTTAAGTAATTTGGAAATCATTGTTTTCTTTTCTCAGTTGTTTTGACCAAAAACCTCTGATTGATTTTTAACTCAAACAACTAAAGAGTATGCCATCCACAATGACTGGTGCAGATATGAAGTTCATAATTTAAGATATTTTCCCGCAAATATCTGTCCTGTTTGAGCCACAATGACCTTAATCCTTGACCTAAAAATTAATATGCAGATAGAAAGCTTGACAACTTAACATAATACTCTGTATTACGTGAAGGAGTGTGGAAATTTTATGACAAATCTCACTTACTTGGAGTACTTATCATAGAATGGGGATCTAAGAAGATAATACAATAACATCAGTGTTCTTCTCTTTAATTCCGCCTTTTCCTTTGTAGTGAGATCACCCGTATCTCCCATTAAACACATGCTGCAAACATAAATGTTTAGTTAGAAAATTAGAACTCTATCTAAGAAACCATTTCACTAAGCAGGCATACTTAGAAATGAATAAGCAAAATCTCCAAACCTTTATATCATATAGATTTTACCCATTGTGCTAAGGTCTGGTAAGTTTTTTTCCCAAAGATAAATACATAATATGTATACATATCACAACATGAATTCATCCATAATTTTTAATGATAAAAACCTATTACAAATATTCATCAAATCGGATAAGAAATGTCTCTCTTGATGTGTCAAACTCTGATAACTGGATGCAGGATACCTCATTATCAGCCAACTAGATGCATGGATACATCATTATCAGCCAACTGGATGCATGGATACCTCATTATCAGCCAACTGGATGCAAGGATACCTCATTATCAGCCAACTGGATGCAAGGTTAATTCATTATCAGCCAACTAGATGCATGGATACCTCATTATCAGCCAACTGGATGCATGGATACCTCATTATCAGCCAAATGGATGCAAGGATACCTCATTATCAGCCAAATGGATGCATGGATACCTCATTATCAGCCAACTAGATGCATGGATACCTCATTATCAGCCAAATGGATGCAAGGATACCTCATTATCAGCCAAATGGATGCAAGGATACCTCATTATCAGCCAAATGGATGCAAGGATGCCTCATTATCAGCCAACTGGATGCATGGATACCTCATTATCAGCCAACTAGATGCATGGATACCTCATTATCAGCCAAGTGGATGCATGGATACCTCATTATCAGCAAAAAATGGATGCAAGGATACCTCATTATCAGCCAACTGGATGCAGGGATACCTCATTATCAGCCAACTGGATGCATGGATACCTCATTATCAGCCAAGTGGATGCATGGATACCTCATTATCAGCCAACTGGATGCATGGATACCTCATCATCAGCCAAATGAATGCATGGATACCTCATTATCAGCCAACTGGATGCAAGGATGCCTCATTATCAGCCAACTGGATGCAAGGATACCTCATTATCAGCCAAATGGATGCAAGGATGCTTCATTATCAGTCAAATGGATGCAAGGATACCTCATTATCAGCCAAATGGATGCAAGGATACCTCATTATCAGCCAAATGGATGCATGGATGCCTCATTATCAGCCAACTCGATGCATGGATACCTCATTATCAGCCAACTAGATGCATGGATACCTCATTATCAGCCAAGTGGATGCATGGATACCTCATTATCAGCAAAAAATGGATGCAAGGATACCTCATTATCAGCCAATGGATGCAGGGATACCTCATTATCAGCCAACTGGATGCATGGATACCTCATTATCAGCCAAGTGGATGCATGGATACCTCATTATCAGCCAAGTGGATGCATGGATACCTCATCATCAGCCAAATGAATGCATGGATACCTCATTATCAGCCAACTGGATGCAAGGATGCCTCATTATCAGCCAACTGGATGCAAGGATACCTCATTATCAGCCAACTGGATGCAAGGATACCTCATTATCAGCCAACTGGATGCAAGGATGCTTCAATATCAGCCAACTGGATGCAAGGATACCTCATTATCAGCGAACTAGATGCAAGAACACCTTATTATCAGTCAACTGGATGCATGGTCACCTCATTATCAGCCAAATGAATGCCAGGATGTTCCATTATCATGTGCTGACCTCACCCATACAAAACCTTTAGGAAATTTGATCTAAATCAGATCAAATCAAAGTACATTTTGCTACAGTGTTGACAAGCACTGCAAGATCGTCATTATGTGTAGATCTAACTCTTAATCATATTTATCTGAGATTGAGAAGATATTTGCCTATGACCAGTCGGATCAAAATCCAATAATAAATTCAGAGTGGGAACAAATTAAACCAATCAGATAAAAGACTGCCTCACAAAAATCCATTGGTCTTATTCATAATAAAACTAATCCATTCTTTTGATATCAGCCAGTTAAGGAAATCTGATGAAAGTCATGTCTGAAACATAGTTTCCAGTATGGTAAGCAGCCAGCCATACAGCTGAAAGACCACCTCATTAATATGTTTGAATGTCACTCATTTAACACAAAATGCACAGCAAGAAGCTGAGCCAATGCAATGCAAGTTCACCTCATTAATTTGCATGGCCTCGCACATAATCAAACTTTCTGATACCTTGATAATATAAGGACATATTTCATGCTTAATCCAAACTGAATCAGAAATATGGACAAAAGGGTAGTAACAAGTTCAGCCAATCAGATGCCATATCACTTCATTAATATGCACCAAGCTCAGTCATTACTGTACTCGAGCAGGATTTTAATGGTATAAGCTCATATATTCCATGTCTGATGAGATCTGAATCAGCCATATATGCATTCCAGATTGTCTTGATGGGTAACAAAGCAATTACTGACATGGATGGACAATGGACAACGATGGATGCAAGGCCATATCATAGGCTGATTTGGCTTCATAGCCAGAAAAGCTATAAAAGTAAAAAATCTAGATAATTAAAATATCTACCATATCTCTTAGTGATGGAAGTAATTTCTTAAGTAGAAATGAACTAAATAAAGCAGAATGTTGACTCAGTTGTTAGAACATTATAAGAGATAACAGCTTCAATTACATTCTAAATCTAAGAAGTCCATCATGAGAATACTACGGCAGGACTTAACAAAACACATATTCAGTAACCAGTGGAAAACATAAAATTTATCTGGGCGAATAATTTTACCTTACGTGTCTGCATTGTTACATAAAATAGTAACGAAATAAATCTGATTGGGAATATTTCTTAACAAAAAATGTTTACTTTACAGAAGAAGCTGAATTTTAGATTTTTCAAGTCCTGTATGGTACATGTAATTACCTGGAAACATCCATTCCTGCTGCTACCAACCAAGGTTTCCATCCATTATTTCCAAACAGGTACATACTTAGCACTATTGCACAGATAAGAAAAATAATACTGATAGTTGGAATAAAAACATGATCCAAAACAATGAAACATGGGATTCTTTTTTGTGTGTCAAGCCACCTTTTTTACCTAACAGGTAGATGCCTACATGTGCACATATATTAAAACATGGGAGTCATTTATTGTTAAGCCACCCCTTTTACCTAAACGTAAGAAATCTTCACACAGAGTTTAATCTATATCAGTGACTATACATACTGACTTATATATAGAGTCCAATTTCAAACTTACCAGACCATGATCTGCAGATGCATAACATGCAAGCAGATCTGGGTCTATGTAGTTTCTTAATCATTGGAATAAACAACATAGACCCTGATGTATAACTACATCAGACGATGGCAGATCCTGGTCTATTTTTCTGAAATTGAATTCAACTTATTAAGAAGTACATACAGTAATTAAAACAACCATGGCCTTCACTAAATGTGGTGATATTACTAAGACCTTGTCTGTATATAAGTGGAACTGATTCTTTGGCTAGTACAAATGAAATAAACACATTTGCTGTGCATACATGAACAACTGGTAAGTATTTTTCTTATGCATTTCAACTACCCTCCCTCTTGACTACTATGCTGAACCTTGTGGGAGCGCAGGGGACATTCTCGCACCTCAAGCTGCCAGTGTCCCCCACATTTAACAAATCCTAACATATGGGGAGAGAGATGGCTAATAAGTACTTTCAAATATCCCTATTAGCACTCAACCAAGGTGCAACAATGGAGAAAGGAGCAATAAAAAACAGTAACAATGCTGATATTCAAGAAACCACTTGATAATGAACTGGACTAAGCCACAATATTTGTGAAAGTCTATACCTTTTATATTGCTTAGTCTATTTTAAGTCTACATGTATATGACAAAATGAAGGTGACTCAAAGTTTATACCAATGCTGGAGTTTAATTTGGATATAATTTGATTTCATATGAAAAATTACATTTCTAAGCAGAATCTTGGGGTATCTTAGTAAATTTATCAGTTTATCTAACATGGTTATCTTGCTATACTGAAAACAATCATGACCCTAATTAAATATGTGTGTTTGTGTTTGAGTGTGATTTGGATTTTTACATAGTTTGAACAATTTTTCAGTAATATCGCTACGATGTCTACAGTGTGGCAGTTTATAGTGATATCTAGCACTGGGGCATCACGCTACATACATATAACATAATGTCCCATCCAGTCATATTATCCTGACACCAGCCGTCCAGTCCTAACACAAACCTCTTAAATGTTTTTGGTTCATCGGAGTGCCAATTTTGTTTTTGATAAGAAATATATCTTGATAGGATATAAGTTGGTACCTGAGGCACATCTAAAAAGCGATTCCTTTGAGAAATATTAAAACTAAAACAATAGTAAAAGCTTTGATAAAGTTTTTTAAAACACAGTTTGGCCTTCTCAAATTTGTCCAATCTTATCAAGGGTCACATTTTATGTCTGGAATTTTCCAAAATGTTATGCATGAATTAGGCATCCAACAGTTAAAATCTTCCGCCTTCTAACCTCAAATTTAATGAGATTTATAAGATTCATCAAACTTTATAAAACAAATATGATTTGTTCCTATTGCTATGATTGAGTAAAGGATTGGGACAATGGTGTTCATTAGCTATTGTTTACCATTAAGGAATCAGTTCAAAGATCATTGGGTTTCAGTCCTTTTGAACTAATTTCTGTACATACTGTCCATGGACCATTTAAATTATTAACAGGAAAAACTCCTTCAAATGAAGATTCCATGATTAATCTTCTTGACTTTGTCTCTGATTCCAATTAAAAATTGTCAAAGGCTTGTTAGGTTAGCAAGAATCAATCTTCAGTCAAAAATGAAATTAAGGTACCAGTTAAGGATGGAAATACACTGGAAATGAGATTTAAGCCTGGTGATAAAGTTATGGCTTGCTTGCCCAGATCTCAAAATCTTCTTTGGACTAAATTTTATGGTCCTTATACAAATCAGAAAGAAAATAAATGATTAAAATTATATCATTAAAACTCTTGGGAGACAGAAACATAAACAACTTTGTTATATAAATATGTAAAAGGATTATTTTGACAGACATAGTACAGTTTGGTTGATTAAATTTGTTTCTGAATAAACTAAAGCAGCTGTTTAGCGGAATGCAACATACCAGCTGCTTTGATATATTCCGTGCTAAATTTCTGATACAATGTTTTGGATTTAGGCAGGCATCAGACAGCAAATTTCATAAAATTGCAGTGTACCTACAAAAAACATGCAAGTGACAAGGCATAAACTTAAACTGTATTCTTTAGCTGGTAATAAGATTGGCAAAAATTATACTTACAGGTTTACATCCTGAATTTCCTCAAAATGAACTTTCATAGTTCTGCTAATCCGAATTACATGATCCATGTCATGAGTTCTCAAGCTTGATTACACAATTCGAAACTGTACTGTAATTTCTACTATATTCCAAGTGAAATTACATCCTTCTTACTGCACTCAAAATGAAATAAACATATTTAATTCTGTCTTTTTTAATAATTGCAATTGAAAGATGTCCTATTTTTCTCACATTATGATTTCCAACATTCAATGACATAACAGAAACGCACCTGCAGTGATCAACACGCTGCTCTGTCGCCACTAAAATCTGATGTACTTCATGTAGAATTGGCACAGATAAATCCAGTCCATAATCATGAAATTGTGTAGAAATGACAAAAATACCAATCTATTAATCAAATGGAAAAGTTGTTGCAATGCGCGTTCATTTACAATATGACTTAAAGTTTCAATTTTAAGCTGAGCAAAATGCCATTTTATTTTCAAAGTTACGTCTAGTGTGCGACTAAGTTCAAATTTATCTGGGCGAAGATATGCGTGCATTAATAATGTTGTTGTTGTATACTGATGAATCAATGCTTGTGTATTTAGTTTGGAATATGGCATATATTCAGTTACTTCGTTTCTTATAGTGTATTTTTGTTTACATAATTAACCCTAAGGTAGAACAAGAAAATGAGCATATAATAAAAAGGTTACTGCATTTATTTGGGAAGATATTAACTCATTTTGTCAGATGAATATACTGCACTCCCAAGATCGTGCAGTATTTCCATCCAAAAAAGTTTATATTTTCCCATATAAATGCAGTAACCTAAAAATCAAGACCAGAAACTTTCACACCTACAACAACTAGGAAGGAGTGATCTAAAACTGCAATTACATGAGTAATACTGACGTTTCAGCATGATAAAAATGAAATCTGTCATGATGTCAGAAACTGTAGATTCTACACCTATGAGAAATCCTATAAAGTGAGAATATCTGGAGCGAAAAAAATTCAATATTTAGTAGAAAATTATTTATAACAGAACAAAGTTAAAGTAACTAGAGTTTACCAAGTATTCTTAAACCAGCTAATACTTTCTGTATGTGTGAAGACTATAAAAAAGCCAACAGTGTCATCTGGCTTGTATCCCAATTAAGGGATTTATTGTGGGACAGTCAAGTTAAACCCACAGAAGTAAATGTCAAGGCTATTTGTGAATTCCCAGTACACTTTAGTAAAAAGCAGCTGTTGTGATCTTTGGCTATGGCTTGATACTATCATACATTTTGCTAAAATCTGTCCATAACTGCCAATCTTTCGACAAATTTTTTTCATGTATTTTTAAAAAATAAACAAACAACCAAACCAGCAACAGAAAAATTATTCGCTAATTGAGAAGGAATGTAATTTTAATTATTATAATATATGCTTATTTGAAAAATATGTAAAAATAAAGGTTTGTTTCCTCATTTATCTCCATAATTGGAATTCACACATATTATTTAATACATAGTTTATGATCATTGCTCTGTGCAATGTGTAGTTTCAAATAAACTTTATGGCAAAAGTGAATCAATTGACCAATATATTGATGTGACTCAGTAAACTATATCAATCATGGTGCCTTTGTAGTTCAGATAATCAATAATATTGTTTTTAGCATTATCTTTAAAACAACTGGGTGAATTTTGAAAAAAAAGTTTTGCTATTTATGTCCAATCATTTAGTATACTTAATCATGACCTTCAAATAGGAATAAACATTTCTGAATCAGTTGCACATTCATCAAGTTCAACTTATCATGTATATTCTTTATATGGACAACTCATAATAAAAAGTTTCTAATGAGTTTTTCTTGATATTCGTGCCTCTTAGTAATTAGAGTTCATACTTTATTCTTTGAGGAATCGGAGTTCATACTTTATTCTTTGAGGAATTGGAGTTCATACTTTATTCTTTTCGGAATTGGAGTTCATACTTTATTCTTTTCGGAATTGGAATTCATACTTTATTCTTTGAGGAAATGGAATTCATACCTTATTATTCTTTGAGGAATTGAGTTCATACTTTATTCTTTGAGGAATTGGAGTTCATACTTTATTCTTTGAGGAAATAGAATTCATATCTTATTCTTTGAGGAATTGGAGTTCATACTTTGTTTCTTTGAGGAATTGGAGTTCATACTTTTTTTTTTGAGGAAATGAAATTCATACCTT
Organism: Unio pictorum; assembly: GCA_030141615.1. Taxonomy (NCBI): domain Eukaryota; kingdom Metazoa; phylum Mollusca; class Bivalvia; order Unionida; family Unionidae; genus Unio; species Unio pictorum. The sequence continues at coordinate 6,407,303 of JARLTB010000107.1, read as the reverse complement.
ATTCTTTAAGGAATTGGAGTTCATACTTTATTCTTTGAGGAATAAGAGTTCATACTTTATTCTCCAATTAACTATCAGACTAATAAAGTGATGCAAAATCTACGTTTGTCTTATCTGCACAAGCATGTTCACTTTGTTATCAGCACTTGAAGCAGTGGTTTAATCACCATATCAAGACATGTTTTACAGAAACCGGTTCCTTTCCTGGACAAGAAACTGTGTTTATGACATTAACAGGATTTATTTAGAAAAACTTTAAAAAATGATAATGTTATATTTTTGCTGCATTGATGCTGATATCACAAGGATACAGTGAGCAAGTGGCCTAGCAATATGGATGCCTTCGGCCCACATTCGTTGTTTGCTGAGCACAGTTGGCTCATTTTGCCTCGGACTGGTTTTCTTTCTTCCTGACTGGTTCTGTGTTGTTGAAGTGGAGGGGAGGATCCAGGTTCTTTGACTGATGGATGGAGCTGGAAAAAAGCATTATAAATTGTACATTTAATGGCTCTTCAAATTCATGAACCAAGACATACATGAGCCTGGTCTGTCACTATTCATAGTCAACATTTTTTAATTTAATGAGCATAGATGACAAACATGTTTTAAAATGTGAGTTAATTGCAATGTTTTATAATGGTAAAAGACAAAAATGTAATAAATTGCATACACAAAGTGATAACTTTTTAACTCTTTCAATTTTTCCATTTCATTCTAAAACAGATAATTCTTGCCAATAATTTTTTCTTCATTGTTTTCCATTTATCTTCATTTAACTTACTTGCTTATTAAGTTTGTTTATTTCTCTTTGTCTTCTGAATGAAATCATTTAATTACATCGCAGTGAATTTGAGTTATCAACTTTTTCATTTTTAATTGTTCTTATTTAGAGCCATGGTGGTTTAGACTTTAGCATGTTGGATTTATAACCATAAGGAGTGCAGGCTGGAATCCTGCCATTGACTCATCCTTGGAGATCATAGTCATTGGTCACAAATTCATTTCTGGAGCAATATGTCAAAATCATTTAATATATCTCTATGAAACTTTATGCACATACAAGACCATTTGCTATTAGGAATTCTTCACTCTCAATGATTTTTAGTTTTTGACCACTGGTCATCCATTTATCTATCATTAACACTTTTGTTTCTTAAGGAAAACTACCAAGCCATTCAACAGATATGTATAACACCTAGTATGTAAATATCACTTTTGTGGTAAAGATTTTTGCCTTTTGTTTTTTGTAATCTTTGTTAAAAGTGATAAACAGAAATTATATTATGACTCCTACATTTGCTGTGATTCATTTATATCACCAGAAGGTACATTGTAAATATTGCACTGACCCAAATTAAACACACAAACACAAGGCTTTTCACCTCCCAGAATACTTTGTACAAATACAAACATAATGCTTATCACCTTCCAGTACACTTTGTACAAATACAAACACAATGCTTTTCACCTCCCAGTACACTATGTACAAATACAAACATAATGCTTTTCACCTCCCAGTACACTATGTACAAATACAAACACAATGCTTTTCACCTCCCAGTACACTATGTACAAATACAAACACAATGCTTTTCACCTCCCAGTACACTATGTACAAATACAAACACAATGCTTTTCACCTCCCAGTACACATTGTACAAATATAACACAATGCTTTTCTCCTCCCAGTACACTTTGTACAAATACAAACACAATGCTTTTCACCTCCCAGTACACTTTGTACAAATACAAACACAATGCTTTTCACCTCCCAGTACACTATGTACAAATACAAACACAATGCTTTTCACCTCCCAGTACACTTTGTACAAATACAAACACAATGCTTTTCACCTCCCAGTACACTTTGTACAAATACAAACACAATGTTTTTCCCCTCCCAGTACACTATGTACAAATACAAACAAAATGCTTATCACTTCCCAGCATACTTTGTATAAATACACACTTCCTGTATATGCAATCTAGAATAAATTATTTTCTAACAGACATTTTGGCAGGGTTGTGGATAAACAGGACTCCTTCTTTCTCATCAATAAGGTATTTCGCCAATTTAAAACCTTGTTTGACTAAATTATTTCTTACTTAATGAAAAAGATTTGTTTTATCACTGTGTACCTTGTAAATAAAATAATAAATAATAAAGAAATTGTATGCAATAATGATTCCTGTTTAGGACCCAAGGAAAATGTATTCAATAATCTTTTACTGTTTAGGACCCAAGGAACGTGTATGCAATATTCTATTAATGTTTAGGACCCAAGGAACGTGTATGCAATATTCTATTAATGTTTAGGACCCAAGGAACGCGTATGCAATATTCTATTAATGTTTAGGACCCAAGGAATGTGTATGCAATAACCTTTTTCTGTTTAGGACCCCAAAAACTTGTTAGCAATAAATACCCTTGTTTAGGACCCAAGGAACTTTCTCACTGGCAATCATTTGTTACTTCTCTTTGTCAATATACATAAATCTATGCTCTTAATCACCCAATATATTTCTATGCTCTTAGTCATTCAATATTTATAAATATATGCCCTTAGTCACTCAATATAATCTATGATCATAGTCACTCAATATAACCTATGATCTTAGTCATTCAATATTCATAAATATATTCACTTAGTCACTCAATATAATCTATGATCATAGTCACTCAATATAACCTATGATCTTAGTCATTCAATATTTATAATCTATGATCTTAGTCACTCAATATAATCTATGATCTTAGTCACTCAGTATTTATAATCTATGATCTTAGTCATTCAATATAACCTATGATCTTAGTCATTCAATATAACCTATGATCTTAGTCACTCAATATTAATAATCTATGATCTTAGTCATTCAATATAACCTATGCTCTTAGTCATTAAATATTTATAACCTATGCTCTTAGTCATTCAATATTTATAATCTATGATCTTAGTCATTCAATATAACCTATGATCTTAGTCATTCAATATAACCTATGATCTTAGTCATTCAATATTTATAACCTATGATCTTAGTCATTCAATATAAAATATGATCTTAGTCATTCAATATAACCTATGATCTTAGTCATTCAATATAACCTATGATCTTAGTCATTCAATATTTATAATCTATGATCTTAGTCATTCAATATAATCTATGATCATAGTCACTCAATATAATCTATGATCATAGTCATTCAATATTTATAATCTATGATCTTAGTCATTCAATATAACCTATGATCTTAGTCATTCAATATAACCTATGATCTTAGTCATTCAATATTTATAACCTATGATCTTAGTCATTCAATATAAAATATGATCTTAGTCATTCAATATAACCTATGATCTTAGTCATTCAATATAACCTATGATCTTAGTCATTCAATATTTATAATCTATGATCTTAGTCATTCAATATAATCTATGATCATAGTCACTCAATATAATCTATGATCTTAGTCATTCAATATTTATAATCTATGATCTTAGTCATTCAATATTTATAATCTATGATCTTAGTCATTCAATATTTATAAATATATTCCCTTAGTCACTCAATATAATCTATGATCTTAGTCATTCAATATTTATAATCTATGATCTTAGTCATTCAATATTTATAAATATATTCCCTTAGTCACTCAATATAATCTATGATCTTAGTCATTCAATATTTATAAATATATTCCCTTAGTCACTCAATATAATCTATGATCTTAGTCATTCAATATTTATAATCTATGATCTTAGTCATTCAATATTTATAATCTATGATCTTAGTCATTCAATATTTATAAATATATTCCCTTAGTCACTCAATATAATCTATGATCTTAGTCATTCAATATTTATAAATATATTCCCTTAGTCACTCAATATAATCTATGATCTTAGTCATTCAATATTTATAAATATATTCCCTTAGTCACTCAATATAAATCTATGATCTTAGTCATTCAATATTTATAAATCTCTGCTGAATACTCTGCGTATACAGTTGCACAATGATATAGCTGACCTCCTTCAAGCTTCCGTATTTGACGTCCTGATGTGCTAAGTGTGAAGGTACTTGCTTCTGGTTCACTATATTCTATATCTTCATCTATGGCGTTTTCAATGGACTATCCAAGAAATAGAAAATAAATATAATTCAGCTTGTGTTTTTAGTGCTTCAAAAATGGCCTCATGTGCAGTCTAGCTCAGTTTTATTTTAATGAACAGCATGTGGTAAACAAATATTCATCTGCACAATTAAAATTGTTAATATAATGTATGATGCTAAATTTACCTTTAATGAAATTCTCATTCAGTAAATTTCAGTAATTTCAAAAATATTATTCTCTCTTATAAACTTTTTGGTGGCATCTGAACTCTGATTGCTTAAAGTCAGTGCTGCGCATATATTTATGGAAAAATATATATAAAATATACTATGCGATTTAAAAAAAAAATTACCCAAAGGCATAGTCCAGAAATGAAATTATTATCATAAATTATATTTTACCACAAATACTGACATTGTCCTATCAACAATACTGTCATTTTAACATTAGAAATTAATTTCTGTTGCTTCCGGAATTCAGCCTGCCTGGAAAGGGATTCGTCTTTCCCACACATATTAAATATAGACAATATAGTATCTCAAGGAAAGTAACCCATCCAAGATAATACTCTAATTACCTCTTGTCATTATTATGTGGCTTACATGTAAGTCATATGTTTTTCTGTGTAAACTTGAATGATGCATTCATGATGATGCTCACATTTCAATGAAATGTTATTGGATAAATTTCTGGGAGAAACATAATTTCAAATAAAAATTCCCTTGCTCCAATGAATACAGAACTTCATCATGTTAACATCTGGGGAATAGGAAAGAAGAAATGTATGAGCACCCAACCTTGGTAACTTTCAGCATCCCAATATGGTACTAGTCCTCATATGAAGAATAGATAGCACTCTCCCAGTGAGAGGCAGCACAACCAAGTGACTAGCAACACATAGTTACCATAAATCATAGACTGAGTAATGATAAATGTAGGGCATTTTCTTACTGAGAAACTTTCAGGCAAACTTCAAATCATTGCCTTGGATGAGGTTCTGCTGGCATTAACAGGGAATGGGCAACCTCTACCAGACCCACTTGATTCAGCTCTCTTTACTGCAAGGCTAAATCATAATGACAAAGCTAGAGAAAGCTGTATATATGCAAGTTGAATTACCCAGTTGTATCTGAATGCAACAATCAAAGATAAAATGTATCTGTATGACAGCATCTCAAGTGATGTTCTCATCAAAGGGTCAAACTTAGAGGTAATGAACATATAAAGAATGCACAAACATTTCCATTTAGGGAACACTGAGTGACAAGATTGGTTCAGATCATACATGGCAGCCCTGAGCGAAGTCTAAGCATAATTATTTCTAATTTAAGTGGCAAAAAAGTGTAATCTGGGGAAAAAAGTGTAATCTTTATACCACATGCCATATTTACAGAACATGATAAGAAATATGTACATTTTGCTACTATTTGGTTCTGTGACTGGTCAAAATTCTCGTCACAAATGGGCAAAATCCATGTGGACTGTAACCATATTACACACACAAAAGATACTAACAAATTATTTATATTCAACACTTTAACTAGTCTAATTTTTACTGAATGATCGTGAGCATGACAATCACCTGCTCTGTCTGAGTGCTGTATTATATCACTCACATAATCTTGTTTCAAGTTTCAAAAGCTGTATTGATTTGTCTTTTTCCCCCTGATCTGAGATGTTTTGAAGTTTGAAAAGTCATATAACATCAACATCTCACAGTTAAAGCCTGTATCACTTTACGTATGGCATCAATTGCTTTAAAAGTATAGACTGGTCCACTAGTCATATAACATCAACATCTCACAGTTAAAGCCTGTATCACTTTACATCTGGCATCAATTGCTTTAAAAGTATAGACTGGTCCACTAGTCATATAACATCAACATCTCACAGTTAAAGCCTGTATCACTTTACATCTGGCATCAATTGCTTTAAAAGTATAGACTGGTCCACTAGTCATATAACATCAACATCTCAAAGTTAAAGCCTGTATCACTTTACATCTGGCATCAATTGCTCTAAAAGTATAGACTGGTCCATTAGTCATATAACATCAACATCTCACAGTTAAAGCCTGTATCACTTTACATCTAGCATCAATTGCTTTAAAAGTATAGACTGGTCCACTACTTAACAATCTCATCAATATAATGAATCTGTGAGGCTAAGTTTCAAACTGAAGAAAAACCTGTCTGTTTTCTTTGAAATGTGTCTTGTCAGAGTTGCTATAACAGAAAATTAGAAAATTATCTGTATGTCTAGGAGCCTTATGTTATCATTTTAAGATCATTCTCAAATTTATATAAGTGGAATGAAAAAATATGATAATAAAAATGATAGAACAGTCCACCATATATGGAGTCATGGAAACACAGACTGGAAGTGCAGTATCCCGTTTGTCCAAAATTAGTATTATTTTGAATAGAATATTCTGGTAACAATTGCCACTTTTCAACTGATAAGCATTGCAGAATTTTATTTTCATCAACTCAATTTGGAATGGGGTTTGCGCCAATATTGGTGACCTCAGAAGCACAGAATAGCCAGACAGCGGTGTAATATGTTAGTCCTTCGACTTTGGAGTGAGACTGAATTTTGTCAATCCAAGGAATGGACTTATTCCAAATGCTTCAATCCAAGGAATGGACTTATTCCAAATGCTAAGCCAGGCATCACACACTTTCTTACACTTGGCTACTATCCCATCCAAACTATCAGTTCTAGCAACAAAAGCACTCTTATGAATCTCATTAAAATCATTGCGAGTTTGCTTTTTAATCCCAAAATATTTATTCAAATTTGCAAACAACATTTTGTTCAAGTCTTGATTTCGAGGTCGCATGCAGTTTTTATTTGGCTACAATCATAAATGAAACCAATAATGAAAGCTAAAGTTATGATGTACTCTTATAATAACCATATGTACATCTCGGGGTTTTTTCTGCCTCTGAATTCAGTCATTGTAAATATCAACACATTTTCCCATCCAAGCTGTGAGTCGAAATCTTTCAACTTGATGCCCAGCTATTGAATGTGTTCTTTTGATGTACACTTACAAATACAGCAGGCACATCGGGGTGGTGGGGTGTATTTTAACCACAGAATTCTTTTATTGTAAATATCAGCACAGCAAAACTGATCCAATAATCAACGCATTCTCCAACTCGGTTGTTGAAGTAAGGACTGGCAAGCCTTTGAATTTGCCACCCAGCTATTTGGAGGACTACTGCATGGGTGATTTTCTCTGTCCCAGATAAAAAAATTGACATCCAAATACATGTAATTAAGGGTTTCCGAGATCTCTGTTGCTTATTTTCATAAGACTAGCCTTTAGCTACTTTGTAGTAGTCACAGCTGACCAAAATATAAAAAGAGGACATGCCCTGCGAGAAAATGAGGCACAACATAGGGAGAAATGGCATGTCCTTTGAAAATTTCAAAGACAAAGCTTAAACAATGCCATGAAAAACCTCCCAAATTTAGGTCCCAATCTCCCTATTTTTTTTATTCAATCTTGACAGCTATGAAAGTGTCCTTGATAAGTGCATCAAGTGATAACATCATCTAAACTACAGTACTGACTGCAAAACATCAATCTGATTGGCTGCAATTATGTCACAAGACAAAAAATCTGGCTTCATTGGCTGCAGTTGGATATAAACTTCCATATTAACAACACTCTGCAACAAGCCGAAGAAATGCATCAGCACCCTGACAAACCACAATATTAATGAAATCAGTCCTGGACCATTGTGAGCAGACTACACTCCAGCAGATGGGAGGAAACATTTCTACTTTCCCTAAGGTTCCTTTATCTTGCACCCATGCTGGTACCTACTGTATATATTCACTTGTAAGTCGAGTCTAACTGCAGATCTGATGTTGCACAATGTACCAGCAGATCTGGGTCTGTGCAATTTGTTAGAAGAAATCAGTAGAAGAAACAGCATAGACCCTGATCTGCAGGTGCATTATGCTACAGAAGATCAGGATTTTTGTTGCTTGCAGTTTTGACTTGACTTATAAGCAATTAATATGGTAAACTATTGGATTGATCAAAAAGCACCTGACTCAGCATTTTATCACGTTTTTCATATGACCTTGAACCTCACTATTACAGTAGTCCCTCATTGTGAAGTCCCTCAGTATACCACTCTTATTCTTAAGGGCATGCCCATGGATTCCATTATATTCATCATATTTTATTTATTATTGCTCTGGTTTTTTACTTTGTCAGGTTTTGGCTCATGAGAACCCATTATTACCATATATACTCAATTGTTATTTGAGTCAAACTGCAAACAACAAAGATCCCAATCTGCTGTAGCATAATGTGGCTGCAGATCAGGGTCTATGCTGTTTGTTCAAATGATCTTCTAACAAATAGGCACAGACCGAGATCTGCTGGCACATTATATGATTGAGAACTGGGTCTGTACAATTTGCAGTTGGACTCATAGGTATGTGAGTTTACATCATTAGATACTTGTTTTTTTTTTGTGCTTTTAGGCAATATCAGATTACAGCCTTATGGGAACATCTCTCTTTATAAGGTTCACTCACTCCCATCAACAGCATTATTATAGTGGAAACACTGCATTTTGTAGTCAGATATAGAAGGCACTTACATCTTTGGAATTGTTCTTGGCCCCATTTTTCTTGTCCAGTACAGCATCCCTGTCTACAGGGGCAATAGGAGGGGTGGACTGTATGCCTGCTCCATGTTTCAACAGAGCAAATCGAATGATTGACCTGAAGTAGAAACATTTAATTCAAATCTATACATATCACTGGTTACATGTTATACAAGAGGCAAATATACACATTGTCAAGGCTGAGATATGACCTGCACCTCTTAATTACATTTGGTTAATTTAAGGCAAAAATACACTCACTGAGATGCTGATGATTTAAATTCATCTGAAAAATTATATAAATGATACTGTCAATGCTAACATCAAGAGCCAAGATGTCCAGCAATTTCATCTTATCATGGAGTAATTCCCAATTCCTGATTTTGCCTGCTATCATCTGATAGGTCTTTGTTTTGTCTGATATCCTTTCTTCCATAATAATGTGTCAGAAATCATGGAACTTTAGACTTTTATTGTGATTTGAGCTGTGTTTCATCAAAGAGTGTCAACAGGATGCTATTTTTAGTATTGATGCAATCTTTTCTTGTTCGGACCATTATGTGCAAATTCTCCATTTTCCTTACTTGTCTCTCACGTGATTTTCACCACCACTTGTCGAGAGAAATGTTTGTTTTTCATGAATATGATCCAGACAACTCTGGACACAGTTGTGGTTACACAATTAAAGCAGTTGAGGAAAAGTCTCCATTTTCGCTGTTAGATTTATGAAGTCACTTCTCTGAAATTTTTTCCACCTGAGAGGAGCAATCAAGATAAGGTGACACTCTGATTCTCTTTCTTTCTGTATCACCTTGGCAATCTGGGGTGTTGGAGTGTTACTGTATGCATCCAAACCATTTTAATTTGTGGAAAGTACATCAGCTGCCTAGAAGTCTTTGGATAGTGGACTGGCAAGACAAAATTTTGGAAGTTTTGCATTCCACTTGGTCGTAAGCATGTACATATGAAAGTGAAAAATAAGGGATCTGTCAATGAAGACACCACCTCAGAAAATCCCAAATGAGTGTGCAAAGTTGGAGGGACGATAATTCACCAGAGGACTTGACAGGCAGAATGAGAACACCCTCTGAAATGCTTTCAGTACAGCTTACATATCAAGGACACTGATTTGCAAACATCAATCTTGAGTAGGTCATACAACACTGTCCTCCTTGAATGGACCCTAGCCCCATGTCCTTGCATTTGTAGGGTCCTTGACTGAGATTGTTAAAGTGTGGACCTGTTGACAAATCTTGGCCTCCAATCGGACAACTGTGATGGTTGTATAAAACAAAAAAACCTAAGCCACTGAGATCCACTGCTGTACTGAGCAAACCTCGTAAGCAAATGATTTCTCCAGCCGAGAGACATCCCTGTAAACAGAAAAGCTTTTATCGTATTGATTTTCAGGGCTCATTCTTGTGAGAAACATTATCTGTTTACCTATAGTTTCAATGATATACCTAGATGGTCAAAATGTTGAATTTGTATGAAGTCAGCTTGTTAGTTGTTGATAAGGATTTCAAAGTTGAGAAGAAGAGTAACAATGGACATCATGTTTTGCTTCAAACTACAAGTATAAGTGACCAGATGTTATTGTAAATTATTGTCCAGATAGTTTAGGTTGGTATGGAGGCAGTGGTCCTTGAATGGACCATGATTCTGTCCGTTGGACACATTAATAACCATGGACTGATGTTGATTGTTAACTTATAAATGGTGTCTTTGTATGTGAACTATAGAGACTTCCTGGAAGCTATGTCAATGGAAACATTTAGATATATATCTTGTAAGTATATGGCAAGTAAGCAGTCTCTCTCCTGATTGGAATTCAGAACCTTTTGGTGTACCATCTTTCTCTATGAAAAACCTGGCGAAATTTATTTGTATCACCCTTGTCTGGAGAACGTCAGTAATTTCTTGCTGCAAAGAGATTCCTTGGAATGTTAGCAGGTCCACATGAAAATTATGTCATTTTTGTTATAGGGAAACTGGTTTGGAGGGAAATAGGACTGAAAATTATAGCCTTTTCTCTGCCTCCTGTCCATTTTCATTCTTGCAAATTGTGTTGCTCTCTAATTGTAGAGGTGGTAGGACTGCTTCTCTGTGCATTGCATTTGGAGAATCATTTTGATTCCATCAATGAGTTTGCAGAAAGACCATCCTCTGTGGCTTTGTTTGAGGGAAATCTCTTTGGTGACTTCTTTTCAGATTTCTTTAATCTGGTTCCTGAAGAAGGAGATTAGAAAAAATGGCTGTGATCACAATTTTGCTTTGGTGATCTTTAAGAAAGGTGGAGAGCAGTTTGTCTCTTTCCACCAGTTATAAGTTAGCAGCAGCTGCTGTTACCACAATTGCCAGTGTGAGATGTTTAGCTCTGTTTAAAAAGTGGATCATTCTAGAAACAAACTCAAATGTCCTGTGGAATTACAGGTGGGAGATATGTACAGCTTGTTGGATAATATAGTTATTGATACTAAATGCAACATGGAATCCACTGTCACAACATTCCACACGAACTGCTGTATGACACTGATAGCATTCCAGTCCATGTGTACTGAGTATGGTTTTATCATCCCCAATGCTGCAATGTCTTGGTCAACTGCTATCATGTCCATACGAACAAGTCTTATAGAACCTATGAATAAAGTTTGAGTAAAGGTGATACTGCAAAAATAAGAGTTGACAATTGTGTCCTGTAATTGTCAATGTAAACAACCCCAAAATTAAGTCTATCAGATTGTGAAAGCAACTTAAACACCAGTTTTTAATCAATAAATCAGAAGATGCCAGATCTTAAGCCCATGTTGTTGATGGAAAAGGAAGAGGAGGACAAAACTCCAGAGGATAGCAAATGGAAGATTTCCTTGATTAAACCCCAGAAGGCAGATTTTTCTCTTGACATAGTGATGTTTAACAATGACAACTTGAAGGGATTATGACAGCAGCTTTATTCACTATATAAAAATGTGATTTCAGAATGCTGAAGATGGTATCTCACCATGCTCACAGAATGTCTTAATTGCGATATGGTTACTTATGGCATCAAGCTGGGCCTTGGTTACAGTGAATAACTTATGATACTATGTGGGTTATGGTGGCCCGTGAAAAAGACTATGATTTGGGTTCAGCAAATTGGACAAGCCCTTTGATCTTTTGGCTTACAATGTATGATCTACTGTGATCATGACCCATTGCAATCCGATCCATTTGTCAGAGTCTGGTCATGGCAGAACAGGGCCATCATAGCTGGCAGGCATGATGTTGTACAGTTCATTAAGCTGGGATGGAGAACGGGTCCATAATGACCAGTCCATAATTCTTATGTACGAGATAATAACTGATGTGATTTGATTTTGTCTCAATCTCACTTCACTGAAGGTGATAAAGGTGATTGGTCATCAAATTGTTATATAATTGTTCTTCTGGTTCTGATGAAAATGTTTTATCAAGACGGACGGAGGAACCACAGCTGTCACTGATCAAGATAGGTTTGATCCATGGTTGCAGTACACATTAAAAAGTAAACCATTCACATAAGTGACATCAGCATTTATACTGACTGTCTTTGTCCTTCCAAGGTCACTTTTGTACATCCCCTTTTTGTAATAATGCACCCCATTCACGTTCTGTCCAGGAGATACATATCTGACATATATCTGTAGACTGGCTAAGTGAGCAAGCTACTTAATCTAATATGAGTGTCATTGCCATGTCTCCAATGTAGCATGGTCTAAATCAGTAGGAAAAAAATGCAGGCAATATATATATATATATATATATATATATATATATATATATATATATATATATATATATATATATATATGTATGTGTATGTGTGTATGTATGTATGTATGTATATTTATATATATATATATATATATATATATATATATACACACACATATATATATATATATATATATATATATATATATATATATATATATATATATATATATATATATATATATATATATATATATATATATATATATGTATATATGTATATATGCACACACACACAAAAATATCTGTGATGGGGTATATTTACCTTTGAAAATAAAATTCCTGCATTTCGCTTTAAGGTAGAAAAACTTCCAGAATATTTGTAAGGACTGTGAATACTCTGTAGAAAGCATAATGCTCAGCATAAGTTGAAGCAGTACTTTGTAGACTGGCTATGTGAGCAAGCTACTTAATCTAATATGAGTGTCATTGCCATGTCTCCAATGTAGCATGGTCTAAATCAGTAGTACAATACTTACTTAGTGATCTGTACTACAGTAATGACAACCCAGGCCTTGACTGGTCCCCATTTCTTGTGTGCTGCCAGCTCTAAAAAGACTTCCAAATACTCCAACACTGTCAGCCATCGCATTAAACGCTCTTGGGAAAAATCCTATATCAACAGAACAACCCAAACATAGTCACTTAGTGTGAATTAAGTCATTTGATTTTTGTCAATTTATATAACTCCAACATATCTGTAATATTACATTTTTTTAATACCCGAACCTCATGCAATTACATGTGCAAGAACAAAGATGGCAGCTAAGGACAAATCAGATGATTTGCAAAACTTAGTTTGGAATTTTTACTTCAAAAGAGAAAGGTTTTTAAATGAGAATTTTTCATTTTGACACATATCTTCTACTTTCTTCTCTCAATGAGGACCCACTAAGTTTGGGACACTATAAGAACAGCTTTCATCCACTTCAATGAGGACCCACTAAGCTTGGGACACTATAATGGCAGTTTTCATCCACTTCAAATGAAGACCCACTAAGCTTGGGACACTATAAGAACAGCTTTCATCCACTTCAATGAGGACCCACTAAGCTTGGGACACTATAATGGCAGTTTTCATCCACTTCAATGAGGACCCACTAAGTTTGGGATGTTATAGGGGCAGTTTTCATTCACTTCAATGTGGACCCATTAAACTTGGGACACTATAAGGGCAGCTTTCATCCACTTGTATAAGAACATCTGTGCAACTTCCAAGTCAGCAAACATTACTTTGACAAGATCTGAAAAATTATCTGCCACTGTAAATGAGAGATTATGCTCAGCTATAAAGTTTGTAAACAGTGTCTCAGAATACGTTTTTTGTATTTACAAAGATTCTGAAAACAAGTATTTCAGTGTTGGTGTAGTTTTTGTTGTTTTTAATTTACTTTAATATGCTGCATGTCACATAGTAGTATTCTTGCCATCATCACAGATTTTAAAATTGGCTTAGTGGGAAGGGAAGATAGCATATTAATGTCTTTTGAACTTGATTCCAACCAATGAACTTTTCATTTCCACCCATCACTGGATTTCATGTGATATTTCATTTGCTCAGGTTTTGCCATTTTAGCATTGGGAGATAACACTCACATATTCATCTTTATGAATTTTAAATACAGAAGCCAAATCAACTGTTTTAGTTGATGCTGACTGAATTATTCCTGTTTTAAGAATAGTCTATGGAAATACTTTACAATTGTGTTGTGATTCAAGATGAACTATTTCATTATTCATTGAAGTAACTAAGTGCACATTAACATGCAATAAACACATTACTTTGGATTTAGTCTAAACTCATTCAAAGACATTCTAGATTGCATAATTGTGGTACATCAGGACATTCAAGACTACCGGTACTATAATTCATTTGGAACATTCTTTCCTTTTGGAATTGTGATAAGACGAATGTCATTTAGATTTAGGATTATTTGAGAATTAATTCACAATACTGTAAGTGTCTCTTGAATTTTCATTTTGTATTGTAGAAAAATAATTTTTTTTTAAAATTTAAACTGTTGGTTTCACTTCTTCTATTCTAGAAATCACATATTTTGTTAGATTTTATTGAAAAAATAGTTCTCATTACACTATAAATAATAATATCTGGTGAAATAGTGATCACTGAAATATTCTGGTAAGTGCTAACAGGTGGCAACATTAAAAGAAATAAACACCAGTTAAATATGTCTTTTCAGGTGAAACTCATGTTTAATCTTTTATTTCTGTTTCAATATAAACAGTGTAGTCATGGTTTGTTCTCTTCTGTTATAACAGTAATGTATCCAAATCATTTTTAAATGAGATCATGGAGAATAAAGGAATCAAGATAGGGTTCATAATGGTGAAGTGAGATCAAATGTTTGTAGGGCACTCAAAATTACCAAGTGGACCATGAATGAGCAAAAATTTCAAGATTACTTGCATGATAATGATTCCGATGATTTATTTAAATAAAAAGGCACACTCTACAAATGATACAGAATTAGATAATGCCATGTACACCAGCTTCACACAGCAACATCAACAAAGTGTTCCTTTCTCTGGAATAGTTCCTAAGGCCAAGGCAGAGAAAATGGCTAAAAGACTGGACAATGACTCTGATTTCATAAGCATGCCATGGATGGCTTTGTTGATTCTATTGCCAAAATGGAATAAAACAAAAACTGTTTTCAGGAGAGATATAGTTAGCAAATGAGACAGTGACATGAAGTGATATCAAGTGTGTCACAAACTGAAAAATATTATAATGTTCTCTTTTGGATTTTTTAATTTTCTTTACACCCATTAAATTCATGCTTGGCAAATTAGTAACCTTTGTGAATTTATAATTATTTTACATTCTACTGAAACTAAATAAATCAATTTATCAAACTGTCTAGTGAAAGAAGAATCAAATAATGAAAATAATGCAAGTTGCAGTTGTTGTGTTTCTAAATAATGTCAATCATTTTGGAGAAGAAAAAAAACTTAATTTTGAAAGAATAATAAAACTAAATGTGTTCAATTCAACAAAAAGAGCTCTAACATAATATAAAATGTGTTAAGTGTACGGCAACCATGTAGAATAATAATAATAATGATTTCTTAAATATAGTTTCTAACAAACTACAATGTTATAGAGAGATATTTATTCACAGTTAATTTCAACACAATCATAAAATGAGTATTCAATAAAGTAACTGCCTACCCCATATCTACTTTCGGCTCACTGTTGATTTTCATCACCTTATTATTTTTGTATAGGTCTCTAGGTAACTTGCACCCTTGCTTGTAGTGCAGTGTATAGTGCAGTCCAAAAAAGACCCCACTGTTTGCAAGGTATCAAGGGACTACGCATAAGAAATAGAAATTTTCAACAATAACTTTGCATACACAGGATATTTCAGCACATGACAGGACTGACAGGAGACTCCGCTCATTTTTGAAGGAAAGCTCTTCCATCAATTAGGGTTCATATTTATGTATACAATATGGTATCTATTAGAAACATACATTATTGGGAAATGAAAGAGTTACTAAAAATGAATAGCTTAATATTTATAAACCTAAACTAAACACTTAACTTTTTACTACTAATAACCAACCTCTGTTAAATGATTTCTATATAATAATGGTTTTATTAATTTAAAAAATATTAAAGTGTATACCTATGCTAAATCTATTAAAAAAAAAAAAACACTAAAAAATTTTCGTGTTTTTGTTCTGGATCCACACGTTCTGTGGATTTCATGGTTGCTAATAACACAGGACACAATATATATCCTTTTAAAGTGGAAACAACTGGACTTGTAACTCAGTTCACAAGTTTAAACATTTATAAAACCATGAAAATTGATACTGACAAAAAAAGTTTTTCATTTTAACAAAATTATCAGACCTAGGAACTGTTCAAGGATAGACTGAAGGGCAAAAGTGGACTGCTGAAAATATACATAATATTGAGTCTTCCTTACCAATTTTGGAATTATCCCTGCAGCTGACTGAAGGATTATATCATTAAACAGCACAAGCAAATTGGATGCTGAATATATCAGTTCAGATATGACTTGACCATTTTCAATCCTTCCTGCAATTTAAAATGTATATATGTAAAAATAACAATATTAATGATCAGTGTTGTTCCGATTATCGATTATAATCGATCATCAGTTGGTTGAGCAAACCAATAAGATAATCGATTGTGAAACTCCATAATCGATTGTGTGTAAAGGGAGACTACTTTTAGGTGTATGCAAAGCACAAAGGTTAGTAAAACTCCCAGCTGCTAAAGTTGACCTGAAATTTATTAATCCCTTCCCAACTACAAATAAAATATCTTATGATTCATAATTAGGAACATATAGTTATTATTACATGGTCAAGTTGTTAAATTGTAGAGTTAATAAATTTAAACACATTTGATGATTTGTTTCAGTTAAATTGCAACTTCTTTTGCAGTATTTATAAACAATGACAAAAAAGAAAATCATGTCCTTCTTTACTTTAAATTATAGACACATCACATATGAATGAATTTTGGGAGATTGTCAGTATTTCAGTGATATATGACTGATCAGTCATAAAAAGTTGCGTTCATTTAACAAAGTTATTGAACAAAAGTAACACAATATAATATTATTGTCAGGTTAAAGTATACATGTCATTAAAAGAGATTACTCCTGTACATTTATAAACATATTGAACTCTTGATCAAAGATATAACTGTGTAACAAAAAATTTAATTTGCTCTTAGTAACCGATTATAATCGATGATCAATTGGTTAAGGTGAACCGATTATCGATTATGAATTTCTGACCGATTCCCATCACTATTGATGATAATAATAACCACAAGGTTCTCTATGATATATAACAGTTCAATAGGCCCAAAAGGTATGATACACAACAATTTAAAAGGCACACATAACATCCTCTATGATACAAACCAGTTTAATAGGTACAAATTAGGTCCTCTATGATACACAACAGTTTAATGGTAACCATAAGATCCTCTATGATACAAACCAGTTTCATAAGTACAAATAAGGTCCTCTATGATACACAACAGTTTGATGGGAACCCATAAGATCCTATATGATACAAACCAGTTTAATAAGTACAAATAAGGTCCTCTATGATGCACAACAGTTAAATGGGAACCCATAAGATCCTATATGATAAAAACCAGTTTAATAAGTACAAATAAGATCCTCTATGATACACAACAGTTAAATGGGAACCCATCAGATCCTCTATGATACAAACCAGTTTAATAGGTACACATAAGGTCCTCTATGATATACAACAGTTTAATGGGAACCCAAAAGGTACTCTATGATACACAACAGTTTAATGGGAATCAATAAGATCCTCTATGATACACAACAGTTTAAGGGCCCATAAGGTACTCTATGATACACAACAGTTTAATAGGACCATAAAGTGTTTGATAATTAACAACAGTTTAATGGGTACTCATAAGGTCCTCTATGATACATGACAATATAATAGGCCCATTTAATCCTCTATGATACATGACAATACAATAGGCCCATAAGGTCCTCTATGATACATGACAATATAATAACAATATAATAAGGTCCTCTATGATAAACAACATTTTACAACTTACAGTTTAGTAAAGTTATTCTTTAGTATTAGGCAATACTGCATAATCCAAGAAAGGTTTTAGAACTAAAAAAATTTCCAACAATTTCACAATATCTGCATCTTTAATAATTTTTGGCGAATATCTCTGCTCTCAGAATTTCTGACTGCTTGTATGTGTTCAGCTTTGTCCTCATGTTGATGTACTCATTATTTCATTAGGATTTGTAGAGTATTCAGTGGACTTGGACAACTTTTATTTTCATGCAAAAATCTCTACATGATGTTAAATTGAAGTTTTAAGTAGAAACAAGTTAGAAAATCATTCTTTAATTAAGTCATTAAAAACAATAACAACATATATCATTAACAGTGTATGCATCACAATAAAAAAAGCTCACTCCATGTTTTGATAGAGTTCATGGCCATTCTTCTTGGATATAATTAACTCATGCTACTACAACAGTTCTGCAGTTGTACTTTCTTATTCTGCCAATTTGATTTTGTTTGTTTGTTTGATTAGGATTTTCTACATAGCTTTAACAATTTTTCAGTCATATTGCCATGATGTCTGCAGTGAGGCAGTTTATAGTGTTGTCTAGCACTGGGGCATCATGTCGCATACATGTAGCATCATGTCCCACCCAGTCACATTATCCTGACACCAGGCCAAGCAGTCCTAACACTAACCTCTTAATGCTGAGCACCAAGCGATACAGCTGTTAGTACTATATCTGTAAGTCTTTGGTATGACATGGCCGAGGATCGAACCCACAACCTCCTGCTTTCCGTGGCAGATGCTCTAACCACTAGGCCACTGGAATGGTCTGCTGATTTGAAGTGAGCTACATAGACTGGAGGAAACACAATATACACTTACAGATCTTAGTCTACATCACTTGTGCGTGTCTACTACACTAGGAAATAAGGCACCTTACCACTCTGATAATATTGGTGTCAACCTCCAGTAATAAGTGCTAATAATCTCAATGTAGTCAAATGACTGATACAAAGCTACTAGAATGAGTTGATCTACCATAATACACCTGTGGAGCTGTAGTTCATCTTAATATCTCAACTGACTGATACAAAACTACTAGGAGTTGATCTAACATCAAACACCTGTGAACCAGACAATATTTCATCTTGATCTCTCAACTGACTGATACAAAACTACTAGGAGTTGATCTAACATCAAACACCTGTGAACCAGACAATATTTCATCTTAATCTCTCAACTGACTGATACAAAACTACTAGGAGTTGATCTAACATCAAACACCTGTGAACCAGACAATATTTCATCTTAATCTCTCAACTGATTTATACAAAACTACTAGGAGTTGATCTAACATCAAACACCTGTGGATTGGACAGGATTCATCTTAATATCTTGGTCCCTCAAGGTTCCTTATAGAACTTGAATCATTAAACCATGTATTCTATATTAAGACTTCACAACAGCACAGCAAAAAAACTACACATTTTAATGAATTATATTTTATGTTGGTAGTACACATACCTAGTTTACATTATTTTAATTACAAATATTAACCATATTTAATAAATTCAATTTTTGTTTTCATTTCAACACATTAACCCCTGGAGGTTTTTGCTGTTTTCGCATGAAATGCGAGTAGGAAACGCATTTTGGGGACTATTTCTGAATACATTGTAATACATTGATTTCCAAGCAATATTCCGTAGGACAAATGGCTAGTCGTGTTAAAGAAAATGTTTATCATTGGTTAGTTTGCTGGTGCATGAGCATAAGGGCAAAAATTGGACTTTTTTTTTTTTTTACTTAATGAACCCATAATTTTCGTATGGAGTAGACTCTTTATTCAAAATGTCCACCTTATCCTACGTTTTGCACAGGTTCACCTGTCTGTGTGCAGTTCTGACCAGTCTGCCATAGATCTGAGGCCAAAAAGTCTAAAATCTGGACACAAATTCGGAATCCAGCCATGGGCAATTTTTGGGTGAAAAAAAAAACGGGTCCAAAAACTTCGGTTTTTCCCTCTGTATTTTGTAGTGCAACTAAAATGTCCAGATTATTTGCTATCATTGTAGAGCTACGTAAGTCTACCTTTCTATGATACCACCCACTTTAGTGTATCATGTATGACCTTGATGCTACAGACCTTGGAAGTAGACTACTAATTCTTGCCCTGTAAAGTCATCGCTAGGGGTTAATGTGTTAAGAAAAGCTTTGCCAAACACTGGCCTAGCCTAAAGCAATCACATATACACTGCTGAACTGAGCTCTTAAAAGCAATCACATATACACTGCTGAACTGAGCTCTTAAATGTGTTGTAGCAACAGGTGCTGTCACCAGAGGACCTTGGTGATCAAGACCAAGACTTGATAAAAATTGGCAAATTAAAAGAAATTTAGTTAAAATCAATGTTATACAATTATCTGATGTTGCGGCCAAAATAACAAATGGTCATTTGGTCTTTCAAATTTTTTCTTTAGTGGGGACTTCAATAACATATGCACACTTCATCAGAGCACGCCAACTATAATTATACATTAAAACAAAGCACTTTTCATCAAAGAAGCACAATAACAATGAAATCTGATGGACTGTTGCTTTTTCCAAAGTAACCGAAGACATTTTTTAAATTTGGTACATGCATCATTTTCTTCAGCTAACTGACTTGCTTATGTTAACAGTTTGCCTATAATATGGTTGGGTTCTATGCATCCCAAATTATCATTTTACAGTTGAGTCACACTTGATATGGTTTCCGCGTAAGTGTTTAAGAATATTTACGTTTGAAACACAGAGGTGACAACATTAGGGACCACTTGTAGGCAGATATGTTTGAGGTTATAAATCAAGGATATGGGTACAGTTGTATTTTTTTCATTCTTGATGCTTTTCATTATTAAAATAGTTTGGGGAGGGGTGATATTAACTGCCAGGGGTGTACATGTAGTCCTTGACTCTAATATTTATGTTTTGGGCGTCAAGGACATACAGTCTGAATAATAGCGCTTTGTAGCTTGCATTGATGTCAACTTACATCATACTGAAAAAACAAATTTTCAGGAATATTTTGCACACTTGGCAGCCCAAAATGATGCTTTGCTTGTAATTAAAGTTACAATGTTTTAGTCTGACTTTACTTACAATCTCTTTTTTCTAATAGATTCAAATTCACACTAATGGAGTTGAAGTTTCATTGGTCTATCTTCTAGTTGTCTGGAATGTGATGAAAGCTGGGAATGACAAAATCAGGTTAAGCGTAATAGTACTTCTTTAATGAAAAAAAATAAATAAATATATTAATAGTGAAGAAAGTGTTTAGATAGCATCATTTCGTTCAAGATTCTTATAATACTTTAGACCGATTTAAAAGCTTCCATCGCATTCAAGCCAACTCAAATATAGATCAACATAAGTTTATAAATGTCCATTTGCTTGTGGGAATTTGAATTTATCAGGAAAAAGACATCAGAGTACCAGTTAAGTCTGACTAAACATAATAACTTTAATTAGTAGAAAAGTGACAAGTATGTCAGATATTCCTGACAAATTTGACTTATCATTCCAATGTTAATCAACATCAGAACAGCATACACAGTGCTGTTATTTAGGCAGTAAGACTTCGACGTTCGAATCATAAATATCATGGTCAAGGTCTTACATTGGTGACTTCCAGGGGTGTAGACCGAAACTATAGTTGCAAAGTTGAGATAACTCAACATTAACATCAGTGACAACCATTCAGTAGGGTCTGATGTCATTACAACTGTTGTGTTAGGCGTTCATGTATGTGCTTTCCTGTACATTTTATTGTGGTAGTCCCAAATTAACTTGGAAAAGTTTTGGATTTATCAAATTTTGGATGAACTTTTAGAAACTAACGAAAACTACATTGTTTGTGCCTGAAATACTTTTATTTGTGGTTACCGTGATGTAATCTAAGTAATACAAGCAGTAACATACAAGTCAAGTGTCTTGCTGTGCTAATTTTAAAACACATGGCAAAAAAACCCAAACCGGATGTAATTATCAGTGGTGAGATGGATCATATTTCTACTTTCACTTTCTTTCATTTTCTTTTCATTAACTTTACAAGAAGTGAAAAAACAAATGGCATACCCGCAATGAGATATGAAAATATTCTTATTGCAGCTTCTATCTGACTCACTGTCTCCGGGTTTGTGCGAATAAATTCGGAATACTTTTCTTTTAATCTTTCTAAAAACTTATCAACCATGTTACTGGTCGCCATTTTCTCGCCTATAATATAACTCGTTCAGGAAAAAATTAAATCCGTACAAATGCTTATCACGACGACAACGACAATAATAATAATAATAATAATAATAATAATAATAATAATAGCGTACTGATTATTGATGACAACAACAAAAGAAAACAAAAGCAGCGTGTCCATGAATATAAATTTAGAGTCATTGCTTGACAGTTAAACTTTTTTCTTCAAAGTCCCAGCTACTAATTCATAAACTACCGTTCTACAAAATAAATTATGCTCCATGCCTACGAGAGAGAGAGAGAGAGAGAGAGAGAGAGAGAGAGAGAGAGAGAGAGAGAATTAAATTAATTAACAAACAACATGTACAATGAGTACCATAAAGCTGATTTACGTTAACGAGAAAAGTTATTAAAGTACGAGTAAAAACAGAGAAAGAAAACCACCTATCTAGATTTATATTTAATTTGTTTAATTTAAAACTTATTTATTTATCTCTTGCTTATGAGGCTATACATTTTGCGTTTAGTCATTCCTTCTTTTTGACGATTATTTAAAAAATAAAACATTTTTCACAAATGAATGAAATACATGCATATAGTGGCGAAATGAAGCAATAGATAGATAGATAGATAGATAGATAGATAGATAGATAGATAGATAGATAGATAGATAGATATGGCATCTATATTTTATTTGAAGAATAATATATAAAGTTTTAAACTGGTTAACATACATATAAAAGAAAGCGTGATCAAATGCATCATGTTTCTATTTTTTTTCTTAACACAGCACCATCCCCACTCCACCCCACCCACCCCACACTATATTTTTAAAATTCTAAATGTTAGCAACACTGCGTTATGTACATGTCTGCATTGAGCTCTGGGTTTATATATAAGGTGTCCTAAACATGAAAAGAGACTTCCGGTATACATTAGGGTAGAAACAGATCGAATGAGATCTAAATCATGTTATTTGTATAATTCAAAACATCAAACACATATTTAGAAGCTGCACTTATAAGTACAGTAAGGAAAACATCATTCGTTATTATTACTATTTTTTTTTTTAAAGCTACCGGCCGGTTGGTGTAAATATTGGATTTGAGGTCGTCTGCAGCCGACAGTAGAGTTATATGTTTTCGTGATAAACATGATTCTCTTGCAGTTAGTTAATAATTTGTAGACAATCAACAAGCGAGAAATAGATCCGACATAAAAACTTTGCCATTATTCCCAAAATAACAGAATAATACTGTTTAATTAAAAAAAATCGTCCCTAAAACCAAGATAAATGAAAAATCGATCTCCGACAGACTGCAAAATCAGATGGTAGTTTTGTACCAGGACGTGGAGAATCTTAGAGCGTAGTGATAAAGAAGTAAACTCCTTCAATTCCACGTCTTGCTTTTGACATTACTTACCGAAACACTTTTATGAATGATGAAACTATTGCTCTATTGTTTCTTCTCAAAAACCAATAACTAGATCAAATTCTTGTGCACATTTATATATGCAATATTTGTATAGTCCATGAATGCTAATGGAATGGTCATTTGTCCATCTTATGCCCTCTGTTTGTTATTGCTGCAGCATCAAAACTGCTTGGATGATTGCTATGAAAGACACATATATATCACATTTTCTTGTTGACATTAAATGAAAACGGTGCCACTTGAGAATGCAGTGGTCATGCATTGTAAACTTCACTTTCTTCAGTTTGGAAAATGAAAAGGACTGATTTTTAAAAAGAAGTACAATGAGCAATAGTTGTTTAGATGTTCTCAGTTAGTCCTGTTGTTGTATTGTTGCTGAAGGCAAAATGTATTGCATACATCAAATAACAGCAGGGGTCATTCTGCTAGGTAAAGTAGGTGACTAAGTTGCCTAAAAAATGCTAACTTTGCCTTCTGCTGTTGGGAAAGTGGAAACGACTGCCCAGTGATTTTTTTTTAGAGGTACATTGACTTATCATATATTTTGAGACGCCCTCTTGCCTCAGCCAGGTTAGTATAAAGCAAAAGGTATCCATCAAGCCATTCAGTGGCTAGGCCCAGTTTTGATATCAGTTACACTGACAAACTCTTGCACATTTACAGTCATATGTTTTAATAGCTGATTGACCATTAACCATTTCCTGTGTGTAAGTTAGCAGTTAGGCCCTTATCACTGCCAATGCATGTTTTCCTTTGATAAACACAAACTTGTATTTCGAACTTTAACAATAGTATGTAAATAGCAATTTGTGTTTTAAGAACAGAATCAGTGGTCTGTATATTTGTAGTGTCTCTTGTACACTATTTTGTGATAAAATTAGTTTGAAAATGTAAATGAACCAGTAAGGGTTAATAATGCTAGATATCGCTGTGTCTGGGAAGTACCGGTTTATTAGATTTTCTGTTTTAGTAAATCATCAGACAAATATATTTTTTTTAAAAATTAACAATTGATAGAAAGCTAAGCCTAGGTATTAAGTTATTTAAGATTTAGCTTTAAAATGCAATTATGTAGGGCAGAAATATATGGGACAGTCCTATGTTGTGGAATTTGAGAGACGTGTGCAATTTAAGGTCAAAGTTGTTTTCTGACTTGACTCATATTTGTGAAGATACAGAAAATCATAGCTGTGAAGCAAATACTATTTAAATATTTGCCTACAATATCTATAGATACATATACAAATAAATAAACCATACATTTACAATCCTATCATTGAACTGTTGTAATGAAGATTTATAAAGCGAGTGATTAGATTATAAAAAAAAAACTCGTTCTAAAAATAGCGCACTCACCTCTATGTTAATGTTTCAAAAGAAGGGTTTAGTTCATATATTGAGTATAAAGGAGCCATGTCTGTAATTTAATGCATTTAGTGTGTTATGTGTGAATTGTTATAGTAATGTTTTATCTGCAACAAAGAAATGAGTTATCATTTGATGATGAAAATATACCAACTTTGTGTTTTAGAACTTAAAGATCAATATATAAATAGAAATTTAAGTTTTTGAAACAGAATATATGAAAGCACTTTATAACCTGTACATCAGGGTTTATGCCCAATATATTGTGGTACCAATCTACGTTAATTGGTAGTTCGATTTGGTTCAGTAGGCCTGCAAATCTATTTTGATATCGGGTATAATATATTGTGACATTACAAAAGTCCATTAATCCTATTGTCGATCCATTAACATTTACTTGTTTGGCACATAATTTTCTGATTGTTAAAGAGATTTTCAGGAAGGTTTACCAGAGTATACATAATATTTTAATAAAACTATGCACAAATATATATCATAATTTTATGGTGTATTACATACCTTAACTTACCTCTCCGTTGGCCTAGTGGTTAGAGCATCTGCCTCGGATGCAGGAGGTCATGGGTATGAATCCCATTTGAGTCATACCAAAGGCTTTTAAAACTTGTACTACCAGCTGCCTTTCTAGGTGCTCACCAATTTAAAGGTTAGTGTTACGACTGGTTGACCTGGTGTCAGGATAATGTGATTGGGTGGGACATGATGTTACATGTCTGTGCTGGGCATCACTATAAACTGCCATACTGCAGACATCGAACCAATATGAATGAAAAATTGTTAAAACTACATTAAAAATCCAAATCACAAACACACACACATGTACCTTAACCACGCCCTCTGCTCAAGTTTTGGGTCATGGAAATGGAAAATGTCATTCTTTGACTTGTATTCTTGTATAGAATGTAAGTTTTGAACCATTAAAAATATTTTAATGAAACTTTGCCAATTATTTATCATGTATAAAAGGTGTGTTGCATACCATAACCATGCCCATGCCTCAAGGTCAAGGTCAAAGCAACAAAAAAAAAAGTAACTGATTTGAATTTTTTGAACCTACCATGTACTGTATGATGACTGGACAACATGTCACATACCGTAGTAATTTGCCTTAAGGTCAGGGTCATGGCAAGACAAAATATAAATCTGGTCTCAGACCATGTTCAAGTGCAAGATAAAGAGATTTTTAAATAAATACTTGTCTGTTATATATCTTGACAATGTTTTGGATAGATACAGTCATGCACATTGCTTCAGGTTCAGGGTCACAATCAAGTATGATACAAGTCATTGATATGATTACAGTGGAACCCCGCTATAACGCGCCCCGCCATAACGCGAATTCGGATATAATGCGGTCATAGCATGGCTCCCAAAATTTTGTATATTCATTCACACATGGAGAAAAAAAATTTGGAGAAAAGTAAAAAAAAACAAAACAAGAAATTAACTTCATTTTGGGCATGAGATTAGTTGTGACTTTTAAAATAATATGATCGTGGCATGGTTCCTGAAATTTGAAATTCATTTACGTGTATTTTTATCGGACCGTGAAAATATTTGTTTAACGTACGAGAAATAGTGTGTAAAATGTTTATTATAATTTGGTGGAAGAATTCGCTTATGACTTTTAATAATAAACGATCGGAACTTAACAATTTATCCAGGTTCTTTAAGTGATTTTGGAGAAGTGATCGTGTATGAATTCTAAAATAATACGATATATATATAACGTACGAGAAATAGTGTGTACAACGCTTGGCTTCTGAAATTTATCAATTTGAACAGGTTGTGGTGAAGCTCCGTATTCTACTTTAGAAGAGAAAACAGGTTTCATTAGGTTTTTGAATTGTTAAGCCGAAGTAAACATTATCGGAAGTGTTACTTATTACGGACCCATGAGTAAAGCCAGTAAATCGTCTTTGTGATTGTCTTCCATGAATTCTGTATACAGTCGTTGCTCAAACAATAGCTGACATGGGCTTCTTATTTAACTACAATCACAGCCAAGCAGCAGACAAAGCTGTGGTTGATACAAGAGTCGCACAATTTAACATCAAAGGACGAAAGCCGCCAACATGTATGCTGTGCTTGGCGGTGTGATCAAACAACAAACAATTGAAAGTAAATAATATCCACTTTATTATCTGTAAATTAAAAGGGTATGAAATTGTACATCCGTTCAGCTTAATTTTGTTTTATATAAAAAGTGATTCGTAACCATTGCAGGCCTTCATTACTTAGTTATCGAGCTTTATCTGTGTACGTTGTTTGCTTATATAAAAAAAATATTTTACTGTTATGGAAAAGCAAGTTCAAAAACGCAAGTCGTTTTCTGCTAAAGAGAAACTGTATGCCCTAGAGCAAAGAAGCAAACGTCATTGGATATATTTTTCAAGAAATGATGAAATTTAAATTTGGAACACTGACTTTGCACTTTGCGCAACGATTAATTTAGCAGTTTTCACATGTTTCTTTTGATGTTCACAAAATCTGAAATAAAAGTTATTTGCACACTGAAATCCTGCGATGATTGTTAATTATTCTTGCAGTTGTCATATATAAAATTTTAGCAGTATGAAATTTGTACAGACACCGTATGTAGACCCGGGAATAGCTGCATGCAATGACCATACGATATCAGACGGCAAGTAAATGGTTTCAATAATTTTTGTTCATCCTATATTTTACACGACGAATTCAGACTATTACAAAATTATTGAATATTTTAAATCTGTACGATTTTCAATGAAATTACATCCATTATGGATGAACTACATGCCACGACGTCACGGTAGCATACGGTGTTGATACACTTTTCATGATATAGCAATAGTCTGGTATTATCGGTCAATCTGTATTATCGTTCAAACAAATAAAAATTAGTAAATGTTTTTAATGCACAGTAATAACCTATAAATATATTAGCCATCGATTATTTTGAATATATCTTAATTAATGCATTCCAGTTAATATTCATCTGATGATAAGCCGACTTTTTATCATTGTACATGTATACACGTATATGTTCTCGGAAAAAAGTTAAATATTGTAAAACCCCGCATTAACGCAACCCCGCTTTTAACACGATCCGATTTTATGGACCCCGATGATCACATTATAGCGGGGTTCCACTGTATGTATACATTCTCTTTTTATAAAAAAATAAACCAAGTCCAATAGATGGTCTGTACCTTATCATATAGTAATCACTTCCATAACTAAAAGTAATGGTCTTATTGTTTAGGCTAATCTTTAAAAAAAAATTAAGATCAAACCATTATATTATTTAGTGGCCCACTGGGTTGCATCAGATCAGCATATAGATTCCCAGGGCATAGAATTTATCCAATCCTGGAAATGAAGCAGGATTCAGATATTCAAAGCTGAAGTAGAAGGGTTATTCTTTAGAGAATGTTCATATAGTGGTGTTATAGGTTGGATAGCAGTCTAATTGAGACTGGACAAGCAAATTCATTTGACTAGATGATGAAGAAAGCAAAAACAGCATGCTAGCCATCCTTTGAGAAACCTGAAGTTCAACAGAAAGAAAAGTTAAGAGCCTACTACCGGTACTTACTATTAAGGCCAAGCCTGGAATCCACACAGTC
Source organism: Unio pictorum (assembly GCA_030141615.1). Classification (NCBI taxonomy): domain Eukaryota; kingdom Metazoa; phylum Mollusca; class Bivalvia; order Unionida; family Unionidae; genus Unio; species Unio pictorum. Next base: position 6,378,512 of record JARLTB010000107.1, on the reverse strand, counting down.
ACTCACTAGTAAGGCCAAGTCTGGAATCCACACAGTCACTGATTGGTAAGACCATGTCTGAAATCCACACTGTCTTACTAATTAGACTAAGTCTTGAATCCACACTGTCATTTACTAGTAAGACCAAGTCTGGAATACAGACACTCACTAGTAAGACCAAGTCTTGAATCCACAAAGTCACTCACTAGTAAGACCTAGTCTGTAGTCCAAGCAGTCACTCCCTAGTAAGACTAAGCCTGGAATCCACACAGTCACTCACTACTAAGATCAAATATGAAATCTACAAAGTCACTCACCAGCAATACCAAGTCTAGAGTCCACATAGTCATTCACCAATAGGGCAAATATGGAATCCACACAGTCACTCACCAGTAAAACCAAAGTCTGGAATCCACACAGTGACTTATTAGTAGGATCAATACTGGAGTCTCACAGTCACTCACAAAGTAAGACCAAATCCGGAGTGCACACATTCACAAGTAAGGCCAAATCTGGAGCCCACACAGTCACTCACTAGTAAGACCCAATCTGGAGCACACACAGTCACTCACTAGTAAGACCCAATCTGGAGCACACACAGTCACTCACTAGTAAGACCCAATCTGGAGCCCACACGGTCACTCACTAGTAAGACCCAATCTGGAGCCCACACGGTCACTCACTAGTAAGACCAAATCTGGAGTGCACACATTCACTCACAAGTAAGATCCAATCAGGAGCCCACACAGTCACTCACAAAGTAAGACCAAATCTGGAGCACACACATTCACTCACAAGTAAGGCCAAATCTGGAGCCCACACAGTCGCTCACTAGTAAGACCCAATCTGGAGCCTATTGATGCTAAGGTTTCTGGTTTGGTAGCTTTGAAATTGGAGCATTGATTCAGCTAATTTCATTTCATTTTGATATGTATCAATTTCTTGGTGGATTAGTCTCCAGGACTGCTATAATAATCAGATTGAACTGATGATAAAGATATGAAATGCAATTGGCTTATTACCCTTTTGTTTCTTTAATGTTCTTCACCTAGATGCAAAGGTCAAGAGATGGGCTTGGTGGCCTGAAGCATAGGTGAAAATAGTGGGGGTATTCTTTTTGTGTTGAGCTGAAACATTAGTTCTTAAAGAAAACAATGAAATTATTCATTCTAGTTAAGAGCAGTTCTTTAATGTTCTCACCTATGGGCAAAAGGACAGTAAATGGCTTTGGCAGCATAATGCATACATGAGGATAATGGTGAGGGGGGTATTCTCTTTGTGTTGAACTGAAGCATTTCTTAATTAGTTCTGAAAGAAAACATTGAAATTATTAATTCTGGTAACTATCAGTCAGTAGGCATTGTTGTTAGCACTTCGCTGGTGCTGTTTTATAATGCAATCTCATTAGATTAATGTTAGATATATACTTTATACTATTTTAGTTATATGTTAAATAAATTTTCACTATATTTCAATCTGTATTGTAGGTCATAATGATTCGATTGAAGAGGAAGTACCTGACATTCTTGTTAGTTGCTGGAGCTTTTCCAGTTACATTCCTTGTGTATCTGGCCATAAATACAGATGGTAATATATTCATTTTATTTGGTCTAGATTGTATCAGGCCATAAATACAGATGGTAATGCATTCATTTTATTTGGTCTAGATTGTATCAGGCCATAAATACAGATGGTAATGCATTCATTTTATTTGGTCTAGATTGTATCAGGCCATTAATACAGATGGTAATGCATTCATTATTATGGTCTAGATTGTATCAGGCCATTAATACAGATGGTAATGCATTCATTATTATGGTCTAGATTGTATCAGGCCATTAATACAGATGGTAATGCATTCATTATTATGGTCTAGATTGTATCAGGCCATTAATACAGATGGTAATGCATTCATTATTATGGTCTAGATTGAATCAGGCCATTAATACAGCTGTTAATGTAATTATTTTGTGTGATCTAGATTGTATCAGGCCATTAATACAGATGATTATGCATTCATTGTATTTAGTGTAGATTGTATCAGGCCATAAATACAGATGGTAGGTATAGGACATGAAAATTGAAATACCAGTTTTTGCAAGTAAATCAAGCTATTTTTCAATGGAGATGCATCCAAGAAAGATAAAAATTCAGTCTCAGCTGTCTCTGTGATGCAGTGTGGCGTACTTTTGTGACATGAAAGGAGTTGGGGGTGGACAATTCTCAAAATGCAGTTTTGTCAATTTTTAAAAAAACATGGTCCTACTCAATTTCATGAAAATGAAAAGAGCCTACAAATCTGGATTGTGCCAGAAAACATGTTTATAGCTTCAGTTTTAATTAGGACAAACAATGAAAGCTATACCAAATCACACGTGTCGTCAGCCTGCTGAGGAATGTTTGTACCCTTTTCCCGAACCCATATTTATTTTCATGAAATGGACATTCATGACAACTGTTTCATGTTTGTATAAATTATTTCAACAGAATATTGCCATGCTTAATAAACACTAAAAAATTGGAAATTTGTGAAACAACCCCATATCATTGTTTACATCATTCTTTGGGGGCCCCGAGTGGCCGAGTGGTCTAAAGCGCTTTCCGTCACGGATCACTGCAGTCTCACCTCTGTCTTTGTGGGTTCGAGTCTAAGATTCGGCTAATGTAGTTATGTGAGAAAGCTTGCCAGTAGCTTCTCGTGGGTCGGTGGTTCTTTCCGGGGGTTTTCCCAGTTTCTTCTTCCACCAATAATACTGGCCGCCATGTATAGCCTATCATGTGCTGAAAAATGGTGTTAAACCCTAACACAAACAAAACAAACATCATTCTTTGTCATTATTTTGAATAGAGCTTTCTAGGACTAAATTCATACAGATATAATCTTGCCATGACACCATTCATTTAAACAAGTTTGTTATATAATTTGAAGAGAAGACAAAAACACTATGTTTGCTTATCTGAATGAAAATCGATATATATATATATATATATATATATATATATATATATATATATATGAAATAACTTCTAGAAGTTATTAAATCGAGTTTTGTACACTAACACCATTGAGTGACAATGGGGTCAATGTGCTAAATATTTGAGGGATAATTTGGCCAACGCATCGGTCATTGCAGATATGGCTGAACCGACCAGATAGGACTCCTGAATTGAGACTTTGTACGGTAAATAGAGGTTACTCAGAAATATGAAATATACATGGATATATTCCAAATTGTTACAAGCTTAAGACCTACCGTGTTTATTAGTATTACCTCCTCTTAATGTATGAAAATAAAACTTTTAAAATTTTCAACGCTTCGCAAAAATATTTTTTTTTCTTCCATAGGCCGCTTAATACCATAAACAAGTATCCAGATATGTATTCTGTTGGGTTCCAATAATTTTACATTCAAACGATCCAAATTTATCTCAAAATATGCCATAACAGCAAACCACTCTTCTGGAACCTAAGCAGCATCAGAAAATGGGAAGCCAGAAATGGGTATTTCCCCTGTCAGTCCTATACCTTCAGATGGTAATGCGTTCATTTTATTTGGTCTAGATTGTATCAGGCAATAAATACAGATGGTAATGTTATCATTTTATTTGGTCTAGATTGTATCAGGCCATTAATACTGATGGTAATGCTATCATTTTATTTGGTCTAGATTGTGTCAGGCCATAAATACAGATGGTAATGCATTCATTTAATTTTGTCTAGATTGTATCAGGCCATTATTACAGATGGCAATGCATTCATTTTGTTTGGTTAAGAATGAATTGCTCCATGAGTCTGCAGTGCTCACTTACCTTTCGCTTGAATTGGAATTATTACTATTTTTTCCTTCTTCCTCATCTCTGAATTTTTTAATTCCAAGTAGCTTTCAGTTATGGAATTTAAATGATTGGTTGGTTAATGAAACAAAAAATTGTCACATCAATCTGTTCTTATTTATTACTCCTGCTTTGGTTTACTGAAGTGATAATGCTTGTTTAAATAGAGTCAATAATGAAATGTTCTCCAATATGTTTTTAGTCACTGTGATAACACTTACAAATAGAGCCAATAATAAAATATACCAAAGTTGTCTTAGCCCCTGTGATAAGACTCTTACAAATATAGCCAATAATGAAATGTATTTGTCTTTAGTCACTGTGATAACACTCGTACAGATAGAGACAATAATGAAATGTATTCCAGTTTGTCTTTAGTCACTGTGATAACACTCGTACAGATAGAGACAATAATGAAATGTACTCCAGTTTGTCTTTAGTCACTGTGATAACACTCATACAGATAGAGACAATAATGAAATGTATTCCAGTTTGTCTTTAGTCACTGTGATAACACTCGTACAGATAGAGACAATAATGAAATGTACTCCAGTTTGTCTTTAGTCTCTGTGATAACACTCGTACAGATAGAGACAATAATGAAATGTACTCCAGTTTGTCTTTAGTCACTGTGATAACACTCATACAGATAGAGACAATAATGAAATGTATTCCAGTTTGTCTTTAGTCACTGTGATAACACTCATACAGATAGAGCAAATAATGAAATGTATTCCAGTTTGTCTTTAGTCACTGTGATAACACTTATACAGATAGAGACAATAATGAAATGTATTCCAGTTTGTCTTTAGTCACTGTGATAACACTCATACAGATAGAGACAATAATGAAATGTATTCCAGTTTGTCTTTAGTCACTGTGATAACACTCATACAGATAGAGACAATAATGAAATGTACTCCAGTTTGTCTTTAGTCACTGTGATAACACTCATACAGATAGAGACAATAATGAAATGTATTCCAGTTTGTCTTTAGTCACTGTGATAACACTCATACAGATAGAGCAGATAATGAAATGTATTCCAGTTTGTCTTTAGTCACTGTGATAACACTCATACAGATAGAGACAATAATGAAATGTACTCCAGTTTGTCTTTAGTCACTGTGATAACACTCATACAAATAGAGACAATAATGAAATGTACTCTAATTTTTCTTAGCCACTGTGATAACACTCATACAGATAGAGACAATAATGAAATGTATTCCAGTTTGTCTGTAGTCACTGTGATAACACTCATACAGATAGAGCAAATAATGAAATGTATTCCAGTTTGTCTTTAGTCACTGTGATAACACTCATACAGATAGAGACAATAATGAAATGTACTCCAGTTTGTCTTTAGTCACTGTGATAACACTCATACAGATAGAGCAGATAATGAAATGTATTCCAGTTTGTCTGTAGTCACTGTGATAACACTCATACAGATAGAGACAATAATGAAATGTATTCCAGTTTGTCTTTAGTCACTATGATAACACTCATACAGATAGAGACAATAATGAAATGTACTCTAATTTTTCTTAGCCACTGTGATAACACTCATACAGATAGAGACAATAATGAAATGTATTCCAGTTTGTCTTTAGTCACTGTGATAACACTCATACAGATAGAGACAATAATGAAATGTACTCTAATTTTTCTTAGCCACTGTGATAACACTCATACAGATAGAGACAATAATGAAATGTACTCTAATTTTTCTTAGCCACTGTGATAACACTCATACAGATAGAGACAATAATGAAATGTACTCTAATTTTCTTAGCCACTGTGATAACACTCATACAGATAGACAATAATGAAATGTACTCTAATTTTCTTAGCCACTGTGATAACACTCATACAGATAGACAATAATGAAATGTACTCTAATTTTCTTAGCCACTGTGATAATACTTGTACAAATAGAGCCAATAATGAAATGCAAAGCATCAGTTCAGAGGAATGACACTTGTAAAATAATGCAAGAATACCAGGCCAGTGACTAAGATTCCTAGCTGTGGCACAATATAGGTCTTTTTTTGGTAATGGCATCAGCATTGTAGTTGTCAGTATTTTATGTTAAGGTGTTAAAGGTGTTGAATGATTTTATAACCTTTGCATCGGTTGCAACTGAAATTTAAGTAAATTATTAGAACATGCTTGAAGTTTGTATTCTGATTGACCAGGTATGTCTTAATTTGTAGTATGTAATGTAAAGCTATATCATCTTAAATCCATTTACAAGTGAGAAACTGTGTTCCATAGAAGATGTTTTTCAAAGATAGTTAAAAATTTAGTGAAATAATAGAAATGATATACTGTAATATGTCTTGATAGTAGAAATAATCTTAAACTGACAAGCCTACCTTAAAGGTAACCTCTTATTAGCACTCGCTGGTATTAAGCAGCCACATTTTTACGAATCTGTCAGCTAATATTGTGCAGATATTAAAGGAAAATGATGAAATGGTTTTAGGCCTAAATCAAAAGATAGGAAAACAACATCAATCCCCTCTGTCTTATTCACCTAATACTTTGCTTAAAGGGAAGTAATATATATCTTTCAAGGAAGTTTATTGTTGTAAAAATATCATCCATGTGGCAGACACCTTACTGGTGATTCTTTTTCATCATCAAGAGTATTTATGTAAGTTGTCAGAAAATGTGTAACTGTTTATTAAAAAATTAATAAATAAAGTTGAGATAAGTTGGGACCTTTTAGAAGGGATAAGACCAATTCTGTTTTGTAGAATTAATTTCAGTGTTGTACTCTTAATATTATGTTTGCCAGAAATATTAAACTTGATACACTGTAGATCATTTCTGTAAAACATGTAAAAAAAAATAATCAGCAGTTTTGTGTACACTAATGATACAAAGCTGCAGTCATTGAGGTGGCCATCTTATAGAATGCATTTGTTTTTGTATCATAAATTCAGAGTCAGAAAGCGGTTGGTTACTGAACATGCTTTGTTTTTAATCTCATGTACAGATCCTCACAAGCTATACAAAACAGACACAGGAGTTGGCCAGATGGAGGAAAAATTGAGAAACAAGATTAGAATACTCGAGAAACAGGTCACCAGTTTCAAGACCCAACTAGGGTGAGTCCAAAAATTGTACACAAAAAAATATGAAAAATTATACAATAAAACCTATTTTTAACGATAACCCAACATAAAGTCATTATTATAAAATGGGCGTCTTCTATGCAGATTGTGTGTTTTTATGGATCAGTAGGACTTGACATAGTTGACCTTTACACACAGGTGGTTGCTGTATGCTGGTGATTTCTAAACCATTGTTAAATGTTTATTGTAACAGGTCTGTAGAGTTCATTTTTCTGGTAATTAGGATGTTGTAATGTCATATACCATATTTACAATATATTTTTTGGTGCTGTATGATTGTGGACATCATTTTTGAAAAAAACTAATATTTAAATGCCTTGTAAGTTTTTGGACACTGCTCCACTATAATTTTTTCAAAAGTTGATGTTTCTGGACACAATCTAGGAAGATCTGCTGCATCATTTTAATGTAAAATTTATAGTGTATTTGGCGTTAATTTAACTGATAGAAAGTTCACTTCATTTGGTCACCAATTATTTAATGTGATCATGAACTAACATGAACTAATATGATTTAAAATTCATTATCGTGTGTGTGTGTGTGTGTGTGTGCGTGCGTATACTGATATATAGATAGATAAACATTTTATATTAAGCCATACACAATAAGTAGCAATATCAGAGAATGAAAAGAAATATGATTTAATGCTGTAATATATTTAAATATATTATTCAGTTTCAAACAGCTTGTCCATAGTCTTTATAAGGTCTTCTGGCAAAACCACCTAAATTCTGTATCATATCATCACCCATATGTTTAACTGTCATTTCTGATAGTGTGTTTTCACTTCCGCTCAGATTGACACTCATGCAGCACACCTTGAATGTTTCATTATCATTGTGCACTTTTCCTTCAATGTATCCATAGCATTTACATCCCAGTCCAATACAGTCTGTTTGCTGGCTGTCTTGATCCATCATTGCTGCTTTCATCAGATGATTTTAATGCATTCATTGCATCCCTGATGTATTTAATCCAGCTATGGTGGAGGTAGCTCTTGACAGGTTTATTGATGCTCACATTTAGAGTTTGCAACTTGGATGTGTAGCCTCCTGGTATTATTGCTGGAACAACAATTCTGCACTGCAACTGTTTCTTCATGTCATCATTGATGTGAGCCCAGAAGGAGTCTATAACTAATAGTGATCGTTCTCTTCTGGTGAATGGCAAATAAATTTCTTCAATCCATCAAATCATTGCCATGTTGTCCATCAATGTTTTCTCTTGAACTGTGATAATCCACCCTTTTGGTACCTTCAGATCTGGATGTCTCTTTCCCTTGAAAATTATCACTGGGGTGTAATATGTCACAAGAACCCACAACCGTTAAATTGACAGTAATGTCTCTTCACTGCTGCAGTTTTGTTTCTTAAGCATTATTTTAGGGTTGTTTAATTTAAACTTAGCTGGTGGAGAAAAACGTATAGCAATGTGGTTCTGAACGAGGTTAGGTTTGGACCTTTTTAAGATTTTTCTTCTTTTTTTTGTATAATTTTATGTCTTTTATGTTAGTGTTTCTTCATAGAAAGGTGGTATTCACCCTTCAAGGTACAAGTATATGTAAAGGGAATAGTCCTTAGATTCTAAGATCTTTTAAGCTCTCAGTAAATGGAAATGTTTATGTTAATACTAATTATTTTATATGACATGAACCCAACTGCAAAGAGAGAAGATATAAGTCTGGTCCCACAGTTATGAAATGGCTTGAACACAGAAATTGAGTTTTTTTGGCTTGTTGGCTTTGATGGCATTTTGAAGACATTTTATTTGGCCCCTTTGTGCCAGGGGAATGAAAGTTAAGGGCCTTTCCTAAGTACATGTTGATTCATATGTCATGGGCTGGCCTGAGTTGGTATCAAACCCATGACCAAAGGAATGTCTGATGCTCTGCCAACTGAGCTACAATGGCTTCCTTGCACAGATATTAAATTAAGACTCAAAATGTTACATAAAATTAATTTAAAGTAACTTCTATACAACTTTGTTTTCTTGCTTATGGCAAAGTCACTCATGAAGTTTATTTAGTGGTGGAGTAAATGGATAAAGTGTCATGACCAGGGCATACTGTGGTAGCCAACTTTGGATGATCCAGTGACAGGATTCTTCTATTTGTGAGTCTTACACTTTAGTAACTGACCACTATATTTTATAAAACTGTTAAGATTCATATCAATATTCATTTCTCTTAGTATGGTTTATAATTTTTGAGTATTGAGTTCAGTTTTTGTGTCCAGTCATTTCTGTGTTTTCAGGACCTGTTGTTGGATAATATGCTGTCAGATCAGGAATTGCTCTGTTCTCTTAAAAATTATTCCCAAAACAAATAGTTTAGACCCAATTTTTTGTTGTCTACTTGATCTGCTGTCAAATAATGTGGTGTCAGATCAAGGTTTACAATGTCCCTTCAAATTTTAAGTACAGTGTTTTCTGGCCTATAAGTTGATACTTTTGGACTTGAAAGTCAGGTCTTCATCTTATACTCCGAATCAACTTATATATGCATTTTGTCATTGAAATTGCATCAACTAAAATATGGATTACGGTGCCTGGTATGCTATTAAAATTGCTCAATAATCAGCATAATCAAAAACAGGTCATATTGAAGTACAAGTTCTTGTTAAATTACTATGTCATTAAATTGTTATAAACTAACATGACTGCATTTATATTGATACATTTTGTCATTATTTAGTTTGTATTTTGCATGTATTTTCTTATTTCTCAAGCCAGTAAAAAATTAACGGTCTATACTCTATAGTGTACTGTACTAATTTGTTTCTTCCTAAACAATTATATGAATTAATTTTGCTTTATTCATCCTTTTTAACCATACCTCATTCTTCCTGATCACATTTTAGCAACTGGTTTTTTGATATTTGATTTTCCAGTATACTGTTGGACGCTCATGAGCGATTACCGGCACAGCTTTGTCATTGATCTAATTTATCCTACAAAGGGATGTAATCCATATCAATTTTGGTGTTCTATGATTATTTATAAAATACCATAGATTATGCTTTTTACTGAATCCCCCAAATCATGTTATTTATTGTATTTTGACAGTTTCTCAAATAAATATGGTTTAAATTAAACTAAAATCAGATATATACATGGACTACTCACAGATCATTAATGATCCATTTTTAGTTTCACATTTCAGTTTAAAGCAAATTGTAATGTGAACACATCACCTATGTTCATTCTTAACCAGTTGTCATTTCAGTGTCTTTCTTTGATTTTACTGGTAGTTGATAAATTGATAAATTGGTCTTTAGTTTCCAACAACAATCAAACCCAGTTGCCGTGATTGTTTAAATTCTGATATTGGCTTTGGCTACTGATACTAGTTGCCATACACTTTAGACCTTTAATTAACATAGCATATGGCTCTTGTTGCAATGGATATCATAATTGGGCTGTTTATTCAGCCATGTCAATTTGACAACAGAATATTGCAGTGCCTTGTACAGGAGTAAAATCATAAGCATGTTAGAATTGGTGATGCAATTTCACAATTGCCAGTAATATTTAATATCATATATTGACACCATTAATATTAATGAAACCAGAAGTTACATGTGTAAAATACGAAGCCAAGGTTTTTACCTGACCTTATCTTATACTTCAGATGGACATATATGTGGACGAAGGATGGAAAATTTACAAAATTAGTAAATTTGACTTATACTTTGAATCTACTTATAGGTCGGAAAATACGTTAGAATAAATGCTTTAAACCCACAATTTTATGTCAATGGTGCATGATGTTCTCATATAATGTGCAATTAGATTATTATATAATAGCAGATTTGGCTCAAAGCTTTTTTGCAGTTGTGTGGCTGTTATACACTTATGATGACAGTTGTTCTTGTATTTAATTTCTTTTGCAGGAGGTCCAGAAATCAGCTGCTGAATCTTCAGATGAATTTAGCTCTGTACAATGAGTCTGATCATTCTAAGAATGGAAGTAAAGTCAGATGTATTAACACAGAATCTGAAGTGCCAAAATGTGAGGTGAACAGAAAACAATCCAGTTTTGTTATTCCAAATTAATCCAGCTATTGCTTTGATGAAGTCGTTAATTGGAACCATTTTTTTTAATTTTAGCAAATCATTCAGAATCATAGTTGTTAATCAAACAGTCAGCTGATATAACGTTGCAGTCATTCCTCATTGTAAAGTGTATCAGTACAGTAGTCATCACAGATAACATGGGTAGTGAAGTCAGCTGATACCACATTGCAGTGGTTTCTCATTGTAAAGTGTATTAGTACAGTAGTCATCACAGATAACATGGGTAGTGAAGTCAGCTGATACCACATTGCAGTGGTTTCTCATTGTAAAGTGTATTAGTACAGTAGTCATCACAGATAACATGGGTAGTGAAGTCAGCTTATACCACATTGCAGTGGTTTCTCATTGTAAAGTGTATTAGTACAGTAGTCATCACAGATAACATGGGTAGTGAAGTCAGCTGATACCACATTGCAGTGGTTTCTCATTGTAAAGTGTATTAGTACAGTAGTCATCACAGATAACATGGGTAGTGAAGTCAGCTTATACCACATTGCAGTGGTTTCTCATTGTAAAGTGTATTAGTACAGTAGTCATCACAGATAACATGGGTAGTGAAGTCAGCTGATACCACATTGCAGTGGTTTCTCATTGTAAAGTGTATTAGTACAGTAGTCATCACAGATAACATGGGTAGTGAAGTCAGCTGATACCACATCACAGTGTTTCCTCATTATAAAGTGTCACAGAATGACCGAGACTTATAACATGGGAGGGTCATGGATTCTAATTTTTGGGATGAATGTAGTACACTCATTATAAGATAACCCTGCTTATAATGCAGTATACTCGATATAACATAACCCAGCTTATAACACAGTACACTAAAAATATGGTAACTTTGCTTTCAATGCAGTACATATAATATAAGGTAACCCTGCTTATATGGAGTACACTCAATATAAGGTAACCCAGCTTATAATGCAGTACACTCAATATAAGTTAACCCTGCTTATAAGACAGTACACTAAATATAAGTTAACCCTGCTTATAAGTCAGTACACAATATAAGTTAACCCTGCTTATAAGACAGTACACTAAATATAAGTTAACCCTGCATATAAGGCAGCACACTCAATATAAGTTAACCCTGCTTATAATGCAGTACACTCAATATAAGTTAACCCTGCTTACAATGCAGTCACTCAATATAAATTAACCCTGCTTATAATACAGTACACTGAATATAACTTAACCCTGCTTATAAGTCAGTATACAATATAAGTTAACCATGCATATAAGGCAGTACACTAAATATAAGTTAATGCTGCTTATAAGGCAGTACACTCAATATAACTTAACCCTTCTTATAAGTCAGTACACTCAATTAACTACCCTGCATATAAGGCTGTACACTAAATATAAGTTAACCCTGCTTATAAGTCAGTACACTCAATTAACTACCCTGCATATAAGGCTGTACACTAAATATAAGTTAACCCTGTATATAAGGCAGTACACTCAATAAAAGTTAACCCTGCTTATAAGGCAGTACACTCAGTATAAGGTAACCTTGCTTATAATGCAGTACACTAAATATAAGTTAACCCAGCTTATAATGCAGTACACTCAATATAAGTTAACCCTGCATATAAGGCAGTACACTCAGTATAATGTACCTATGTTTTTAATGCAGTACACAATATAAGGTAACCCTGCTTATAAGTCAGTACACTCAGTATAAGGTAACCTTGCTTATAATGCATTACACTAAATATAAATTAACCCTGCATATAAGGCAGTACACTCAGTATAAGGTACCCTTGTTTTTAATGCAGTACACAATATAAGGTAACCCTGCTTATAAGGCAGTACACTCAGTATAAGATAACCTTGCATTTAATGCTGTACACTCAATATAAGATAACCAAGCTTGTATTGCAGTACACTCAATATTAGTTAACATACTTGTAATGCAGTACACTCTATATAATATATCCTCATAATGCAGTACACTCAATCTAAGGTAACCTTCCTAAAATTCAGTAACCTGAAAATATGGTAACATTATAATGTAGTACACTCAATCTAAGGTAACCTTACTTATAATGCAGTGCACTCAATCCAAGGTAACCATGTTTTTAAAGGCAGTACACTATGATGGCTCCCCTCAGCATAATTATAATAACTTAGAGACTATATTTGTATTTGAGAGCAGTTTGCATTAAATGCATTATATCAAACTATACAAACATGAAACTGTACTTAAAGCTATGAGTTTTTGTTATCAGTTATTTAAATCTCATTATGTCCAAAAAGTACAAGGCAGGTTAAAGGTGGTTTTATAAAGACTGTCAGTCACACAATTTTTAGTAATCATCTTTTTGTTTTTTAAATTTGAGCAAGCTCATTAAATTCAGGAAAATATATTTATGCTTAAAATTGTAAATTGTGTGATCATATATATAGTTTAATGACATTAGGTGGCATAAATCTTGTTTCTAATTGCTGTGTGTAGCAAACATATGGCTATTGGCAATAATGACTTACTGTATTGAAAATTAATGATTTACAGTATAAAATCCTGACAACTTAAATTCATGGAACACTAATGATTACAATATTGAATAATAATGACTTACAGTATTGAAAATTACTGATTTACAGTATAAAATCCTGACAACTTAAATTCATGGAACACTAATGATTACAATATTGAATAATAATGACTTACAGTATTGAAAATTAATGATTTACAGTATAAAATCCTGAGAACTTAAATTCATGGAACACTAATGATATACAGTATTGAATAATAATGACTTACTGTATTGAAAATTACTGATTTACAGTATAAAATCCTGACAACTTAAATTCATGGAACACTAATGATTACAATATTGAATAATAATGACTTACAGTATTGAAAATTACTGATTTACAGTATAAAATCCTGACAACTTAAATTCATGGAACACTAATGATTACAATATTGAATAATAATGACTTACTGTATTGAAAATTACTGATTTACAGTATAAAATCATGACAACTTAAATTCATGGAACACTAATGATATACAGTATTGAATAATAATGACTTACTGTATTGAAAATTACTGATTTACAGTATAAAATCCTGACAACTCTTAAATTCATGGAACACTAATGATTACAATATTGAATAATAATGACTTACAGTATTGAAAATTAATGATTTACAGTATAAAATCCTGACAACTTAAATTCATGGAACACTAATGATATACAGTATTGAATAATAATGACTTACTGTATTGAAAATTACTGACTTACAGTATAAAATCCTGACAACTTAAATTCATGGAACACTAATGATTACAATATTGAATAATAATGACTTACAGTATTGAAAATTACTGATTTACAGTATAAAATCCTGACAACTTAAATTCATGGAACACTAATGATATACAATATTGAATAATAATGACTTACAGTATTGAAAATTACTGATTTACAGTATAAAATCCTGACAACTTACATTCATGGAACACTAATGATATACAGTATTGAATAATAATGACTTACAGTATTGAAAATTACTGATTTACAGTATAAAATCCTGACAACTTAAATTCATGGAACACTAATGATATACAGTATTGAATAATAATGACTTACTGTATTGAAAATTACTGATTTACAGTATAAAATCCTGAGAACTTAAATTCATGGAACACTAATGATTTACAATATTGAAAAATAATGACTTAGAGTATTGAAAATTACTGATTTACAGTATAAAATCCTGACAACTTAAATTCATGGAACACTAATGATATACAGTATTGAATAATAATGACTTACTGTATTGAGAATTACTGATTTACAGTATAAAATCCTGACAACTTAAATTCATGGAACACTAATGATTTACAATATTGAATAATAATGACTTACTGTATTGAAAATTACTGATTTACAGTATAAAATCCTGACAACTTAAATTCATGGAACACTAATGAATTACAATATTGAATAATAATGACTTAGAGTATTGAAAATTAATGATTTACAGTATAAAATCCTGACAACTTAAATTCATGGAACACTATTGATATACAGTATTGAATAATAATGACTTACTGTATTGAAAATTACTGATTTACAGTATAAAATCCTGACAACTTAAATTCATGGAACACTAATGATATACAGTATTGAATAATAATGACTTACTGTATTGAAAATTACTGATTTACAGTATAAAATCCTGACAACTTAAATTCATGGAACACTAATGATATACAGTATTGAATAATAATGACTTACTGTATTGAAAATTACTGATTTACAGTATAAAATCCTGACAACTTAAATTCATGGAACAGTAATGATTACAATATTGAATAATAATGACTTACTGTATTGAAAATTACTGATTTACAGTATAAAATCCTGACAACTTAAATTCATGGAACACTAATGATATACAGTATTGAATAATAATGACTTACTGTATTGAAAATTACTGATTTACAGTATAAAATCCTGACAACTTAAATTCATGGAACACTAATGATTTACAATATTGAATAATAATGACTTACAGTATTGAAAATTACTGATTTACAGTATAAAATCCTGACAACTTAAATTCATGGAACACTAATGATTTACAATATTGAATAATAATGACTTACAGGATTGAAAATTAATGATTTACAGTATAAAATCCTGACAACTTAAATTCATGGAACACTAATGATATACAATATTGAATAATAATGACTTACAGTATTGAAAATTAATGATTTACAGTATAAAATCCTGACAACTTAAATTCATGGAACACTAATGATATACAGTATTGAATAATAATGACTTACTGTATTGAAAATTACTGATTTACAGTATAAAATCCTGACAACTTAAATTCATGGAACACTAATGATTTACATTATTGAATAATAATGACTTTCATTATTGATTAACAATGATTACAGTATAAAAACTTCACTAGCCTAACTAATTATATCTTGTTTCTCCAATTGCATATTATTTATTTCAGTAATGATTTTTTTTGTCCAGTGATTGTTTTTTTTTTCCTTCACATCTTTGAAATTGTAAACATTATAGTATTAGTGGATTCTCATTTTTTATGGTTTTGGATCTGCCCATTAATGAGCTAGTTGTTTGAAACTTGAAAACAAATGCTGGTTTATTTTAATAACAGGAAGTTCAGCTGATTGTCAGAGCATAGAAAACAGCATGTTGTAAAGGTTAGAAACATTGGACCTGATAAAACTAGCCTCAAGCTTCAAATCCCAAGACACACGAAATTAGGTATCGCTACAGACCATGTTCGATCACGTGACATTTAAGGTGCCTATTGTTCGATCACGTGACATATTTAAGGTGCCTATTGTTCGATCACGTGACATATCTAAGGCGCCTACTGTTCGATCACGTGACGTATCTAAAGGCGCCTACATTTCACAGCGAACACACGGTAAATGTCGCAAAAACACATTTGTTAATTGTTACAATTTTAATGGTTGTACTAATTCAGAAACCTTCGTGGGCATGCGCAGAACAACTCGCCAAAGTTTTATCGCAATCGGATGAACAGTATAGGAACGCATACAACACAAACAAACAAACATTTTTTATATATATATATATATATATATATATATATATATATATAAACCTGCAATAGCTGGGGTTTTATTCATGGCTGTTTCTTATCCAGAGGCCGTTCATCGACCTGAGCCGCCTCAACCACCCTGAAATTCAATGTGGCGATGGCGTGATCAAGCCATCCGATGGGTATACTGTCAGTCTAGATATGACCAACGCGCATTTTCATGTCCCTATCCCACGAGTCACGGATATTTCTCCGTTGTGCTTGTTGGGACTCGGTTTATCTGTTCCAGGTCATACCTTTTGGCCTCAACTTCAGCCCTTGAGCTTGTACCAAGGTTATGGATTACATCGTCACCCTGTTCCGCTCGACTTCATCTATAGCGTCGGCAGTATACTTGGATGACATCCTCCAGAAACATATGTTAAGTTCTACTCTGCTCAAAGGCAGAAATGATCTTATATCACTTTACATCATATAGGCTTTCTTGTGAACTGGATAAAGTCCGATCTCTGTCCAGCCCAGAGTTTTGGTCCATCTGGGTGTGGAGTTTCTCCCCGATCTGAATCTGGTAAGGCTTCCTCAAGTTTGCGATCATCCAGATAATTGCACTCGTAAAGTCCGTTTCCAACAGGATGCGCATTTCAGCGAGAGAGTTGCATCTCCTCGGATTATTCAATGTGGCAGCGGACTTGATCCCACTCAGCCGTCTTTTTATGCACCCTTTACAAAGGATGTTGCTAGCGTAATGGCGCCCTTTTTAATTCCCTTCGATCCCACAATCATGCTCACGCCAGAGATACGATCATTCTCGATTCAGTGGCACAACCCCTGTGGGCTGTCCACAGGGATTACTCTGGAGATACCCCAGGCAGAGATAACGGCATGTTCCGCCGCTAGTACCTATGGTTGGGGTGCCCACCTGTTGCCGGACTAAGATACCGTCAGCGGCACGTGGGTGCCAGGGGCGAGCCGTCTCCACATCAACCTTTCAGAAATAACGGCTGTCATCAATGCCTTTCATTTCTGGCAGGATCAACTCTTATTGCAAACTGTCCTCCTTATGTCAGACAACTTTGTGGTGGTGCCTTGCCTCCTCAAAACAATGGGGCACCAATCACCAGACCTGTGCAATCTGATCTGGCAGTTTCTACATTGGTGTGACAATCTCCACCTCAGTGTACACATCAGACACATTCCTGGGAGATTCACTGTCCTGGCTGACACTCTATCCAGTCATTCACACGGAATGGTCACTCCATCAATCGGGCTTTTTTCCAATTGGCACACTTTGGGGACATCCAATGATCGATCTTTTGCAACAAGGTGGAATGAGTTGTCCACCTTCGTCTCGCAGGTTCCAGACCCAGAAGCTTGGGCTGTGGATGCTCTGTCAATCAGCTGGGAAGGGTTGTGGTCATTCTCCTACCCTCCCACGGTCTTGGTACTGAAAATAATCCAGAGGTTAAGGGGTCATAACTGTCAGATGATTCTGATTGCCCCTCTCAGATGGAACAACTCCTGGGTCTCCGATCTACTCGATCTGGCGATAGATCTACCCAGGAAGAATACAGTCCACCCAAATCTTAAGCTACTGCGGCCATGGGTGTTCCACCCCTGTCCAGACCGTCTTTATCTTCAAGCTTGGCTCTTGTCCAGACAGCCTTGCAAGACAATTTAAATCTTCGATTGTGGAGAGAATCTCGAGAGCAAGAAGGCCCTACACTCTGGAGACTTATGAGGGAAAGTGGCATATTTTCAGGGACTGGTACTATTTCATTAACATCGTTCCTCTGAGTGTCACAATCCCTCAACTGGCCGACTTTTTTCTCTGGCATTTCGAGGAGAAACAGCTGGCCCCAATTATTATCAAATGCTACCGCTCCATGATATCAGACACATTCTGCCATTATGGTACATGTGATATCAGCCATGACAAAGATCTGTCAGATCTTTTAGCCACTTTAGAGTTCAATCGACTAATATCCCTCACTCTGTTTCCAAATGGAATCTGTCCTGGGTTTTAACATGACTCAGTTCAGACAGTATTGAGTTTTTAACCCACAATTTGTTAAAGCTACTATCATGCAAATTGGGTTTCTTGATAGTCTTGGCTTCAGCATGCAGGGTGAGTGAGTTACAGATCCTTTCTAGTGACCCGAACTATCTACCGTTCAGATCAGATGGTTCGGTGGTCCTCTTGACGCAGCCAGGTTTTGTAGCCCAAAAATAGGTTATCATTCATTGGCAATCAACGAGTCATTAGCTCGCTTTCTTTTATAGATAAGTCAGGATCAGCAGCCATGCAAGATCCTGTTTGTGCACTCTAGCACCATTTAAATGCATAGAGGTGAGTCAGGTAACATACAAGCACCTCTTTCTTCTGGTGATAGCTGGGACATGAGATATCACCATTCAAGCCCTTGCTTCATGGCTGAAGTGGGTTATACGCTCTGCGTACTCTGAGGATTCACAAGATCAGAGTCCCCTCATAGAAGCTGTTGGCTGGCATGCAGAGTCAACCTTCTCCAGTTTTATCTTCAAGATTTGTCCTCGCAGAGGCAAACCTTGATTCTAGTAGGTCAGGTGTTGGCAGCCCAGATGCCCACCAGACCCATGTACAACAATCAGCACAGCCTATTAGCTTCGCTGGATTCGCCAGATAATTTTTTGTAGGTAAGATGATTTCAATAACTATCTTCTTAACCATATAAAGGGGTCACATATCACGTGACCCTGGGCTGTGTTGCTGATTAAAATTAGGAGACCAGGTTATCGTTTAAATGGGGAATCCAGCCATCATTCCCTAGAGGATACCCGGGGTGGCAGTCGGATGCTCCGCATTCCGTCCTCCTATTACCTATTCTCCTAAAGTAATGTGATCGGGGAACGTATTCATAGGAGAAAGCAAATTTTTTAGTAAATTGTTTCTTTGAGAATACTTACCCGATCACATTACTAAGAAACCCTCCAAACCACCCCGCCATGCGAGCATCCTCGTATATTATATACCACTCAGCTTAAAAACTGGCGACACCTAGTGGGTGGCAAGGGGAGGTAAGGGGCAAGAGTTATTGCCCTTTGTCTATATGACATAGACAGAAAAGATGAATTTTCGTCTTTTGATAGGGCTGGATTCGCAAGGTAGCAGGCTTATATCCCTAAAGTAATGTGATCGGGTAAGTGTTCTCAGAGAAACATAATTTACAAAAAAATTTGCTTTCAGAATGGAAGATACCATATACTGACTTCAGATATTATATAAATCAGCATGCTTCACATATTTGACAAAATATGCGGAATAAAAACTACGAAAACAAACTTAAAAACATCAAACATTGGTGAATGGCATCCCTGATAAAAATCAAGTCACAGAGATGGGGATGGTATCGGTCATATCTATCAGATTCGTGCATACTTACTGAAGGGTGAACTTTGACTGGAGTGTGTACCCTGACAGGGGAGCACATTCTTCTAGAGTGTCAGTATCAGCCTTCATGGACAGAAGAAGCTAGATGTGAACTGCTTGAAAAAATTGCATGAAGTTATGCCAGAGGAAGTTATTGAATCTTTAATGGAATGTGGTGTATACAACAAATTTTAGTAATATTTTAAGGAAATTACATGTGTTCACTTCATCTGTTATTTTACATACATTTTACAGGATTTTAACATCATTACATTTTATATTTGTTGTACCAAATTACACATTTATTTAGAAGGCTCTATCTTCCTAAATAATTATTCAGTTGACATGTACGTTGCTTACACTTTTAATCTTTCATTGGCACTACATAGCCACTTTTATTCTGAGGTGGTATAAAAAGCTATTGCATACATATGAACATCAGTTAAGGTTACAGTCTGTCAGAATCTTGTAATTTTGGGCTTGAGTTTCTTGAACAAAATGTTTCATAGAATGCAGGCCCTATTTTTACTGACTCAACCACATGCTTTGCCCTGCCCGGTTTATTTTTTGTTTTTGATCAAAATAAAAATACAGTTTACTGACAAAATATGAATATAGGTTTAAGTCAGTGGTTTCAGTTTTGTTCATTTTTTTTTATTTTTCTCAGGTTGGGGTATTAAGTGTTTCTCTTGTTTATCTGTCCATCTGTTCATCTGTTTAAGTTTAACATTGAACTCAGTTTTCAGGTGGAGTATTCATATTCCAGGAAGATGTTTTTTTAAAAATAAACACCATAATAAATCTGTATTCATCATACTTAAAAGTTTTGAACATGGGAGGCATGTGGACTTAAAAACTAAAATTTAGAACACTTGGCCACCCATGACCACTACAGTTTTCTTGAATTACTTCATTAGAAAGCAAAGTTGAATGTTTGCATGCTTCATTTTGTATGCCTTTGATATTTTGCATGTCCTTCTTGCAGGTTATACATGTAGCCATTGTGTGTGCGGGTCACAATTCAACACGAGACGTTGTAACACTGATCAAGAGCATCCTGTTCTATAAGAAGAACCCTCTTCATTTTCATTTCATCTCTGATAACATGGCTCAGCTCATCCTACAGACTCTTTTCAAAACCTGGATGTTGGCAGCTGGTAGGTGTAATTATTTTTTGGTTTGTTTGTTTGATTAGGATTTTTAATGTAGCTTTAACAATTTTTCAGTCATATTGCTACAATATCTGCAGTGAGGCAGTTTATAGTGATGTCTATCACTGGGACATCATGCCGCAGACATGTAGCATGATATGGATGGCCTTATCAACACGGGGTTTTCACTAAAATACTTTTTGTGATATGTTTTTTGTGCTAAATGAAAATGGTGCTGATTTGATGTTAATTATGGCAACCACAGCAGTCATATGGAAAGTCTGGTTATAATATATAGCTCCTCCATAATAGAATGGGATATTTACATGGGGTTTTCATTAGAAGAATTCTAATGTTGTCATCTTAGTCCTAAATGAAAGTGGTGCTGCTTGCAAATCCAATATAGTGGCCATCTTGAAAATCTTGTTTTCACTACTACTCCTAAATTTATGGTCACATTAATATGGAGTTTTTTCTGAAAAATGGTTAATAGTCCTTAATGAAAAATGGTTCCATTTGGATGGTCATTCAAAAAATGGTATTCCAATATGTTGGCCATCTTGAAAAAGTTTTTGACACTAATATGTCGATCATATCAGCAAGTAGTTTCTACTTAAAGACATCATCTGATCTCTTGGCCCTAAATGAATATGGTACCAGTGGGACATTTTATAATTTAATATGACCACCACAGCCATCTTGAAAAACTTATTATCACTAATTTTCATGAATAAATGGTCATATCAACTTGGGCTTTTGCTGAAAGACTACCTATGATGTAAGTGTCAGCATTTTTTGATTCTCACAACCTTTATTGTAATAAAAGTAATGAAAGAAAAAAAGCCATATAGAGTAAGAAAGGCTTTCTTTCAGTGTAACTTTGTTTTCAAGTTAAATTCTTACTTTTTTTATTTACTTTTAAGTTTTTTGGTTTCATTTTTAATTCAAGATGAAATAATAAGAACAGAGAATCATCATTGTTTTCAATTTTCACAGTTGAAGCCACCTTTTATCCAGCAGATACTGTCAAGGTAAGCAACCCATTATGCTTCTTGCCCTTTAATAATAATTATGCAATTTTCAGTTTTTAAAAAACTGTCTTACACAATCTATCTTTTTAAATCTAAACTTGACGCACTTTCTTAGCTCATTAATAATTTTAAGACTTTAATTTTTACAAATCTCCTCTTCTTGTAGGTATTTGGTCTGTATTTATGTACATAGTAATTGTTCATGTATGAATAATGACCATACATGGTGACTTGGTACAGATGCGTGTTGTCTGATTACTTGGGAGAGAAATTTGAATTATTGGGTTCAGACTTTTTGTTTCTGTATTCTAGCAAACAGTGCACACAGAAAAACACCCATAATCCTTCAAGTTAACATTTGCACACAGAAAACCACTATTTTATAGCCAGATTTAGTATGCAGATTGCATGTAGAAACTGACATGTATAGTTTCTGTAAAGGATTGTTCCATGTGAATATTTTTTGAATACCCAGGGTTTGAACTAGTTTATCATGAATAATGTTAATATCATTAAAGTAATGACAAGATTATTTGTAAATTTCAGTATGTTCATTACTGACAGACACTACTGACTTACTGGTACAATAAAAAAGAACCATTGTATGAATCACTCTTAACAAATAAATTGGTAACTGGTATACCTATGATACTGTGTAGCTCTAGATAAAAGGCATGATATAGGCAATAGAAGTGTACTTAAGTAATACTATTAACAAAAAGAAAGCATGATATAGGCAATACATGTGTACCTATGTAAAATAATACTAACAAATAGAAGGCATGATACAGGTAGTAAATTTGTTTTTGTTGTTGTAGGGTTTAACGCCATTTTTTCAGCACACGATAGGCTATATATAGCGGCCGGTATTATTGGTGGAGGAAGAACCCAGGAAGTAAATTTGTACATAATAATATTAACAGACAGAAGGCATGATACAGGCAATAAATGTGAATCTAAGTAATAATGCTAACAGAAGGCATGATACAGGCAATAGAAGTGTACCTAAGTAATAATATTAACAGACAGAAGGCATGATACAGGCAATAAATGTGAACCTAAGTAATAATACTAACAGAAGGCATGATACAGGCAATAAAAGTGTACCTAAGTAATAATATTAACAGACAGAAGGCATGATTCAGGCAATAAACATGAACCTAAGTAATAATACTAACAGACAGAAGGCTGATATAAGCAATAAAAATGTACCTATGTAATAATACTAACAGACAGAAGGCATGATATAGGCAATAAACGTGTACCTATGTAATAATACTAACAGACAGAAGGCATGATATAGGCAATAAATGTGAACCTAAGTAATAATACTAACAGACAGAAGGCATGGTATAGGCAATAAACATGTACCTATGTAATAATACTAACAGACAGAAGGCATGGTATAGGCAATAAAAATGTACCTATGTAATAATACTAACAGACAGAAGGCATGATACAGGCAATAAAAATGTACCTAGTATGTAATAATACTAACAGACAGAAGGCATGATATAGGCAATAAAAATGTACCTATGTAATAATACTAACAGACAGAAGGCATGATATAGGCAATAAAAATGTACCTATGTAATAATACTAACAGACAGAAGGCATGATATAGGATATAAATATGTACCTATGTAATAATACTAATAGACAGAAGGCATGATACAGGCAATAAAAATGTACCTAGTATGTAATAATACTAACAGACAGAAAGCAACAATACTTTGATAACTTCTCATTTTATCTCCAGGAGGATGTAGCATGGATCCCTAACAGACACTATTCTGGAGTGTACGGACTCCTAAAACTTGTGCTTCCCAAAATTCTGCCTCATACTCTGGAAAAGGTAATACTATTTTGTGGTGTCCATTTTAATGTGGAGCAGGACATGATAGTAATTGCTTTTCTACTGGCATTGCTTCATGATGTGAAATTATTTTTATTTGGTAATATTTCCTAAAGAATTTAAAAGATTCCTATCATTCTTGGTGTGATTTGGTATTGTTCTAAGACAGCTTATTTTATGACATGCTCACTTGCCCCACTGACCTGGAGTCAAGGCCACAATTGTAGAAAATTTACTAAGGTTTTGGTTGAAGTTTTTCTATTTGTTTATGTTTCATAATTCCTTTGATTGATTCTCATCATAGTTGGCATGAATCATTATGAAGCAAATACAATCCCTGCAATGCCTGATTGCCCTTTGTACCTTCATGAATGTTCTTTAGAGATTGGAAAAAATTTTAAAAATAATTTTGCTACATGTTCATCTTCCTTTTTAATATCTTTTAGCAAGTTCACAGTCATAGAGAAAATTTATATCAAGATTTTAGTTCAAAATCTCTCATTTGCTTATATATCCTGCACCTCTTTTTCTTTTTCTTCCATACTTAGGAGTAGAGTTATTGTACTGTTCATGCATTAGCATGGGCTTCGGTGTCCTTGTAGATAAAAGCATATACATATGTACAACCTCACTGCATCTTAGCCATTCTTTCTGTCTAACTTTTACACATCTGTTTGGAGTGTGTTTCATAAAAAAACTTACCCCGTTGGAGAAGGATATTTCATCTAAATTGTATATAGTCATAAATTAACTGTACAAAAAAACATAAAATTGTTTGCTTTTAGCTCAGGAATTTTTTAAAACTTTATTCATACTGTTATACTCAGAATCATCAAACTTGGTGATGGATAAATCTTGATGAGTACTACACAGTCATAACAAAAGTAAGTCACTGTGGCCCATATTTCATTCTTCGCTTAATTTAGTTGCATTAAGTTTAATTCTCAAGATGTTCATAATCGAAACATCAAATTTGATGTTTATATGTATCTCTGTTACAGCAAAGGAAGGTCATTTGTGACCTGCATTTCAGTTGTAACTAGGTTAGCAGAGGTCTCGGAAATGCTTAATTACGCGTATTTGGATGCAAATATTTAGTCTGGGATGTAGACAATCACCCGTGTAGGAGTCCTCCATACACATGCAAATAGCTGGGTGGCAAATTCAAAGATTTTCCAGCCCTGCTTCAACAACCTATTGAGTGAGAATATGTTGATTACTTTATCATTTTAGCTGTGCTGGTATTTACAATGACAGAATTCAGTGATAAAAATAGCCCCCAGATGTGTCTGCTGTATTTATAAGAGTACATCAAAAGAACATGTTGCAATAGCTGGGCGGCATGTTCAAAGACTTCGACTAGCAGCTTGGGTGGGAAAATGTGCTGAAATTTACAACGACTGAATTCAGAGATGGAAAGATTCAGAGATGTACATGTGGTTATTATAATACAGTAGAACATCGTTTATCCGAATCAATTGGGACCGGACACCGTTTGGATACGCGATTGTTCGGATAACCGAAAACCGAATGCGATCCATGCAGTATATGAAACCGGACACTATACGAATATTGAAAATCATCACATGCGGGAAACGTGCGTGAAGAAAGAGCAAAATAGGTGCAAAATGTCGCAATTTTACCTTTATTGTGGAAAATAATCACCTATTTTTCGCTGTACATTGTAAACCTTCGTTTTTTCGCTGCAAGGTCTCTGATTCTCTTGAGCAGCAGTAGTTGAGTAGGACAGCACTCTGATTGTTGTTCGTACCACTCCATATCTGTCTCTAACGCAGCAAACGCGTCAGCATTTGATGGACCCATGCTACTTTCGTTGTTGTTGTTGTCCTCGTCTTCATCCGTTTCATCGTCGATAGGGTCGGATTCTTCTTGCATGGAAGTCACAATCTCGTCATCATTTAGCATTTGAAATCCAGTCTTCTGCATAGCATGCCATCCAGGTTTCTACATCTTCTTCATTGCATTCTTGAAATCCTGGGATCGATTGGACAAAGTCTGTAATCTCCTCCCTGTGGTCGTCATTGGAGTCTTTTTCGCCTTCTAAATCTGGCCACAGCTTATTCCATGCATTTTTCAGGTTCTGTCTTTCGAGCGAGTCCCACGCCTCGGCTAACATTTAGCAGGCGTCTTTCATATTGAGCTTGGTAGCAAAAGCAGCAACACTTTCTTCGTCATTTTCTGCCAAAAGTAATCTCCGCAAAACTTGTTTCCTATAAATTCTGTTGAGCTTTTCAATGACGCCTTGGTCCATTGGTTGCACCAGCGCAGTGACGTTTGGTGGAAGATACATCACGCTAAAGTCGTCATCAATTGCATTGAGAATTTCGACAGGTGGGTGACAGGGAGCATTATCGAGAATCAGTAAAACTTTGCCTGTTTTCCCTTCACGTTCACAAAGTTTCTTGACGTTGGGAATGAAGTCTTTAGAGTACCATTCAGAAAAAGGGCAGAGTTCATCCACACACTCTTTTGCGCCTTGTAAAGAGTAGGAAGGCATGAAACATTTTGGAAGCATCGAGGCTTCTTAGATTTGTCAATCACAAGCAATGGCAAAGTGTGTGTTCCACTAGCGTTCGCACAAACCATGGCTGTAACACGTTCCTTGCTGACTTTAAAACCTGGTGCTGTGGACTCCCGTTTTGAAGCCAATGACTTTCTTGGCAGAGCCTTCCAATTTACTCCAGTCTCGTCTACGTTGTAAACGTCGTCTCTGGAGTAACCTTCTTCTTCCACATGCTGCAAAAATGTTTCCTTAAACTTGTGGGCAGGATTCTTATCGCCAGACAATGATTCGCCTTCAATCTGCAGTTCCCGTATCCCATGGTGCGATTTAAAGTTCTGTAACCAACCAGTGCTAGCTTTGAAATCAGCCGAACCGCCTAATTTCTCGTTAAGTTCCAGAGCTTTTTCGCACAACAGAGGGCCCGATATCGGGTCCCCTTTGCTCCTTCTTTGTGAAAACCACAAGTAGAGTGCACGATCAAGAACAACATTGTTTGCTTCCCTCATGGTTTTCCTTTTCTTCGAGCCATCTTCTGAGTCAAGTTGTGACGCAAAATTTAAAATGGTTTCTCGGGCTATTTTTTATGTCAGAAATTGTTGACTTTCCAACATTATAAAACTGTGCTAGAGACGCTCCACTTTCTCCCTTCGCGAGACGGTTCAATATTTCAAGTTTTGTCTCTATGTTCAAGACGTTGCGCTTCCGTTTTGAATTCGAAGCCATAGCAGTTCACAACTCAACAGAAGAGCATGTATACACCACCTCACTTGGAAACAAACTGACCTAATATTCCGTGCAGATGTTTACCAAATCCAGAATTTCCTCAGGACTAGGGCGAGTTAGAAGGGCTTAAATTAGAAACGCTTTCTGACGCCTATAACGGGATCGTTACGTGTATCTAAAACGAGTTTTGAGATTCTTGAAAAGGGATTAGTGTCAACTTATCAACTGAAATTCCCCAAATATCCCTCACCTTGGGTTTTCCCGTCACTTTTGGCCTCACGCGAAATAACTGTTGAGCATTGCACTGTTCGAAAACGTATTCATATACATGTACAGTACATGTAGTTGATAAAAAAAAACTGGTCCGGATATTTGACGCTCCGTATAATAAACGTTCGGATAAACGACGTTCTACTGTATTATACAAGTACACCAGAACTTTAGCTTCCATTATTATCTTCATTTTTGATAGTGGGCAAATAAATAGTGCACGTGACCTCAAAATCAAAACATATCAAGAATTGGACAAAACGTTGGTTGCAAATCTTGTATTTGGGGTTAAATGGCAAACTGAAAAAGATTTTAATGAGATTCAGAAGAGTGCTGAAGTTTCTAGAACTGATAGTTTGGATGGAATAGTAGCCAAGTGTAAGAAAGTGTGTGATGCCTGGCATAATGTTTGAAATACGACCATTCATTGGATTGACAAAAATCAGTCTCACCCCAAAGGACTAACAAGAGTTACACCACTGTCAGGCTATTCAGTGCATCTAAAGTCACCAATTTTGGCACAAAACCCAAACCGAATTCAATTGATGAAAATAAAATTCTGAAATGCTTACCAGTGAAAAGCGGCAATTATCACCAGAATATTAGATTCAAAATAATACAAAGTTTGGACAAATGGGATATCACCCCTATAATTCCACGACTCAAGATATGGCGGCTATTCTGCGCATGGCTTTCAAAAGATGTAATGTTTATGCATCAGGTTATGGAAACAAAATACATTACTTTGGACTCTTTCTGGCATTTCAGCCAAAAATTAAATTTTCAACCAAAATAACATGTGATCCATTGTTTACAGAAATGACATATCCTTGTGCAGAATTACCAGACACACCGAATACGCCAACACAGTTATACATGTGAGTGTTATAAAGAATGTGGAAATTAAATGCAATGGCAACCATGAGTTCTTCTAATCTGCAAAGTTCAACATTGTCTGGGATGAAACTGCAACTTTTGCTAGTGGGACTCCAATTATTACCAAAATGGGAGTCCTGGACTCTTAGTTTTAAAATCCTAGCGAGACCTCTGGTTATCCTAAGCTGGTGATTTTAGTTCAAAACAAAATAAATTCTTTGTACTGTGTGTGTGTGTGTGTGTGTGTGTGTGTGTGTCCTGGTATATCTAGATTGGTGAGTTGATGCATTTTGGTCTTCACTTTCATCACAAAACTAGAGCACTGATAAAATTTTACACCTCACTGACTGGTTAAAGTTGCTGTCTGTTCATGCTTGAATCATAAAATAAATGATGGGACTGCCAGTACATTCATGCTGAATATGTAACTAATGTATACTTGTTTTATTTTCTGAGCAATTTAACAGGTAAGTACTAATAAGTGGGTTTTGTGCATAACATATGTGATGAGAGAAACAGTTTAACCAAGGGGATTATGTTAAATAATTTTGCTACAATTGCAATAAGAAGCTCTCATTCCAGAATTCCATGATCTCAGTCATTCATGTAATGTCTATATCAACACTTTTTATATTCTTTTTATTCCATCCAGTGATAAAAAATAAAAATGATACATTTTAATAAATCTTTCTTTCTTTATTCTAGGTGATAGTGTTAGACACGGATATTATATTTGCTACTGACATAGCAGAGCTGTGGAAAGTCTTCCATATTCTCAAAAAGCAGGTAAGGATTTTCTTGCACAATAGGATGCAAGGCCAAGTGAGCTTATGATATGGTTCTATAGCCAATGTGGATTGTCCCTGTCCATTGTTTGTTTATAATCCAAAACATTTTTTAACAACTGTTTGAAAATTATGAAGCGCAGTTAAACCATATTTAGTATTAAACATGATATTAAGATTTAATTTGAAACTTGTGCTGAACTGCACTCAGATATTGTCATAATCAATACAAAAATTCATTCAGTGAATCCTGCTTTAAAATAGCTGAATAGAAATTACCCAAATTCAAAAGAGAGTATTCTCAGTCTGTTGTTCCTTGCAGGTGATGCAGACATTCCCTGAAACATAGGCACTGGGGCCCCAAGTGGCTGAGTGGTCTAAAGCGTTCTTCGTTATGGATCACTGCCACCTCACCTCTATCTGCATGGGTTCGAGTCTCGGATTCGGCCAATGTGGGTATGTGAGAAAGCTTGCCAGTAGCTTCTTGTGGGTCGGTGGATTTCCCTGGGTTCTTCCTCCAGCATTAATACTGGCCGCCATGCATAGCCTATCATGTGCTGAAAAATGGCATTAAACCCCACTGCAACAACAAATAGGCACTGTTAATAAAAAAAAAAGCAAATGTTAACAACTTTTCAGAAACTGCTAGACAGAATTTTACCATATGTTAAAACATTTGGGAATGTCAACCTTTCAAATTTTTACATATGATCACAATCAGTAAATATAACTGTTGTTATGAAAGAAAAGACAAGGTTTCAGGCAACGAACTCAAAGTATGGAAACCTTTAAATAATTTTTAAAAGAAAAAATTTTACTAAAATTTTGCAAAAAGCATCTTGTTACAAAAGAGTCCTCGCAGGTGTACTCAGGTGATGATAATCCATCATCAGACTTGGCAGCCATTAGAAAAAAACTAAAAAAACTAAAAATGACTTCTTCAAATCTTGTCAACATATTTTGATTGAATTTGACAGGAAACAATCTATTAAGACAGTCAAATTCTATACAAGTGATGCCAATGTACTGTTAGATAGGGTCACCATTACTAATAATAGAAAAACCTTTAAATGATAAAAAAAAAAAACAACACAACAGAATTTCACCACTTTTAACTGAAAGCATTCTGGCAAAAAAGCCTTTTCAAATTTCTGCAAATCATGCCAATCTGTTACTCAGTACAGGCACTGCTCAGCATAGAAAAATCTTAAATTACTTTTTTTGTCAGTACTGATGAATAAAAATTACCCATATTTGACAGAAAAGCAAATTTTTTAGTAAATTATGTTTCTCCGAGAATACTTACCCGATCACATTACTTTAGGGATATTAGCCTGCTACCTCGCAAATCCAGCCCTACCAAAAGACGAAAATTCGTCTTTCCTGTCTATGTCATATAGACAAAGGGCAATAACTCTTGCCCCTTGCTACCCGCTAGGTGTCGCTTCTTTAGTTTTTAAGCTGAGCGGTATATAAAACACGAGGATGCTCGCATGGCGGGGTGGTTGGGAGGGTTTCTTAGTAATGTGATCGGGTAAGTATTCTCGGAGAAACATAATTTACTAAAAAATTTGCTTTCTCCTTTGAATACGTTCCCCGATCACATTACTTTAGGAGAATAAGTAATAGGAGGAGGGAATGTGGAGCATCCGACCTCCACCCCGGGTATCCTCTAGGGAATGATGGCTGGATTCCCCATGTGAATGATAACCCGGTCTCCTAAATTTCAATCAGCAACACAGCCCAGGGTCACGTGATATGTGACCCCTTTATACGGTTAAGAAGATAGTTATTGAAATCTTCTTACCTACGAAAATTTATCTGGCGAATCCAGCGAAGCTAATAGGCTGTGCTGATTGTTGCACATGGGTCTGGTGGGCGTCTGGGCTGCCAACACCGGACCTACTAGAATCAATGTTTGCCTCTGCGAGTACAAACTTGAAGATAAAACTGTAGAAGGTTGACTCTGCATGTCAGCCAACAGCTTCTATAAGGTGACTGATTTGCGAATCCTCAGAGTACGCCGAGCGTATAACCCACTTCAGCCATGAAGCAAGGGCTTGAATGGTGATATCTCATGTCCCAGCTATCACCAGAAGAAAGAGGTGCTTGTATGTGACCTGACTCACCTCTATGCATTGAAATGGTGCTAGAGTGCACAAACAGGATCTTACATGGCTGTTGATCCTGACTTATCTATAAAGAAAGCGAGCTAATGACGACTCGTTGATCGCCAATGTATGGTAATCTATTTTGGACTACGAAGCCTGGCTGCATCAAGAGGACCATCAAACCCTCTGATCGGAACGGAAGAGAGTTCGGGTCACTAGAAAGGACATGTAACTCGCTCACCCTGCATGCTGAAGCTAAGACTATCAAGAAACCCAATTTGTATGATAGTAGCTTTAACTAATCGTGGGTTAAAGACTCAATACTGTCTGAATTGAGTCATGTTAAAACCCAGGACAGATTCCATTTGGAAACAGGGTGAGGGATATAAGTCGATTGAATTTTTAAAGTGTCTAAAAGATCTGACAAATCTTTGTCATGGCTGATAGCACATGTACCAGAATGGCGGAATGTGTCTGATATCATGGAGCGGTAGCATTTGAGAATAACTGGAGCCAGCTGTTTCTCCTCGAAAAGCCAGAGAAAAGTTGGCCAGTTGAGGGATTGTGACACTCAGAGGAACAATGTGAATGATATGGTACCAGTCCCTGAAAACATGCCACTTGCCCTCGTAAACCTTCAGAGTAGAGGGCCTTCTTGCTCTCGAGATTCTCTCCGCAATTAAAGATTTAAATTGTTTGTCTTGCAAGGCTGTCTGGACAAGAGCCAAGCTTGAACATAAAGACGGTCCGGACAGCGGTTGCTTGCGAATACTTGTGCTGACTGTAATCTTCCTGGGTAGATCTATCGCCTAGATTGAGTAGATCGGAGACCCAGGAGTTGTTCCATCTGAGAGGGGCAATCAGAACCATCTGACAGTTCTGACCCTTTAACTTCTGGATTAATTTCAGTACCAAGACCGTGGGAGGGTAGGAGAATGACCACAACCCTTCCCAGCTGATTGATCGATCATCCACGACCCAAGCTTCTGGTTCTGGAACCTGTGAGATGAAAGGTGGACAACTTGCGATTCCACCTTGTTGCAAAAGATCAATCATCGGACGTCCCCAAAGTGTGTCAATTGGAAGAATGTTCGATTGATGGAGTGACCATTCTGTGTGAATGACTAGATAGAGTGTCAGCCAAGACATTGAGTCTGCCAAGAATGTGTCGGAATTGTACATTGAGGTGGAGATTGTCGAACCAATGTAGAAACTGCCAGCTCAGATTGCACAGGTCTGGTGATTGGTGTCCCCATGTTTTGAGGCAAGGCACCACCACAAAGTTGTCTGACATAATGAGGGCAGTTTGTAATAAGAGTTGATCCTGCCTGAAATGAAAGGCGTTGATGACAGCCGTTATTTCTGAAAGGTTGATGTGGAATGGGCTCGCCCCTGGCACCCACGTGCCGCTGACAGTATCTTAGTCCGGCAACAGGTGGGCACCCCAACCGTAGGTACTAGTGGCGAAACATACCGTTATCCCCGCTTGGGGTATCTCCAGAGTAATCCCTGTGGACAGCCCACAGGGGTTGTGCCACTGACTCAAGAATGATCGTATCTCAGGCATGAGCATGACTGTGGGATCAAAGGGACTTGAAAAGGGCGAAATTACGCTAGCAACGTCCTTTGTAAAGGGCGCATAAAAGGACGGCTGAGCGGAATCAAGTCTGCTGCCGCATTGAATAATCCGAGGATCTGCAACTCTCTTGCTAAATGCGCATCCTGTTGGAAACGGACTCTACGAGTGCAATTATCTGGATGATCGCAAACTCGAGGAAGCCTTACCAGATTCAGATCGGGAGAAACTTCACATCCAGATGGACCAAAAATCCGGATTGGACAGAGATCAGACTTTATCCAGTTCACAAGAAAGCCTATATGATGTAAAGTGATATAAGATCGTTTCTGCCTTTGAGCAGAGTAGAACTTGACAGATGTTTCTGGAGGATGTCGTCCAAATATACTGCCGATGCCATAGATGAAGTCGAGCGGAACAGGGTGACGACGTAATCCATAACCTTGGTACTAGCCCAAGGGCTTAAGTTGAGGCCAAAAGGTATGACCTGGAACTGATAAACCGAGTCCCGACAAGCACAACGGAGAAATGTCCGCTACTCGTGGGATAGGGACGTGAAATGTGCGTCGGTCATATCTAGACTGACAGCATACCCGTCGGATGGTTTGATCACGCCATCGCCACATTGACTTTCAGGGTGGTTGAGGCGGCTCAGGTCGATGAACGACCTCTGGATAAGAAACAGCCATGAATAAAACCCCAGCTATTGCAGGTTTATTAAGATATAAATATATATATATAAAGGCATCCTTCTCCCGGTCTGACGATACATCCATGAAGAGGGGAGAGGAGGGGATGGATAAATGAAGTCCCAAGTCCCTCCAAAATGACCTGAATCACCCAAATGTTTTAAGGTAATAAAGTGGTCCTGAAATTGCAGGTGGCGGCTGCCCACAGGTAGGCAGTCCGCTGGCGGTGGGCAGGGTATGTCAACGTCTAGAGTTAGGAGGCGTGAAGGCGGAGAAACTTTGGTTCTTGCCGCCTCTGTATGGTTGCCATCTAGCTTGATTAGACTGTTGACTCCCAGCATTGGGTTGGGATCTATATTACACATTTGATTATAAGGATCCCTTTTCCCCGGTCCGCCCATCATCCCTCCGCTGTGTCAGGGGATGATTGTTTCGAAACGCCTGCGAAAGTTGGGCGACGAGTTGGAGGGGCAGTTCCTGATCTGCCTGCCTCCAAACTTTTTAAATTTTCCCCCAAAGTGTAAAGGTGTCCCAAACTGAGACATCCGTAAAATCCGAGTACGATGGGGCCTGCGCGACGTGGACCACCTACAGACGTCACGTCGTATCAGGTCGAAGTTGGCAGAAGCAGTCAACGCATTGGTCATAGAATGGTGAGCTGCCCTGTTAACAACTCTAGCAATCCAGGCCTTCACTTCACAAGCGTGGTCATGGCTGGATTTGCCTAGGGAGTTGAAATAAAAAATGGCTAGTGAAGTCAAGTCTAACAATGAAGACGTATCGACTACGTTTCGGACTAGCTTTGACGTGGCATTTGAGATCAGTACTGAAGGCTTCTGATGGAGTTTTCGTACCAGCTACACTAGAACGTCGCTGGAAGTTAGCTTCCTGAATTTTTTTTTTTTTTTTTTTTTCCCGACTGGCGAAGAAGCAGGAAGGACATCGTCTCTTCCTCCTCATTCAAGATCTACAGGTGCCTGAATTGTGTAGTCTTGAGTGGCAGTAGGAGGTTTTGGGCATTCTGAAGTTCCCAACAACCTATAATTCTTTTATTCTGCGGCCGTGGCGCTAAGCTCAGTCCGGTCCATGACCTGATCTGTGGACGGCTGAAAGTGTTTCGTCACACTCACTGTGTGCTGAGTCGTGTTCTGGTCAACTCAAGCATCCATTCGCAGCAGAATTGTCATCATTTTTAATATAAATCTCCATAATGCTTGTGTAGTGCGGCCAGCACTGCGCGCCCATCTACCGTTCGCTCAGAGGGAATGTTGGTTCTGGTACAGCTTGCATATCTGTACAGCATACCAGGTGACCTAGATGATGCAATTCTGTCATAATTGACATTTTCACTAAATCTCCCTTGTGGAGAAGCCGTGAACATATGGACGGCCTGCACTAACGTCTGATTGAACTGGCGAATGGTCGGCCTGAAAGTCCTGTTCTGGTAAAGCTGCCATATCTGGGTAGCGCATACCAAGTAGTATAGATAACTCAATTCCGTCATTTCTGATAATGTCACTAATTCTCCCTTGTTTTAAAATCACACCGTCACGTATTTGACGTGACGGGAGGTGTACACCAGCAATACCGACTGATTTGTCTGGTATATGGTCGGCCGGAATGTCGGCGAAGGTCCGGGCATGACCGGCACCTGCCTCTCGAATGGTCTGATTGGACGGAGATTCATCTATAACATCTCTCTCATGGTAGTGATATGTAACCAGTAGTACAGATTGACTGACGGGTACATCACTATAATCTCCGTAAATCCGATGTACAGCCGGTGCAGGTTGATGGCCGTCCGGTGCCATTTGGGCTGGAAGGTCGGCTGGCCGTCCGGTGCCATTTGGACTGAATGGACGTTGCCGGATGTACGGCTAGTGCCGGTTGGTGCCTGCTGAAGTGCCGGCTGAACTGACGGTGTTGGCTGGACGGCCGGCGAAAATGCATAATAAAATGGATCCAATTGATCCAGCATAGACTCCATGCGTCCGGACTTACAGGCCCGAAAGCCATGCACGGACCTGCGGTGAAATTTACACCCACTGGGCAGCCTAAAGCATGTCAACATAATTTCCTCCATTTCCACATTGCCAACACCCATTTTGCCATTCATGCCTTCGTTGTCGACTTTGCTACTGAAACGACAAAAGAAGAGAACAAAGCACAAATTAAAAAATTAAGCATATTATTAATTCGATAGTACTATAACCGTTACTAACGGAGTAGTCAAATTATTCCGTGCCATGTTAACTCTTAATGACCACACTAGTTATCGCCATGAGCGTGTTGCAATGGGTCGTTCAAGACGAAGTCTACTGAAACGAAAAAGATGATAAACAAAGCACATTTAGCAATTCAGCACGCTATTAAGTCGCTATTACCATAACCGTAACTAACGGAGGAAGCGAAATGATTTAGTGTCGCGTGAACTCGTGACTACAACACGAATTCCGCCATTAAATAGTCGCAACTGGTCGTTCAGAGACGAAGTCTACTGAAACGGAAAAGAAGATAAACAAAGCACAATTTAACAATTCAGCACGCTATTAAGTCGCTATTCCATAACCGTAACTAACGGAGGAAGCGAAATGATTAAGTGTCGCGTGAACTCGTGACTACAACACGAAGTCCGCCATTAAATAGTCGCAACTTGGTCGTTCAAAGACTTTTTTGAAGTCTACTGAAACGTCAAAGAAGATAAATAAAGCACAAATTATCAATGCAGCACGTTATTATTCGCTAATATCGTAAACGTTACATACGGAGTAAGCGAAATTATTGAGTGCTACATGTATTACATGCTAGTACCGCCATAAGCGTGCTTTTTGACCACGTTGCAACCTGGTCCGAAGTCTAGAAAAGGTGACAAAGTCACTCAAATTGGAAAATATTGTAAAATAATGTATACAACTTGTAGAGGAATGATTATCCAACACAGTAATTCCAAATTTAACTTCGGATGGTCAGAATTTACACTAAGATGGCTTGGATTCATTGGAGGTCTAATTGTACGTGTTTTCACGTACAGCGAAGCTAAAAAACTAAAGAAGCGACACCTAGCGGGTAGCAAGGGGAGGTAAGGGGCAAGAGTTATTGCCCTTTGTCTATATGACATAGACAAGAAAGACGAATTTTCGTCTTTTGGTAGGGCTGGATTCGCGAGGTAGCAGGCTAATAACCCTAAAGTAATGTGATCGGGGAACGTATTCAAAGGAGAAATGTCTTGACTTAAATGGAAGAGTATTGTATGATCAATGTTGATCCATCATCAACTATGAATATGAAATGTGAATCCTCCTATCAGGTGTTTTGATAACTAATGAACAGACTTTGATGCTTTGACAGTAGTTAATGTCAACTAATCTACTTTTTTTGACCAGCAGTGTTTGCATTCCTAATACACCCATAATTCTTGACTTGCTACATTTGCAATAGATAAACATAGATCTAATTCGACCTCTTTTTAAGTGATTTATTTGAGTTTTTATTGTATTAAATCATTATTTCTTCTTCAGGTATGCTACCAGAAGCTACAAGACCTTTTCATGTCTTTGGTTTCATGTAGCATAAGAATTACTAAATGGTTGTCAAAGTGAAAGTCAGACTAGAGTGGTCACCCCTTGGAACCACTTTATGTTGATAGGTACTACCTAGTCTGTTCATGCTTGTAAGCACACTCTTTCTTCAGGTCTTCAGAGTTTTCGTACCTCTAGTAAGTAGACGTTTGGTGTATTTCTATTTCTTACCCAATCCTCATTGTAGATGAATATTTTTCACTTCTTGATTCATCATGTAATAAACTTTCAAGAACCATCCAGATTACCTACCTTGTGGTCTTCAGTACTTTCAGTTATGACATCTGGCAAGTAATTAATCTGTTATCATTTGTTATAAGGCTAGTCATGTAATTTCCCTTAAAAGATGTAAACCAGTCTTACAATACTAGTAAAATATATAATTGTAGGGAGTTATATCCACTTACCCATGAGTTGACCCAGTGTCAAGTGAGTTTTAGCAAAGGGATGATGGGCTTTGAACATAAAAGTTTGAGAATACCATCTCTATCAGCCATCTCATGGTTTGGGTGATGTCATTCATTGAGCAGTTGAACTTGAATATATCGGTGCTTACTTATAAGATGAGGTCAACTGCAAAATGCACAGACTTAGAACAACAAGCAACAAATGACCTGATTGGCAGGCACATTGAGCTACATCAGATCAAGATCTTTACTGTTTGCAGTTTGGCTGGACATATAAGCGAGTATGGATGGTACTTTGGTAGGTATGACGAGCCTATTGTCATTGTATATAGGCTGAGATGATATGCCATCACAGCCAGAATGAAAGAGCCTGAGTATAAATACTTTTTTGAATGGTATTAGATTTTGCCCTTTGAATGGCTCAGTTCACTTATAGTACCATATTTGGAGCCATGATTTGGTACTCTACACCCCCCTCCCCCAGGATGAATGGTCAAAAGAAGACATAACTGTCTGATTCCCCATGCCAAGAACTATGAAAGTGGCACTATCATGAAAGAAATCAAACTGTTTTGGCAGAACTGCTGAGAGTTCTGATTGACCAACAAGGCTTTTATGGCTGTTATCATCACTGATTCTACCTGTCTTGTATAACAGGTGTGACAGCTTTAACATTATCAGCATTCATTTGTATGAACAAGAATTTGTTTTTTACTTGTGACATTATGCAAATAAAATATATTATGATTACTGGTTACATTCTTATCTTGATTACATAATATACTTTGTAGAACTTAAGATTTGCATTTTGTTTAATTTTGTTGGCAGGTTATTGGTTTAGTTGAAAATCAGAGTGACTGGTATTTAGGCAAACTATGGAAAAATCACCAGCCCTGGCCAGCTTTAGTAAGTAGTAAATGTCAAATCTCTTCATTGACACACACACACACACACACACACACACACACACACACACACACACACACACACACACACACACACATTAGTGTATTTAGGTACTGTTCTGTCTGTAAGCATATTTATCTGTCTCATCCTTCATGAAGGTTTTTTCAGTTGCTAGAAAATTTGAGTCTTTAAATTAGGATAAATAAAAATGACCACTTTGTTTTCATTTTCAGGGAAAGCTTTAATAGCTTAAATATCTTTGTTAACAAACTCATATGAAGAGTTGGCATAGCTAATTAGATGGCAGTTTGTGCAAGTGTGCATTCTAGCAAAGGACATGACCTTTTTGCCATGTTGATCTAGTTCTTCTGTAGTCTGTAAATTTAAATGTAGAGTTATCTCCCTTGTTTTAAGGGTCGAGGATTTAATACAGGAGTCATCCTACTGGATCTAAGGAAGTTAAGGGAATTTAACTGGATGGAGATGTGGAAGCTTGTTGCAGAAAAAGAATTGATGACCATGTTTTCCACAGCACTGGCTGATCAGGTAACTTTTAATGTCATGACAAGATAATCATTAATTGCTAATGTATGCCAACTTTTCTGTTGGATTTGTTTTACCTCATCTACAATATTTCAAATAAACAAAGAAATTAACAGTATTGTGTGTATATCTATATATCTATACCTAAATATCTATCTATCTATCTATCTATCTATCTATCTATCTATCTATCTATCTATCTATCTATCTATCTATCTATCTGTCTGTCTGTCTGTCTGTCTGTCTGTCTGAAACAATATATTGATAATTTTTAATACACCTTTGTGTAGAATTAATAGTCACATTAGTGTAAAATCCTGCCAACTGCCCCACCATGTGAGCATCCGCATTAGTGTCTTGCTTGGCTAAAAATTGGCGAAATCTGGGTGTGTAAAGGGGAGGTAATGGGCAAGAGTTACTGCCCTTTGTCTATCTAACTATAGACAGGAGAAGATGATTTTCATCTTTTAGTAGAGCTGGATTCACAAGGTAGCAGGCTGATATTCTTGGCATAATATGATTGGTTTAATATTCTCAAAGAAACGATTTCCTTAAAAATTTGCTTTCTTCATTTAAACAAAGTAGGACAGTGTACAGCATAGAAAAGTATGCATAAAAATGATTTGTAATCCCAGTAATTAAGTACCGTAGTCCACCTCTTATACGGCCATCCCTTCTGCACTAGGAAAGTGGCCTTATAAAATGGGTGGCCTTTCCAGAGAGGGGACTAAATTTCTATGAGAAGTGTATGTAATGTACGTAGTTTGAAAGCTATATGCTTCAAAGAATTTAATATCTTCGTTTAAAAGTAACATTAATCATTAAAATGTTCTTCTTGTTATAATAACAAACTTATTTCAACTGAATATACATGAATAGTTCTATATCTTGGCATATGTGTGATATGCGAGCGGGTATTGGTGTAATGCACATTGAAAATGCATTCAAAAACGTCATTTACATTTTGGTACATACATAATTATCTTTCCATTTGCTCCATTTTTCCACTGCTGTTGAATAACCTACTTATTATTTATGACTTAGTTTATTTGAGTCATTTTAACATAAACTTTTTTTTTTTTTCCCCCGAGTTTTTTCTGCATAAAATTATTTGGCTAGTCCCCCCTCCCCTGATGTCGAGTAGAATAACCGACTTTCTTCTAAAATAATGTCTCTGTTAACGCGATTACTTGTTAATGTTTGGTAATGATTTATTCGGGTGTTGCTAACTGTATGCAATTTAATTATGCAGACAAAACTTGTGTTGAGTGAAAAGAATGCGGTTTTGTAAAGGAAACCATAGTTGTATTGTCCCTTGATTTTTCGGTCTTTGTCTGGTACCCTGTT
The DNA here is from genome assembly GCA_030141615.1 of Unio pictorum. Classification (NCBI taxonomy): domain Eukaryota; kingdom Metazoa; phylum Mollusca; class Bivalvia; order Unionida; family Unionidae; genus Unio; species Unio pictorum. Next base: position 6,338,130 of record JARLTB010000107.1, on the reverse strand, counting down.
TTCTTCAAAGTTCTGTGTGTGTGCCAATGCACAAAATCTATTTTTAGCCTATGCTGACCATGTTATGATCTTAACAATTACGTCTGGTTATAATTATCAAAGAAAAGAACTTGACATGTGTTAAGCCCCAAACTCTATCATAACATTATTGAGCCCACTTCCTGTAAACATCGACTTTTAGGCTTTAGTAAGCTGTGCCTAGCTGATCTGAGCATTTGAATGTATTATGTTCTGATCCCATCTTCAGTAAATCGTTGCTAGGATGATCCCTGCATTAGAGTGTATTCTGGGATAATCTGAGATTAGTGGAACCAAGCTAGACTGAAGAAACCATTCTGATTCATTTGGATGCATTTCACTGTATCTTGTATTCTATCTTGTTAATGAATTACATCTAATATCTTTATCTCACCTGGTTGTAAGGCCAAGCAAGCTTATGGTACAGTCCTGATTTAGTAAAACAATTGCAATATGATTTGATTTACTACAAAACATCTGAGCCAAGATCGATTATGAACAAGATCCATCTTGCACTGATTGGCTAATACAGAAGCCATATTTCTGATCTCATTTTGATAAAACTTGCAATGTAAGTATTTATCATTAAGATCTCAGATGACTTTCACGATGAGTGACATCCAGGCAAACTGATGAGGTCATCTTGCATCTGATGGCCTGAGTTTATTTCAACTCCAAAGGCTGCTTGTTTCAACTCAAAAGGCCATATTTCTGGTAAAAAATGCTTTTGTCATTAGGATATCTTGAATTTGATAAAAAGCAAGATTCACTCATATGAGGTGTTCTTTCATCAGATAGAGTTTGTTACTCCTGTGAATGCATTATTTATGATCCAGTTTTTACAAACTTGAAATATGGGCTCATGTATTTGATAAAGAACCAAGATCCATGAATATTAAATAGGTAATTTTGCATCAGTTCAGCTACCACTCTTGTTAGGCAGATCCCTGTTACCACTCTTGAGACCAGGCTTATGTTGCTATTTTAATCAAAATTGGAATATATATGCTTTTATTGATATGATCTCTGATGAGTTTGAAAATGAGTGAGATCCATAAACTGTATATTAATGATGTGATCTTGCATCTGATTGGCTGAATTTGCTTTCACTCTGGAAGCAGTATTTCTGATTCCATTTTGTCCAGAACTTGTAAGCATAAAAATATGCTTCTGTCATTAAAATCTTGTGCAAGTTAAGGAACAAATAAGATTCGCATGTAATATTTAGTTGATCTTGCATTGGCCAAGCTTTTTTATGACTCTGAAATCCATATTTGTAATCCAGTTTTGATAAAACTTGATAATGGAAATACATTATCAAGACCATGGATGGGTACAATGATGAAAAGGATCCATTAAATGATGTAATCTTACATTACATTGTTGAGATTGTTACCATTCTAGAAGCCATATTTTTTATCTGATTTTGATTATCCTTGGATTAAATTCTTACTTTGTCAAAATCTTGGAGTGTTTTAATAATGAGCCAAATCCTTGCATATTTATGAGATTGGCTGAGCTTTTTATTAGTCAAGAGGCCATAATTCTGACGTGATTTTGATTATAATTGGCATATGGGTTTATATCTTTGAGATCTTTGGGGAGTTTTGAAAGTAACTATGTGATCTTGCTTTTTACTACTTATTACCATTCTTAAAGTCATATTAGTTATCATTTGGGTTTACTGTCATCAACATTGTATACAGATGATTTCAATTACGGGCAAAAGACTGCATATTATAAATTCCTTTTCTTTACAGATAATTTTTGTCAGAAGTTTATGTGAAATGGTCAACTTTTTGGTAATTTTTGCCACGTGAGAGATATAAGACCCACCTGGATTTCTTGAATTTTCTGTTTACTCCTTTTATTAATCTTCTTGACTACATATCATTAAGTTATGCAACATGTTTTTCTTCCTATCTGGTTGCAGGATATATTCAATGCAGTTATAAAGCAGCATCCGCACTTAGTGTATCACCTACCCTGCCAGTGGAACGTGCAACTTAGTGATAACACTCGCAGTGAACATTGTTACAGTGAAGTATCTGATCTTAAGGTATTGAGAATTTATAAATATTTAAATAGTATTCCTGATAGATAGTGACATGCTAGCCAGCATGTAGAAACTAGTCTTGATGCAGTGTTAAAAGTAATGAGTTTATATCTCTCTCTCTCTCTCTCTCTCTCTCTCTCTCTCTCTCTCTCTCTCTCTCTCTCTCTCTCTCTCTCTCTCTCTCTCTCTCTCTCTCTATATATATATATATACACAGTTGAACCTGGTTATGTCGCCGGCCTAGGGGTTTGATAAAAAGCGTCGAGATAAACGAAAACCAATATGACGGCAATATATTAACATGTACTTGAAATTTCTTTATGTACATGATGTGCGTTAATAAATGAGAATGTAATGCATGTGTTTTTGGATTTTTTTTTACACAACAGCGTTGCCGCGATTTGTTTGATGAAGCGATCGGCATGCTATAAAAATGTACATACATGTTTGCTAACAACAAAAGGCATATGTGCACCAACTAACAGCAGAAATTTACCAGTATAAAAACCACCGTTGATTCTCTATACAAACCTTTATTATATTCTCCAACATTGCAAACACAAAGATCGCTCACAAAATCACAAAAAACATGCGGGGTGTAGTTCGTTTTTACAAAAAGCTACAATATTATTTATGCTGTCTAAAACAGTTTCATCTCCTACAAAAGAACCATACTGTCGAATTTTCTGTAGCATTTCTATCACCTCACCAGCTGAGGGAATTGGTTCCAAATCTTCGTCCGCATCTTCATCTTCTTTGTCATTGCTGCATGCAGATGTGCTTGGCTGTGCTGACTGCACACTTGATACAATGTCTTCATTGGTGATCACGCCATCAGTAACGACGTCTCTGTCGATTTCGATGTAATCTCAAAATTCCTGGACAGTGATGGCTAACCGTGTTCTTGCAAAATAGGATCTCCATTCCCACGAAAGAAACTTACACGAATCAACACCTGGCAATATTGGACTGTATATATTACTGTAGCATAATTTAACACCCAATATAGGGATTCTTTCACTCCTGTATTTTGAGAAATAAATAATTATTTTTAATTATGCAAAACTTGTTTATTTGTTGTTTGCTATTTCTTCTTGCGGTGTTTAAGTCTCTGTAACTGTAACACGGGATTGATGGCAAAAGGAAATGATCAATGAGTATAATGCACAAATATTATTTACCCCGCCTGGATTTATGTTTGGTGACATACTCCTTCTTCAAAATATCACAGCCAGTTGTAAATTAATCGACGAACTTTGCCTTGATACATACATCATAGAACATCTGTTTTAACTATTTATCATATCTCAGCCAACAAACAGAAGGATTAGCCATTCCATTAATTTTATCTGTTCTATTTGCGTCTTCAGAAGTCGGCCAGTTGTAGGTATAGTACGGTAGCATGATTGACTGTCACAGCATACAGTACTCGGCCCAGATGTCAGCATAAGCAGATTGTGATGTAACAATGCACTGCTAAGATGGGGTTGTCGATACAAACAAAGGATCATTTGTGTACTGATTTATTCCAAAGCCGGCGATTGGTCATGGGGATTGAGATAACCGACGTTAAGTGGCAAATTTGGCCCTCTTTTGTGCTCGAGATATTAAGGTTCGGCGACATAAAAGAATCAACATAACCGATGAGAAAATGCTAAGAAAAAGAGAGAATTTGGCGGTTCCACTTCAAAAACGTCGACTTAATAGGGTTGGCGAGTTAACCGAGGTCGAGATAAGTGGGTTCGACTATATATATATATATATATATATATATTGGATTTAGTGTATATTCATTCCATGATTTATAATGCATTATGTGAGATAATCCAGTAGTTTTTTTAATATCAGGATCATTTTTCAGCTTTTTTAAATGTGTTTTTATTATTTTATATATTCATTGCAGATAATACATTGGAATTCACCAAGCAAAATCAAGGTGAAGAATAAACACATTGAGTTTTTCCGTAACCTTTACTTGACATTCCTTGAGTATGATGGCAACCTACTGCGACGTGAGCTGTTCGGATGTGGAACAAATAATGCTTCAAGTTATGTAAATTCACAGGTATGAGATGCTTAGGCTAGGGGAGATACTGTTGGGTAAAAATTGTGGTTTTTGTTGAAATCATGAAATGTGTTTAGGAAATACTTAATACAGAAAGGCATCATTTTCCAATTCTTTACACAGAAAGGTATCATTTTCCATTTCTGAATAGAATTGTATCATTTTCCATTTCTTAATACAAAAAGGCATCATTTGCATTTCTTAATACAGAAAAGCACCAGTTTGCATTTTTTAACACAGAAATGCATCATTTTCTATTTTTTAATACTGAAAGGCATCATTTTCCATTGCATAATACAGAAAAGCATCATTTTTCATTTCTTAATACAGAAAGGCATCATTTAGTATTTTCTAACACAGAAAGGCTTCATTGTGGATTTCTTAACTCAGAAAGGCATCATTTTCCATTTCTTAATACAGAAAGGCATCATTTTGTATTTCTTAATACAGAACAGCATACTTTTGCATTTCTTAATACAGAAAGGCATCATTTTGCATTTTCTAACACAGAAAGGCTTCATTGTGGATTTCTTAACTCAGAAAGGCATCATTTTCCATTTCTTAATACAGAAAGGCATAATTTTCCATATCTTCATACAAAAGAGCATCATTTTGTATTTCTTAATACAGAAAGGCATCATTTTGCATTTCTATATACAGAAAGGCATCATTTTCCATTTCTTAATACAAAAAGGCATCATTTTGCCTTTCCTAACACAGATAGGCATCATTTTCTATTTCTTAGTACAGAACGGTATCATTTTGCATTCCTTAACACAGAAAGTCATCATTTTATATTCCTTAATACAGGAAGGCATCATTTTGCATTTCTTAACACAGAAAGTCATCATTTTGCATATCTTAATACAGAAAGGCATCATTTTGCTTTTTCTAACACAGAAAGGCTTCATTGTGGATTTCTTAACACAAGAAGGCATCATTTTCCATTTCTTAATACAGAAAGGATTAATTTTCCATTTCTTCATACAGAAAAACATCATTTTGTATTTCTTCATACAGAAAGACATCATTTTATATTTCTTCATACAGAAAGGCATCATTTTGTATTTCTTCATACAGAAAGACATCATTTTGTATTTCTTAAATACAGAAAGGCTTCATTTTGTATTTCTTAAATTCAGAAAGGCTTCGTTTTCTATTTCTTCATACAGAAAGGCATCATTTTGCATTTCCTAACACAGAAAGGCTTCATTTTCATTTCATAATACAGAAGGGCATCATATTGCATTTCTTAATACAAAAAGTCATCATCTAGCATTTCTTAATACAGGAAGGGATTATCTTGCATTTCATAATACAGAAAGTCATCATCTAGCATTTCTTAATACATAAAGTCATTATCTTGCATTTCTTAATAAAGAAAGTCATTATCTTGCATTTCTTAATACAGAAAGTCATTATCTTGCATTTCTTAATACAGAAAGGCATTATCTTGCATTTCTTAATACAGAAAGGCATTATCTTGCATTTCTTAATACAGGAAGGGATTATCTTGCATTTCTTAATACAGAAAGGCATTATCTTGCATTTCTTAATAAAGAAAGTCTTTATCTTGCATTTCTTAATACAGAAGGGCATTATCTTGCATTTCTTAATACAGGAAGTCATTATCTTGCATTTCTTAATATAGAAAGGCATTATCTTGCATTTCTTAATACAGGAAGGGATTATCTTGCATTTCTTAATACAGAAAGGCATTATCTTGCATTTCTTAATAAAGAAAGTCTTTATCTTGCATTTCTTAATACAGAAGGGCATTATCTTGCATTTCTTAATACAGGAAGTCATTATCTTGCATTTCTTAATACAGAAAGGCATTATCTTGCATTTCTTAATACAGAAAGGCATTATCTTGCATTTCTTAATACAGGAAGGGATTATCTAGCATTTCTTAATACAGAAAGGCATTATCTTGCATTTCTTAATAAAGAAAGTCTTTATCTTGCATTTCTTAATACAGAAGGGCATTATCTTGCATTTCTTAATACAGGAAGGGATTATCTTGCATTTCTTAATACAGAAAGTCATCATCTAGCATTTCTTAATACAGAAAGTCATTATCTTGCATTTCTTAATACAGAAAGTCATTATCTTGCATTTCTTAATATAGAAAGGCATTATCTTGCATTTCTTAATACAGAAAGGCATTATCTTGCATTTCTTAATACAGAAGGGCATTATCTTGCATTTCTTAATACAGAAGGGCATCATATTGTGATTATACATACAGAAAGGCATCATTTTACAATTCTTAAACCAGAATGGCATCATTTTGCAAACAACAGCTTGTTTTACTGTGAAAAAGAACATTTCTTAGAAAAGAAAAAATTATTGACAGAAATTATAATTACATGTAATAATAGCTGATGATAATGACAGAATTGTATAGGCGTTTGATCGGGAATCAAGGATTCCTTAGTGTTGAATTATTCATGTGCACTTGGTACTCAAATATATCTATTTTATTTCATTGGAAAGATCAACAACTACTTGAGAACTTGGTGAGCCAACCAAGACAGAGTTTCTTGTATTTCAGCAGAAATGGGAAGAAATAAAAACTTGAAACGTGGAAAATACACTGAGTGTCTAATCAGTAGACCGCTAAAATGAACAGTGAAATAGTTTCAATTTATTTTTGAGCATGTCTATCACAAAACTTATAGACTATCCTATTTCTTCATAAGCTAATACTTCTGTGTATTAGAGGTTTTAACATGTTTCAATTTGATATAAATTTTAACTTGTGTATTAGAGGCTTCAATAGGTGTGCCAATTTTGACATAAAGCTTAACTCTTGTGTATTGCAGGCTTTAACATATGTCTGTTTGAATTTAAAAAACAAATTGAATAATATTTCTTGTTTTATGTTTTTGTTTGTTTGTTTTTTAGGGTTTAACGCCATTTTTTCAGCACACGATAGGCTATACATGGCGGCCAGTATTATTGGTGGAGGAAGAACCCGGGAAAACCCCTGGAAAGAACCACCGACCCACAAGAAGCTACTGGCAACCTTTCTCATATAACTACATTAGCCAAATCTTAGACTCGAACCCATGCAGACAGAGGTGAGACGGCAGTGATCCGTAACGGAAAGCGCTTCAGACCACTTGGCCACTCGGGGCCCCTCTTGTTTTATGCTACTCAATGAATCAATTGATTATCAAAGAGAAACAACTCTAATGAATTATCAAAACTATTATTTCCTCTCTCCAGTCTATGGATATTCATAACATTATGACCAAAGAATTTCTCCTTAAGATGAATTTCCCACTCTCACTACCATCTTACCATAGACCTATAGCATCAGCACAAATATGTTATAATAAGTCTACAGAATAGACATTAGCTATGATAGACCTACAGTATAGACACTAATATTGTACCGTAGGCCTATAGCACAGACAATAATTATCTTAACATTAGGCCTACAGCTTAGGCACTATTATCTTACCATAGACCTACAGCATTGGCACTAATATGCTATAATAGGTCTACAGCATAGACACTAATATGCTATAATAGGTCTACAGCACGGACACTAATATGGTACCATAGTCCTATAGCACAGACAATTATCTTAACATAGGCCTACAGCTTAGGCGCTAATATGCTATGATAGGCTTATAGCATATATACTAATATGGTACCATAAGCTTACAGCAATGACACTAATATGCTACCATAGGCTGGCAGCATAGACACTATATTTTATCATAGCCCTACAGCATAGACACTAATATGTTACCATATTCCTACAGCACAGACACTAATATGCTACCATAGGCTGGCAGCATAGATACTAATATGCTACCATAGGCTGGCAGCATAGACACTAATATCTTACCATAGGCCTACATCACAGACAATAATATGCTATGAAATTCCTGTCTTTCTGTCTCACCTATTTAAGCGGAAACATGTTTCAGTGTTTTAAATAATGTGTCAGTTTTTGGTAATGATTTTGGAAAGTCTCATGCCTTGAATGTAAACTATTATATTCAGTTGAAAATTTCAAAATATTGCAATAGGTCTAAAGTTTGTACACTGATACATGAAAAGTTCCTGTCCTGCTTAAACATTGTCATGTTTTGGGTGAAAGTCTTTGAACATTAGTTAGTGAGAATACTGACAAACACAGATGCAGGTAAGACATCAGATTCCATAGATCTCTTTATCAATTTAATGTTTTTTGTGACTGCTAATTGTGAAAGATTTTCATTAATATTTTTTCAGATCAGCGCAATCAATGAAGATGATGAATGCTATGATTTTCGAAGAGAGTGGCTATTAGTGCATAGAACCCACCTGTATTACCTTGACTATAATTACATGCCGACTGAAAATGATGTTACACTTGTTGCCCAGCTGAGCATGGATCGTTTACAGATGTTGGAGACAATCTGTAAACACTGGGAAGGCCCAATAAGTCTTGCATTGTACATGTCTGATGCTGAAGCACAACAGTTTCTACGCTATGCATTGGGATCGGAAATTCTGATGATACGTAAAAATATTGGATACCACATTGTTTATAGAGATGGAGTAAGTCTGTTTATGTCACTCAACACTTCCAACACTACCACAACCATCACAATCACCCTATCTGTTGCATGGGCATGTAGTGAGGCCCATGTTTATCCATCCATTTATTAGAGTAGGTGGTCTGGTAGTATAGTCCTACAGCCATTGTGTATTATTTCATCATTTATGGGGTGTCCATTCACAAAGGCTATTATTATTCTTCTAAAAATCCATACAGCCAATTTCAGCCAAATTCAGCAGATGGCGTCTTGGCAGGAAACTTTTCATGTTTATACAAATGATGCTGTCCCACCATTAAATATGGATGGACACAACTACTAATAATACACAAACCTTTAATAAATGTTTCTGAAAAATTGCTGAAAAGAATTTGGTTAACTTGGACGGAAAGCATAATGACATAAAGAGATTTAAGTTTTATACAAAAAATTTGCCATTACTAAAAATAGAAAAGTCTTTTAAAAAATTCTCAAAAAGCCATGTAACCGAATTTTGCCAGATTTGGCATAAAACATCCTTTTATGGCGTGCTCCCAGTGTTATGCAAACAATGCTGATCTGCTATAAAATAGCTCCATCATTATTAAAAAACAGAAAGGTATTTAACAAATTTGCAAAAATCACTTAACAGAATGTTACCAAATTTTGCCATAAGGTATAGAGCGCTATCAGTTTTTTTACAAACAATTCTGATTGGCTGTCAAGGAGCTCCATAATTAATAAAAATAGATATTTAAATTACCTTTACTCAAAAAATGGTTTGACCAAATTTGACAGCATCCTGGCATAGGGGTGGGTTTGGGTTTGCATGTTTATACAAATAATGCCCATCAGACATCAAATATTGTTACAATTATTAAAAATATGAAAGCCTTTATACAACTTCGCGAAAACCAATCAATATATTTTGACAGAAAAGAAACTGATATGAAAAACTTGAATGCAGTGGGTGAGAAAATGCAGATTCATGACTGGATGAAGCTTGCAATTGCCTCTGGTACAACCAGAAATATATTTTACTATAAAAATTGGTTTCTACTTATGATACATTGCTCAGTCACGATACATTAGTATGTAAAAGGTTGTGAGAGTTACATCCCTTTACACAAGAGAAGAACACTAATCTATTATGATTGGGTATTATTGAAGAAACATTTCAGTAAAAAAAAACATTGGCATGTTCCTCTGTCAGTTCAACTTTTATTTGAAGTTTAATGTACAGTGATTTTGGGCAAAGCTGCTAAGAATTTATTTTGCTCAGATTCCCATCTCGTATTTAAATTTTTTTGATAGAAAGTTCTATCATAATTCAAGAAACGAGAACTATTTAAGTAGTTATGATACGCAAGATTTGAGTCAGGGGATTTCCTTTGGGTTGATTTTCAACATATGTGCTACCATCTACTTTAGGTACTTTTCATAATTAATGAGGAGATATATTAATGAAACATGTTGTTTTTGTTTTTTTAAATTCCTTGAAATTTAAATGATGCCTTTATTTATTAATATGTTTTATCACATGACTACTGTGTAATTTATCTTAATGAACTCTTATCATGATTTTTAGATATGAACATATTTGATTACTCTATGTAATGCTATGCCATGGAAAGGCATAACCGAGGAATCTTTTAATGTGTTTCAGTTATTCCCTACACTATTCTTCAGTTTTGTCTTATAAAATTAGTGTGTTTTGTAATCTAATAAATAGAATTTTATGTGAGTGCTCATTTAAAATGAAATTTAATGGAACTTCTTGAGTAATTTCCACAGTTTGCTGACCAAAGAATGAAACTATTTGATTCTCAGTCCAGATTAAATTTGTGTAAAATCCATCATATTGACTATTGGTCATGAGTATCTGAACCGTAATGTGTGATGTAATCAAAGTAAAAAAGTAATGTTAAGTATTAAAACGTTTTGATTGTGTATACTTTATATTATTATCTTTTGTACCATTTCAGTCATAACATCCATTTATCTATCTGAGGAATGTAGTATAACATTCATTCTTTTGTACCATTTCAGTCATTCCATCCATTTATCTACCTGAGGAATGTAGTATCACATACATTCTTTTGTATCATTTCAGTCATTCCATCCATTTATCTACCTGAGGAATGTAGTATCACATACATTCTTTTATATAATTTAAGCAATTCCATCCAGTCAACTACCTGAGGAATGTAGCATTACAGCAGGCACAGACACAATATATCTTTCTCTCAGACATAGATTTTCTACCAATGTATGGTTTGTATGAGTACATGAAGAATGTAGTGTCAAGGGCAGAAATAACACAGAAAACGGTGAGTACAAATAAAAATTGTGTCATAGCGTCTCTTAATTTCTTTGCTTGTTATTCTCCAACTGACTCATCAAATTGCTGTGACTGACCTTTTTTTCTCACATGGTTCAGAAGAACTTTAGTTTTATATGACTTACATGGTCCATGTATTAAAATCATGTGCGCACACATGCATAATAAGACCAAGCTTAACACAGCTGGACTTTTGGGTAGGGGAGTGGAAAATGAAGATTTGTTTAGTGTTACTTGTTTAGGCTCTAATAAACAGTAACAAAGAAAGAGTGAAAACAACAAGGTTTGTCAAATTACTAAATAATTTATTTCCCTTGAAAGAGATTGTAAAAATGGAAAAAGAACTTACAATAATCCAAGAATAATCCACAAATTAAATTACAAATGTCCTATTAACACATTAACCCCCGGCAACAAATTTACGGGGCATGAGGTAGTAGCCTACTTCCAAGGTCTGTAGCATCAAGGTCATGCATGATATACTAAAGTGGGTGGTATTATAGAAAGATAGACAGATGTAGCTCTACAATGATAGCAAATAATCTGGACATTTTAGTTGCACTACAAAATACAGAAAGAAAAACAGAAATTTTTGGACCCATTTTATTTTCACCCAAAATTCCCCCATGGTCAGAATCCAAATTTGTGTCCAGATTTTAGACTTTATGGCCTCAGATCTACAGCAGACCAGACTGAAGCGCACACAGACATGTGAACCTGTGCAAAAAGTAGGATAAGGTGGATATTTTGAATAAAGAGTTTTCTCCATACAAAAATTATGGGTCCATTAAGCAAAAAAAAAAAACAAACGAATCAGAGTTTTCACCTTCTGCTCTTGCACCAGCAAACTAACCAATGAAAAACATTTTCTTTAGCACAACTAGCCATGGTGTGTTTGTATGCCATATCAATTATACATGTCTTGTCTAAGGGCCTCAGTGTATTTCTTTGCCATATCAGCTATACACATATCATAGTATTAAGGTATCAATGTACAGTCAACTCCACTTAACTGCACATCGGTTAACTGCACATGCTGGTTAACTGCACGTAGTCACGCCGGTCCCGTTTTTTCCCCCAATGCTTTTCAAGGGAACAAACTTTGGATAACTGCACTTCGCTTAAATGCGCACTCTGGATAATAAATAGCACGATAAATTTCTGCCTGTGACATATTATTTAATACAATTTTACTCCGGTTAACTGCATAATGTATAGTCATGATCAGTTATTGCCAGTACACTGCTGTAGCGCTTCAAATAAGCCGACAATTAAGCCGGTAAATGTGACTTTGTAAATGATTGACATGTAAAGGATGCCATAGGTGGTATATACATGTAGAGTATATCCACGCCCACAAGGGAGTAATAGCGTGGGAAAAATCATAGTACAGCATGGGAAACATTGCTCTAAACTGTTCGAGTTTGCATGATTTCAAACCAAAAAATGGATGGTTGGAAAAATGGAAAATGTGCAACGGAATTCAATTTAAACAACAATACAGCGAAAAACAGGATGCAGACGACTTTGGAGTGGAATGTTTTTTTTCGGGAGATGACCCATCAATGTCTGACAGCAGTTTTTGAATAACAAGCGATCAATGGAATTTCTTGAAATTCGCTATAATTCCTTGATCCATTTGTTGAATCAGTGAAGTTGTGTTCGGAGGAAGGAAAATAAGCTTAACATTAAAGTAAAAGTTGAAAGAGTGGATTCTAATCATTGTTTAAATTTATTCTTCACACATATTCGTGCCGTGCTGATTTAATGCTGTACTGTACCATACATCGGTTAACTGCACACTCCGGTTAACTGTACAGTCTTGTGATGGGCCCGAGGCTGTGCAATTAACTGGAGTCGACTGTATTTCTATGCCATATTAGATTAGTTTTTTATGCTGACTTGGAAGAAAACAGATATGTGGTTTTGTCTGCATATCTTGTTTAACTTTTTATGGTTTTATATTGACTTTGCAAAATAAAATCTTATAATACAAGCACCTGCCAAATCAAATAAGAATTCACGCTACCATAGATTATGATTTTTTTATGTTATCATTGGACTCATTAAGAAGGGCCAGGAGAAAGTCCAAGTCATCAAGTAGCCATTGCACAGCTTGAATAAGGCAATTATTGTTTTGATTCTATTCAGAGCAAAATTTAAGGGTTCAAAAAGTAGTCGCATTTTTAGTTTTTAATATTTGTTGCCAGTTACGTGATCTGGTAGTAGTAGATTTCTAGTTTTTAAACTGCTTTGATATCTAATGTACACTGTTTTTGCAGGCATTTATTGTGCCAGCTTTTGAAACACAACGATACAGACTGACATTTCCCACCAGTAAGTCGGAGCTATTGAATATGCTAGATGAGGGGTCATTGTTTACCTTCAGGTAAGAGGAAGTTTTTGGTGGTGTTGTACTGCACAACAACTCACCTGGTTATTTAGTGCCAAGATATTTGGAGTAAACTGCCTTGCAATAAAACACACAAAGTTATTCAACTTTGGATGATTGATTGGTAGGCTTTGAACTTGCACATTTTCAGTGATGTCCAGCAATGTGACCTCTGAGCCACCCATGGCTTCTGTGTTCATTAATTTACCTTAATCAAAATGCAGGAGAGCACATTATTCTGATTTTACGTCCCTGAGCCTTCAGGAGGCTAGAAGGGTATGACTGATTATATTAATTATGTTAATAGTGATAATTACAAAGATGACTAAGCTTTTGTTAACCCATAATCTCATAGAGTGTATGACTTTGTAAGCAGTTGATATACCGATATATGTACAAAAGTTAACAGTGCAGTGCACTATAAATAGAACACTTTTTACCTATTTGACTCCATACATATAAACCTGCCTGTTAACTGTTACAGCAGTACAGTACATGTTACTTTCAACATCAATTCTAACCATTTAAGATTTTTGGCACACATCTATTATGTATAGAAAAATTTAAGTTTAAAATCTGATCGTAATGATTGTATATTTATTTTTCATTGAAGAAATTTTTAATGTGCTTAAATATCTTGAGAGAACTCATTCATTATCAAGCCAATGAAGCCATGTGACCAACCTTAGCTGCCATTTTTCATACTTTAAATTTACCAGTTCTTTGTGTATGTCTACATCAATAAATCACCAGAATTTGATAAATTATAAAAACTCACTGATGCCTACATCAACATCAGAGCCTTTGCCAATGTTATTAATTGTTTATTGATATCATAAAATCACAGCCTCCGAATTGGACTTATTACTTTAAATTGCAGATGAAGACTAGAGCTTAAATAAGTCACACCATTGAATGTACAATATAATAATTGTTTCATGATGTACCAATTTACTGTTAAATTGCGATACAAAATGCCCCAAACGGTACATATCGCAATTCGAGTATAGTAATACCAGTATACAGTAAAAGCAGTGATGAGAGACCACCCCTTTGGTCACCTAAAAGTGGTCACTCTTGACAGGTGGTCCCTCATAAGAGGTGTGTAGAAATAGAATGGTTTCCAGGGTCAGTAGTTAGCATTATTGAAGAAGAAAAGAAGGTCCATACCCACTGTACATGTATCATATCTTTTATTCATAAATATTGTTAAATACTGCATGCATTCCTCTCAAAATAACTTTATATCAAACAACCTGAATCAAATTTATATTTGAATAAAGCTGTACCGATGTCACTTTTTGCCGATTATGTTGATACCGCGTATAGCCAATTATTAAAATTGCCGATACTGATTATGAGACCGATTATTTCATTATCACAGTATATACTTGCGTATAAGCTGAATAATTTAGGAAAAAGTAAAGGCCTGGAATAAGGGGGGGCAGTCAGCTTATCCGCAGACCAATGTCTAAACTTTACCGTTTTTAGGTCTTTTTGTTGACTACTGTAATGGATGTAAATCTTGGGACATGAAACAATAACTTTTCTGTGTCCTACGACATAGGCATGTTAAAAAATAACTTTCGGTGACCCGACAATTATTAAACTGTTATAAAGTACTGTCATTGATTTAAAAGAGAAAAGTTAATATTCGTCTGCAAAGGGTGACCCGTCATCAGTGAGTAGCATTTACACTTTGAGAAAAAACGGAAATTTTGAGTATATGAAGACAGAATCAGTGTGAAATTCAGTTGTATATTGACAAATTACATTCTGGTTACCTTTGTCTAATAAAATCCACAATAAAATATTGCATCGATCACATCCTGATGCGAAAAACAGTATGATATTCAATGTCTGCATTAGCACATGGTTGGATAGTTGTTATTTACATGCTTCATGTACATGTTTTTAAATTGGCCTTGATTTTGGTCAGTCTTTTCCCATCTTATTGAGGCTACCAAGGGGATGGTAATATTCACAGGGAAATGAAAAGCTGTCAACAGTACATGTATTCTCCACAAATACTTTTGTATCGGATGCTATGACGAACATTAAAGCAACTGAACCAACCACTTGTTGCAGTGAAGTTCTCCACACTACGTTTTTTTGCAAATGTTTCATTGAACCATTCTGTGGCTTCCTCCATGTCTTCAAATGTAGCAGTCTTTTGCTTCTTCCTTTGGGGAGCGCAGTTACCTTCAACTTAGTCTTTCTTTATAGACTCAGCAGTTTTCATCCTTCCTGAATGTGTGTTATGAAATAACACATGTAGGTGTAATATTTTATTTCATCGATTGTGCTTTGAATAATTTTTTTGTGCTTAATCAGTAGTAACAAGTGTCTTTTATTTCTAAACAGACTTGTCAATGAAATTTCACAATTTATATCTAATTTATTAACAATTAACACTTTACTCACCTAAAGACGTTGACATGCATCAAAACAATCTTTATACTCATCAAGCTGACAAACTACCTGAGGCTTGGTTATGGGCCTGAGTGTTGGCTACTCCTGGTTACAAACAAATATTGTTATTAATATGTAACTGGTAAGTTAGAATGTCTGTATTTGTTCCTTATTTGTCAATCTGATTACACATAGTAATGGAAGACTATCAAACTAAAACTGTTTTTCGACTTACCGATGGGAAACTTACTTGGAAACTTGAGCTTGAGTTAGAATATTAGTATATTTTCCTTATTGTCAATCTGATTTTCACTTAGTAAGGGAAGACTATCAAACTAAAACTCAATTTTTTGACTTACCGATGGGAAACTTACTTGGAAACTTGAGCTTGCACAAAGTGAATTTGAACTTGTCCCGGGAGTAGGGCAAGTTGATTCTGTAAATCCTTGATTTTTGTTTTTTTTTAACAGTTCTGTTCCACTGTAATTTACTCTGTTTCAGAAAATAGGATCTGAGGTTATCTCAATGACTATTTTATGAATCAGTAATCTTTTTCAGGTATCACTGTTTTATTTCAGTACTCTTTTTCAGGTATCATGTATGGCCTCAGGGTCATGCAGCCACCAACTATGTCAAATGGAGGACAGCCACAACACCATATACAGTAAGTTGATTTATATTAGATTTTTTAATTTCTTTTATTGAGGTTTACATTTTTTCATGTAATTGATGTCATGGTTAAAATTAGTTATAAAATAACATACCAACCCCAGGTCTTTGAAGATGTCTGCTGAGATTCCAACTTATTGCATTCACTAACATAGGAAAAATTTCTTTTCTCATCCCACTGGAAAGAGTAATAATAATAATAATAATAATAATAATAATAATAATAATAATCATAATGAGGACTTTGTATAATGCCTAATCTTGAGAAGCTCTTAGCACTTTACAACATATATAATGATATAACTACAAAAGCAGAGAGAATGTCATTAACTACTTTCAGAAAAGAAGTTTCAGTACTGTGGCAGGGGCAATATGCAGACTGTACATTGCTAAAAAGACTGTTTGAATTCAGATGAGATACAAGTTGGGTTAGAACAACTTTTTCTAAGATATTTTATATAAACGGGAGATTAGAAACCGGGCAGGAGTTCTTTAAATCGTTATGGTCAAGTGTTGGTTTCTTCAGCAGAGGCTTTACAATGGCAGTTTTGAAAAATGATGGGAATTTCCCGGATGAGAGAAAGGTATCAATAACATAAGTTAGTGAGGGCAATATTGGATCTAAGCATTCAAGCAGCAGTGATGTTGGATTTCGATCAAGTTCACATGACTTTGTTGTAGTCTTCATCATGATTGAATTCAGTATACTTACTCTCTCTCAGGTTTAAAATCATTTGGACATTGTATATCATGGATAAACTTTGATAGTGAACTACAGTAGCTCAGTTGGTGGGGCATCGGTTTCATAATCAAAGGGATGTGAGTTTGATACCTGCATTGGCCAACCCAGGTCAGTTGCCTCAGTGTATCCTTGGGAAAGGCACTAAACTCTCATTTCCTCAGCATGATATAGACTTTAGTATGTTAATAGTGCTATTAAAACCAACACCCATAGCACAAACCAACACCCATAGCACAAACCAACACCCATAGCATTTAATACCTCTTACTATCACATTGCTTTTATTTTCCCAGTATTTAAGTCCCTGGGTCTAAGCTAATTATTCCTTTCACTAATACGTATTGCTGGATTAGACTTATAACGAATATGATTTTTCCAGTCTGACTCCTTAGACATAGCCAACATAGGGCCATCCATTTAGTATGTACACAAAAATCTGGCAAAGTTTGACCCCTCCCACCCCTCTCCCTGTGCACTTGCGTACTTTATTACACACACCTCACCTGTGTACATACGCTTGATGCACCCCACACCCCATACATTCTATAGAACGGCCTATATTTAATCCATACAGAAACAATCAACAATTAATAATATTAACATGTTTAATAAAACAGTCCACCAAGTAACTTTAAAAAGTTTGTCACGTGCATGCTAAAATTTAAATGCTGACTGAACCCAGTCAAACAGGTTACTAATTATTATCGAGGTTTCACCCACCCCAGTTTCCCATGCATATGTACATTATCAGTAGGCCCCCTGAATACACAAGTGTATGGATTTGAGCTATCTTCCCCCCCCCCTCCATGCGTATGTACTTAATGGACAGCCCCCATATGGAATGTCTTTGTTTTTTCCCCTTGGACTCTGTAGTACACCCATGCCATATTGCTCATCAATGCTTTCATCACCATTTTTAAACATAGGTCAATTACACACCATTTTGTGTTCAATGAATGTCTCCCAAGTCCTTGCAGTTTTTGAGTGCTATCTTTGTTCATGTTCTTAATTTTGAATGGTGGTTCAGATGCTTGTTATCCATGTTTGTGTACCTGGGATTTTATAATAAAGTAACAAAAATATGGGTTTGTCATTTTTAGTATCATCTGTTGGGTCTTTTTTTAAAAAAAGACCAGCTTGTGTAGAGTAGCACAGTAGTGCATTTATCCATTGTAGACCTACATGTACTTTCCTTATTTCCTATTTATAGTAACTGGATACGAGACAGTTTAAAAAAACCCAGCCAGGTTTCTTCAACTTGATAATTTGTCTCACATATTCATTTTAATTTGATAGACAATAGGTTCTATACTGTAAACACATGACTAGTCTCCTCCGTGTTGAACAGAGTTGTGGCCCTTGTCAATCAATTTCATTTGAGATGTTGCTTGTACTGAGTTGACTATGAAGGAATTGAATTTCATGCATTCCACATCATGATTGAGAGGAGTTATGGCTTCTGAATATCCATCATCTCCTAACTTTGGTTTCCCTACACAAGTTCATCTGATTAAAGCCCTATGAAACAAATTGTAGTGAGCAGTGTTCATTTTATATATATATATATATATATATATATATATATATATATATATATATATATATATATATATATATATATATATATATATATATATATATATATATAGACACACACACACTGTATATTGAACACCTAATAGAAAAGCTTCATAATAATGCTACTTGTAAATGTACTTCTTAATAATATCTTAGGTTGAATGGAGCCAGAACTTTGAACCATATGTTTTAGTAAAGAAAGACATCCCATTATTTGATCAGCGGTTTGTTGGATTTGGCTGGAATAAGGTATCACACATCATGCAGCTGGATGCTGAGGGGTAAGGGTTTTGATGTAATATTTGTTTGTGTTTGTATTATTTCTTTCTCCATCATGTGAATGTATATCAGTATTGAGAATTGGAAGATATAGCTGTATTGTGATTCACTGTGGTTCCAAGTGCAGTACAGCCTTTAATGCAGAAACATTTGTAGAATTAAACAAACAACTGTTTTGCATCATATGAATCAATGGAGGTTGCTGTAGGAAATGCATATCAAATTATATAGAATCTTGACTGAAGTTGATTCAGACCTGGACTGTAGAGTGTATTATTTTTATCAAATATTGACGAAGTTTGGGGTGTCCTGGGAGGGGGTAACACCTCTGACTGGCTAAGCAGTCGCCCACCTTTTGTCCCCACTTGGCACTTGGCCTTGATTTTCTGGCTAAACCAGGCTGAGGATAGTTGACAGGTCTTAAATCCTTATTGAGTTTGGCTTTGTCCACCTAGCATGTGAAGACTGGATTTAGCAGCCTGTGCGGAGGAACCACCAGTTGGTCAATGGGCAGAAAGGCGATTCCCAGCAAAGCACTGTCACTTTGCATTTCTCTGTGCACAAAGGCTCCTCCAAGTTGTGCAAATCTAGCAGGACAGCAGCTGCAGAGCTGAAGAGGCAAGCCAGATAAGCATGTGCCATCAACCTTCCTGGACATGTCCCACTCATCCCCTGTCCTTTATGCAAATGAACATTCTGTGCAAGGGTTGGTCTCATCAGCCACCTGTGCATGCACAGAACAGAACCAGCCCCACCAACCCTCTCATGACTAGAGACATCCAAGTCAAATTGATGGACAAACAACATCAAACCTCAGCTGGTTGAACCAGTTGAGGGGTCCTGAGTAGAGCACTTTGCTCCCATTTTCTCAGCATGATATGGTCATTAATGTGTTTAAATTGCCATTTGGATATAAAAAAAAAAAAAAAACAAGATTGTTCTAAGCTCCTCCTAAATTTTGTTTAATGCCAAAAAAGTGCATGATTCTGTTTTCAAATACTACTTTTTCCTGTCATATAATTGGATTGTAATTAATATACTTTTTATACAAAAAACACGACAAAAAACAAGGCAATTGAATGTATGGGAAAGTCTGTACATATCTGTATATGCAAAATGCATTTTAGTTATAGAACAGATAATACATGTGTATACCAGATCTTCAATAAATGTCCATCCATATTTGAGATTAAAATTTTGATAGGCATTTAATCATTCTGTTACTATTTTTAATTCAAGTATAGTCACTGTTTCTTATAAGATATTCTGTTGGTTAAAATTTTTAAGGAATGGTAAGCCAAATTATGCAAAACCACAGAACCAAGGATGAAATCTCGTGTTTAATTTACTGTAAAAACATGATGGGAACAGTTTTTCAAATTAGAAGCATCACCAGTTCTTTGAAAAAAGTGACCTGTCAATCCTTTGGCGGATACTTTCTTCCTGATTGACCTACGTCTGTTACCTTTGAGTCAACTAAACTCAGCTGCAACTGTACATCTGAGCTAGCTACCTCTTTGCTACATATAAAAGAAAAAACAATACATGAAAAATAGACAGAATGCATGCTTGAAGAAATTAAATCCTTCTCCATCAGAATTTATGAATGATAAATTTATATTGTGAATAGCTCCATAAACTGGAAATTATGCATTACCTGAAATAATAATGATAATAATAATAATAGTAGTAGAAGTGGTAGTGCATGGTATTTCCTAAGGAACCAAGTTTGAAAGGTGTCAGTTACCTGAAATAATAATTGTAATAATAATAATTATAATAGTGGTAGCGATGGTATTCACTACAGTAAAATCTGCCTTGAGAGACCACGTTCTCACTGCACAAATTTAATGATTATATAGTGTTATGTCCTGTTATATGAGACCATCTGTATTGAGAGACCAGTATTTTTTGGCAGAAGGGGAGGTCTTTCAAGATAGGTTCTACTGTACCTGGCATTTCTTATAGAACCTAGTTTGAAAGACTAAGCTGGATTCAGAATTCCCTAATGTACAATGGTCCGTTTGTCCTTTTTGTATGGGTATCTGCTTAAGACAGGTTTGACTGGTATTTGTTTCTTTGTAATTGACTGTCTTTCATCTTTTCAGATATGAATTAGTGGTGTTGCCAAATGCCTTTATTATCCACATGCCTCATGCCCCAAGCTTTGACATAGCTAAATTTAGATCCAGCTCTCTATATAGAAGGTAAGGAGAGTTTTAGTTCGGTTTTGCTTTACTGGTGTGCAGATCCTGTAATAGGTACAGTGGAACCACACAATAACGTGATAATTGGGGTCCAAGAAATTGGATCGCGTTAATAGCAGGGTCGCATTAATGCAGGGTTTTTCAGCAAACACCGCATTGGCATATATATGTGTACTCATGTCGAATGTAAAAATTCGGAGTATTATTGGATGAATATTAAATGGAATGCAGTAATAAGACTTGTTCAAAATAATAGACGGATAAAATTTCTAAATAGTTATACTAATTTTTATTGTTTTTTTTTTCTTTGAAAATACACGTTTATCGATAATACCCCGACTGATGTTATATAATGAATAGGCTATAAACATCGTTTACCATCGTGGCACGCAGTTCATCCATAATGCATGCAATTCCATTGAAAAATTCCACAGATTTAAAATATTTGATAAGATCATTTTGTCTGAATTTAATGTTCAGTATATAGCATTAACAGAGTATTAATGCCCTTTACTTACCATCTGATATAGTACCATCATGGAATGCAGCTAATCCATAATACCTGTAATTCCATTGCAAAAATTGCAAATGTATTTAAACTATTCAATATTTTGTTATAAATCATTATGTGTCTGAATTAAATGGGAAAAATTAACAGAAAATTAGGTTAAGAAAGACGAAGCAAGTTTACATTTCATTACGTTCCAAGATGAACAGTGTCTGTACAAATTGTAAACTTGATTTTCCATAATGGTAAAATATTTTTTTGATATTTTTATATTTAAAAATAGGAGGAAATTAATGACGAGTTCATAAATAAACACCATACACATAAAATCTGAGAACTAAATGAAGTGAGTCTGTAATGGTCACGCGCCACTGATGTTTTTTTTAAAGCTGTAAGCATGTACTATTTTTAGACCCTTTCAATTTCCAGCTAAAAAAGCTGACATTGTTTACTAGTCAAACGAATCCCACTGATAACACTGCCAAGCCCAGAAAACAGGTTGGCGGCTTTCATTTTTTTGATGTTTATTTAATTGTGAAAATTTTGTATCAACCACCGCATTGTCTGCTCCTTGGTTGTGTATGCGGTTAAAGAACACGTATCTTTATGCTTGGGTGAATAATAAGTAATATTTCCATTTTATTTTCAGAAGCCACGTTTTACACTATTTCTTGTACTTTATCGTATTATACATCATATTTATTAGAATTCATACACAATCTCTTCCCCAAAATCAAACAAAACTTTTTATTTGCGCAAAGTGCATTGAACAACTTCAATTTGTGAACTTGCTTTTCCGTAATGGTAAAATATTATTTAATTAAAAAAAGGGGAAATTAATAACGATTTCATAAACAAACCCCATATGCACGTAGGCCTGCAATGGTCACAAGCCACTTTTATAATTGGGTTTTAAGCTGAACACATGTACAATTTCATACCCTCTCAATTTCAAGCTAGTAAAGTGGACATTATTTACTGGTCAATGGATTGTGTCTAATAACGCCGCCAAGCCCAGAAAACATGTTGGTGGCTTTCATTTTTTGATGTTTTTTAAACTGTGAAAAACTTTTATCAACCACCACATCGTCTGCTGCTTGGTTGTGTGTGCAGTTAAAGAAGAAATACATGTCGGCTATTGTTTGAGCAATGAATGTATACAGAATTTATTGAAGACAACCACAAGACCACATGTTTATTTTGGCATAACATTTCAAGAACCTGGAGAAATTGTTAAATTTAAGAGGCTATGTCACAATCGTATTATATTAAAATTCATACTCGAAGTCTTCCCCAAAATTATAACAAACGTTTTACACACTATTCCTCGTACTTAAAATAAAAAAATGTCTCGGTACTAGAAAAATACATGTACATATATTTAAAATTTCTAAGATCACGCCACGATAATATTTTATTTGAATTTATATGTGATCTCTTCACCATGCGCGATCTCTTCCAGAAAATGACAATAAATTCTTAATATACTATTTCACATACTTTGAAGAAGAAAAAAAATTATGTGCTAATAAATATACGAAATTTCGGGAGCCATGCCGCAACCGCGTTATATCTGAATTCACGTTAACGTGAGGCGCGTTATGGCGGGGTTCCACTGTACCATGTATACTTACTTATAAGATAATCCAAGCTGCAAACAACAATGATCTTGATTTTCTGTACTTACAGGGGAAATGTAGATCAAGGTATATGCTGTTTATTCTACTAATTGCACTTAACAAATTGCACAGATCCAGACCAGATGGTTTATTTTGCAATGGCAGATCTTTGTATTGTAGTTTGCAGTTAAGACTCGACTTATTTGCAAGCTTGCGTGTAATTTTACCAGTGAAGACAGAAGTGGAATGCAGATTTAATGCAAACAAAATTCAGAATGAATACAGTGATCTGGATAATGAATGCAAATCAAACAATGAATGCATCTTTAAGAAAGGGGAGAATGCAGGTGCAAAACACAGAACACTGAATCATAAATGATAATAATAGATTTAAACACAAATGCATTTTATGATTAGGTTTGAAAATTTATAATTTCCAGGTTGCCACTGAATTTTCACAGGAACATGATAATCCTTGTTCAGATTCTTCACACCGGCAAACAATTTTTCATCCTTTACAAGTTGAGACATTCCCCATGCAATTTAGACAAGATATGAGAGCAATAGTTATCCCCCTTTAACATTCTTGAAAACAGAAACCCCCATTTTGGCAAATCATTGCCATTTTATTCCAAAGAAATGAAATTGAAGGGAAATGATTAATGCAATGATAAATGCAAAATCAGAATGCATTTCAGAGACTATAAATTCAGAATTGTTAGGTAATAACAGAAAATGAAATTGAACTGGATTGGAATCAGAGAGCAAACAAAATGATTTTCAAATTCAAATAAAGTGCAAATGAAATGCAGAGTTGGTAAAATTATGTTTTAATGTCTGTATACAGAATGTTATGACTGCCCTCAGTTCCAAAATTTTATTGTTTATAGTGTTTCATGATGGAAATAACATTCCATTTACCATAGTAAACCAAATTTATGTAAATATAATTTACACAAAACATTATTTCAAATTGTAGTATTGCTTAGAAAATGCTTTGCCTGCATATTACATTGGGGTTATGTGGTTGATTTTCGCTATACTGAAAGAGTCCTATGTCATAAGAATGGACAGATTGGCATATTCATGTATTAAATATCACATATTAATAAAATATTTATTCATAAATGTAGTCAAATTAAAATTCACTTGTATTGTTCAGAAATTAATTTGTTTTCCTCAGACGATCAAACATACTTTTCCAAAATAAGTATGTGTTTGATTATGAAATTTACTTTTACACTGCCAAACATGATTAATTGGAAATTACAGTAGATATGTTATCAAATATACATGAGACAAGTTTACAAATATACAGGAGACAAGTTTACAAGAAAAGTTTACAATATACATGAGACAAGTTTACAAATATATATGAGACAAGTTTACAAAATTATTATACATGAGGCAGGTTTTCAAATATACAAGTATACAAGAGACATAGTTTACAAATATATGTGGGAATTGTTTACAAATATGAAACATGTTCACAAATATACATGAGACATGTTTACAAGTACATATGAGACATGTTTACCAATAATATATGAAATACGTTTACAAATATACATGAGACATGTTTTCAAATATACATGAGATATGTTTTTATATATATATATATATATATATATATATATATATATATATATATATATATATATATACAGGAGACAAGTTTACAAGTATACAGAAGACAAGTTTACAAATATACATTATTATGGATCAAATTATAGAGATATGAGGTGTTTTCTAATGGTTTTTATATCTCTAAATAGAGCTTACTAGTTAAACAAGAGAATAAAATTGTTGTAAACAAGAACCTCTCTTTATAAACTGATAAATTTGATTTTTTAAGTATCACAAATGCTAGAAACATGGCAGATGGTAATGACACCATGCACTCATGTATAACAGACACATCTGACATCATTTCTTCATATGGGCAAAATGTGTCTCATATATGATGAAGAAGACAAATAAGTTTCTCACTTTTGTCTGTTTCAGATGTCTCAAGGTGTTGAAGCAAGAATTTCTTCGGGATTTATCCAAGAAGTATGGAATGAAAGCACTCAAGTATTTGTCAGCAGACTGAAGCATTCAAACCTGACAATGCCAAAGGGAATTTGGTTATATTATTTCAGTTTCTCATTCTATTTGGAGATTGAATTGAATTTCAAAAGTCCTAGCTAAGATGTAGAAATGATTTCTAAGCCTTTCAGAAAGGAAAGATGTTTAATAATTGAGTGATGTCCTAAACTACATAGAATCCAGTATACAGTTTAGCCTAGTGGATGGCAATTGGTTCTTTGGATCAGTAGGTTGTGGATCCATCGAGACCTGCTGGAGTCGATGCAGTTTTACCTCAGAAAGAAACCAGACATGTACATAGTCAACACTTCTAAATGTGGTTGGGTACCAGATTTGGAGAGCGGTTGACTAGATATGATTATAACATCCTAAAAGGCTCATCTGGCATTCCCATAATCTGAAAATTACTTCCTATGTGCTAGATGTAGTGATATGTGCAATTGTCATGCATTTCATGTGTAGATCACTTTTCACTTTTTTGTCATTATGCATAAGTATTTGGAATACAGGATGTGAGGTTTTTCATGGGGCCAATAGGAGTATTTTATGTGCTAAAAATAGTACAAAAATGGCAACTTCCTAGACTATATTTTTTCAAAACTAGACACTTTTTCAAAAAACAATTTTGAGGCTTTTTTTGTTTGCTGTGCTTGACAGATGCTGAATGACAGAATATTTTTAATGCAGTTACTTTAATATTTATGAAGTGGATTGCAGTGAAACATACTACATTCATTGTTTTTTGACAGAATTGTGTTCGTTGATCCAGTCATTGTGCTTACACTATTTTCAGAAGAGTTGTGTACTTTTTATTTTATTTTATTTACTATAGACCCAATTTCATCATTGGGTATTGATGGTATGTAGGATAAGCAGATGACATGATAAAATTGCTCCCCATTTTTCTAGTCAGTATAGAATCGCCTAAGATGTTGTGATTTATTCTGGGTCACATAAGGCACTGGAGACTTGAATAAATTCAGGCTTGGTTAGTCATGTTCATGCTTGTGGTGAAAATTCTAAGTAACAAATATTAAACACTAACTTTTGACCATAGGGTTCTCAATCATTTCAACCCCAAGACATTTCAACTTCAAGACATTTCAGTCCCAAAGACAATTTGGCTGAGACATTTCAACCCCAAGAACAATTCAAACCCATGACAAGTCAACCCCAGCTTAATTTATTGTATTTAAATGTGGTCATATCATAGTGCAACATGGTCAGTGACCTTTTTGTTCCATAAACAAGAACAGTCGCCTTCAACAAAGACCGCTGGGTCAACTGATAAAATTCTACTCACAATATAAGTATATGTTGCTGTATGCATATTGGGAGATTTAAACTGGAGCTAAATAACATCAACAATGATAATGGTTAAGGAAGTAACTTCGTTTATGATATATAATTTTTAAAATTTGTTGCACTTCTAGTACCATGGGGACTTAACACTCTCTTTATCCAATCAGTATACCTGTTAAAACCTATACTAGCTGTAGTGTACAAGTAAGGTATGGGAAAGAGAAAAGTATTTAATGGCTTGTGTCTTTCATACCTCGTAAGGACCCATGTGATCAAAATACTGTTTATTAATCAAAGGAATGGAATGCCAGCTTTGAAGGAAACAATTTTAATATAGAAAAGAAAAATCATACTTTTTGTAATTGAAAATTATTATGTTATTATCGGATATAAAGCACAATAAATGATTTACACAAATTTATATACTTATTATATAAGATTAAATATTCAAGGAATTTTTACAAAATGCAATTTTTATTATTTTAACTTAAATTTGTATAATTTAAATAAAGATTGCAATTGTTGCTTAAATACAGAATTAAATCTAACAGTGAATCAAAATACTGATCCCTGATTAGCAAATTCAGTAACATGATGCAAAATATCAGGCAGATTAAATAAAATAGGATGATGTATTTTTGTAATATCTAAATTGTATAATTTCATGTATATGTAGTCTTATATCTATAATGTATAACTTTAATTATATCTTTTCTATATCCAGTATTTGTCTAATTTCAGAATTCTCTTTATAACAAGTTATGGCAAATATCTCTTCATAACACACATTTAAGTTCCAGGCTGGTGAAAATTCCTTCAGAAAGTCCTATGAGATGATCTTGTGCTCATCAAATGTGTCAAACAGATCAGTAATTTTGAGTCCATGTGGCAGTGCATCTCCCATCTGTGGTGTAAGAGTTCAGCCTCCAACACCAGCTGTATCTGCAATGTCATGAGCTTGGCCTCTCGCATCAGCAGTGACAGCAGTACATATACTTGTAGCTTATGTTGGCCTGCAATGAAGTTTAGCCAGCAATGCTATCCTATAAAGATGATTAATATGTAAGATCTAGTTTCAAGTTAAAATGATATGCTATAATACTGTTTAACAAAGAAATGAAAGAAAATATAAACGAGTATTTAATCAAATGTTTTTGGAGTGTTTTGCATTTTGAGTGCCAGACTTACCCTCCATATCATTATTTATTTGGACATTCAGTAGATAGGTCATTCAGATTATAGTGAACCATCCACCTTGTCTTGAAGTTTATAGGATTGCATGGTAAATGTGTTCCCTGGGCAGAAATGGAAGCGCCAACAACTTGTGAATCAAGAGATGTGGCGCCTCCCAACTTTCGTATGTCCCATTAAGGGCCACCTCCATCACCTTCCACAAGACAGCCTGATTCCATCGGAAGTTGCATCCCTTAATATTCAGACAGGGGAAGACTGTGAGAATTGCCTGCCATAGTCTTAAAAATATATTGGATGTCTAAAAATGTATTATTCATGCCTCTAGAATGGTGAATATGCATTATCATTGTGATATTAAAATTAATGTTTATAGGCTAATGGATCATTCATAATTGTTGTTAACTTCTATTGTTGTTTTTGTACATTAATGAGGATTGATTGCTTAAATTCATTATCAGCTTAGAAATCCATCACAAAGCCATCAATAGCAGGCACCTATTCTAGTAACTAAACAACTTTCTCTTGATTATCAAAATTAAGTTTATTCTTTTGACTGAAAAAAATGGGATGATAGATTAGCTGTTTATGCAAACAAATTAATAGTAAAAAGTGGTATAAATTAATAAAATGATAATAAACTGCACAATTAAAATACCAGTTGACAAAAATGTTTTGTTTGTATTTGTATTTTGGTTTTAAGGTGTTACTACATTTATTTTCTGTATATTAACTGCCACATGGTCCTGTTTACATCGTTTGGACATCAAGACAAACATCAGTGGCACCAGCTTCTTGACTTCACCCAGTTTCAAGAAGTCATGGATCAAATATAGTTTGGCAAATGGCTTGTTCATGTACCTGGAAAGAGATGTCCATGTACCATGGACATCTTGCTGCTAAATAATTTGTCAACAGGTCCATTGTGGCAAAAACGAGTTGGTGCTCTTCACCAACCTGGACATCACCAACCAAGAATTCATTATGTAGATGCTCAGTATTTATCTGAATAAGTCATTAACATTTACAAAAACAAGAAACATTTAGCAAGATGTAATGTCATCCCTGAACTTTTTAATGCTGAAAAACATTCATATACACAGAACATTACCATCTATAATAAAGAATTAAAAAATATTGATCAGTGATAGATTCATTCACTCTGTTGCATTTGTATTTATCTTTTCTGTATTACTGTGAAGTCTTAGTTCATTACGTCTTACATACATCTCTCTTTATTTGGATGCTCTTGGCAATAAGTGGATCTGCTAGGTGGCAGTGACATATATAACCATGGCTAAAGACATCCCCCTTTCATGTCACACTTGCATAGCATGTCAGCTGTTTCTGCCAGACACTGCATCGCTGTTGAATGCTGTCATCCATCTGCCAATGAAAAGACAATTCAAATAACCACTAGTTACCACATATCATATGATGGTAGATGAGACAAATAATATAATGTAACTACTGCAAAATGATAGATTCTAAATGTTTCATACATCAAAATAATGACCTCAAATGTGACCTTTGTTGCATTTTTGATGATAGTGTCAGTATGTACTGGTTCACCAAGGGACATGTAAACAGGTGTAAATGCGTGCAGGCATACTTTCAATATTAAAACATTATGTGGGTTAACTTCTTCTGTAATCTGAGTAAAATTGTTCATATCAAAGTAACTTTTTCTAATTATTTCATAATTTGTCTTACAATATAACTTGTATAAATGTATTTCAGTATTTAAATAGACTACTGGACTATTATCCACTCACATGTCACACTTTCAATTAATGGTAACTGTCTTTGATTACGGTGGTGTCTGCAGGGCCATCTTGTGTTGAAGGCATCATCCGCAAACGAGGTCATCTGTGACAGGTGGCAGTGTTGTCACAGGCTGCTTAGGATCCATCAGAAATAAATACATTGTTGACGAGATATAATGTATTTGCATCAGTGTTGTTGACATACTTATTGTTTTAATGCACTGCATTGCTGTCAACATCATATCTAAGTGGTGATTCACCAGTGGATGTAGTGTCATAGGTTGATGAAGCAACAGAACTTCTGGCATGAAAGTTAAGGGTGAATGCCACAGATGGTAGATTTTCTGAAGAATGTGTGCGTCAGGTTGAATCCGATATAAGTGAGGGTGAAATTTCTACACGTAGGTGAAGAAGAAAGAAGATGTTTTATTTGAAAACAATGGTAAAATGTCGATGGAAAAATAAAAAAATACATTGAAATTGAAGAATGTGAAGACTATATGTTTTAGGTACTTTTAAATAATTTATCATACAGTTGCACCCTTTCAATCCTGTAAACTATAGTCCTTCCATAAACTGTTCATTTTCATCTGCTTCCAATACCAGAATATGTGCAGTAAATAATATATTGAAAGTTGTGGTTTTTGTATGCTTGTTTTTATCGTGAGAAAATGCTTGTGTTTTATGTGTTTTGTTCTTGTAATGCAATAAAACTCTATAAATAAATCTATATACGAATAAATAAATAAATAAAATGAAACAAATTTAAGTAAAACAATTTTAAATGACATTGATAAAGAAAAAGTGTTCAGTCAGTCAGTCAAAAAAACATTAACAATAAAACAATAATAATGATCATAATTTCCTTTATAATTATTAGGTTTTTTTTTTCTTTTTTGACAGGAATACAATCAGTTAACGTCTACTGATTAGTTTAAATGACATTATTTCATGGGACTATTAGTCTGGTAGTCAAATATTAACTGTGTAATGATACCAGAAAGAAAGAAATTAAAGTACATTAATTAAGAAAATATATGGATATAGAAGAAGAAGAAAAATAAAGATAATATTATGTAAAAAATGAATGAAAAAATGAGAAAAAATACTTGTTTTATTTATCAACTTTCTTATTTAAATCTCCTTTTGCACATATTTGCCTTTTTATTATTATTTGATCAGTTATGTTCATACTTACTGATTGATAAACTGACATTTTTTTTAGTCCAATGGTCCAACATTCACAGCATGAATGCACAAACCACATCCATGCTACTCAGTAAGTCAGAAATAATTAGATATGAGCGGATGATTGAGTCACATAAAATAATAGTGAATCATTACATGTGCCTGTAATGCAGATGCAATGCTGCCATTTCCCGCATCTATCACAAGGCAAAGTATGTTGGCAAGACATGACATTCCTGTGGCCTTTTACACAAGGATTGAAGTATTTTTGTAAATGCATATTGTCACATAGAACATTGCAACAAAGAGCCCTATCAATGAATAGAAACTATGGATTGAAGGAGCTTCCATTATTCAGAACTTGATGATAATAATAGAGTTCATTGTAATAAGGCACTACTGTTAATTATCAAACAAGTTTTTTATGCTATTTACATTCATGCAAACAGTATGATTTGGCATAATAATTACTTTTTTTTTCTTCTTAACTACATTTTACACAACTGTATATGTATTGTGCTTTTGACATAAATGAAAATAAAGCAAATAAAAAGTTGTAACTCTGTCCCATCCTAAACTGCACAGTTGAAATTCACGAATCTCAATAACTAGTTGCCCATGTAAAAAAAATCTTTTTGAGGGATCTGCCTGGAGCCCTGTTGTCCAGAAATCAAAGATCTAACATGTTTGTGAGGAGTCTCTCAATGGACCTGAAGGAGGGCAAATCAAAGGTCAAACATCTTTGTGAGGAGTCTCTCTATGTGCCTGAAGGAGGGCAAATCAAAGGTGAAACATCTATGTGAGGAGCCTCTCTAAAAATCTGAAGGAGGGCAAATCAAATGTTAAACATAGAATGAAGACACATCCTTACGATGTTTAAAGCAAGCCAAGGAATAGTTCTAGTTTAAGATATTGTGATTATATAAAATTGAAGACATTATTCAAATTGTGCCTTATTTTGTAGGTTGTATGCTTTGTTTTGATTTTACTCCATTTTTTTTATTTTACTCCATAATATTGTGATATAGAATGATTTTAAAACCTTTTGCACATTTGCCAAATTTTGCATTTTTGTGTGAATTTAGCTTTCATAGAGAAGTATTTTTATAAATGTATTTTGAAGATATATGTATATAACAGCTTAGAAACTTGTGCAGTTTTTGTCATTGAGTTTGGAAAAAATTATATTTTTTAAATTAAATTACTTGCGTATTCTGTGAACACCATAAAACCAACATACAGATATCAGACTGATTCTTAATCATCAAGATATTTATCATGCATTTTAGTATATCTCAAGCAGCTTAGTGACCAAGACTAATTCAAGTTGCATTTGATGTTATGGCCTTGTTTGAGTGTGTTCTGACAGTGATCAGGCACCATCATATCAAATCAAATGTGTGATGGAATGTACCAAGAGAAAGCATGGGCTGTGATTACAGCAGGAGCAATATGGTGACAACTTTGGAATAAATACTTAAATTTTTGTTTGTAATTTGAATGTATTTAAACATTTCTGTATGGATCTTTATTCAGTGTGCTCATGTAAATTTCAAACTGAGAAAATAAATCAATCTCATAACCTTGTGTACAAAATGTTTATCATTGTGAACTGATCATATGTATTCTGAGCATAACAATTGACATTTTTGCATTACCTTATTAAGCTTCAGAAATCTAAGAGATGCAGATGTGGCAAAGAATTACCATTACTTACCTAACTGCATTGGGTCTGTTTTATATTTGTAAAGCTAAGCATTGCTTAAAGAAAATATGTCAGTTCCTTCATCAAATCAGCATTGTCTACAGTATATAGGGCACACACCTTTCTAATTGGTTAACCGACATGATACTAAGCAGGCATTCAGTCAAACTCACTTTGTACATTCATTCAGTGCATAGCTTGATATAATCTAATCTTGATCCAAAATGATGTCATGTATAAAATAATAAACAATAAACTCTGCACACTTTTTGGTGAAAATATATTATTATCCCTTAATAATAAAGTCTTATCATTTAATTTTCTAAACTATTTTTATTCTTATGGAGAAGCATTTTGTAAAGAAATGAAAATTATTATTTTTTTTTTTTTTTTATGTTTTAACGCCATTTTTCAGCACAATATAGGCTATACATGGCGGTCAGTATTAATGGTGGAGGAAGATCCCGGAAAAACCCCGGAAAGAGCCACCCCCCACGAGAAGCTACTGGCAAGCTTTCTCACATAACTATATTAGCCGAATCTTAGACTTGAACCCACGCAGACAGTGGTGAGATGGCAGTGATCCGTAACGGACAGCGCTTTAGACCACTCGGCCACTCGGGGTCCCCCCAAAATTTATTTTGTACACATAGCCCAGATGTAAAACCATTGCCCATTTAAAGCTATCCGAGGAGAGGGGAATGCAGAATACAAGTAAAAGTTATGGTATACAAAGAAATATTGGACTCTTAAGTGACATTATGCCATTCTAAAATTATTTGTATCTTTTTAAGTAAGGAAGTTATGATTTGAAGATTTATTTAGATTTTTATGTTATTTTCCAAGATAGTGGAATGGTGAAATGTCATCCCATGCATTCCCAAACCATTTCAGATATTTTGTAGAACGTTATATATGAGTCAATTAATAGGTAGCATTTTAACAAGATTAAGACAACGAATTCGGAATAAAGAGAATTGATCAAAATGTTCAGTGCAGCATGTCGAATAGGAAACACAATTGGTGTTCCTATTTCAACTAACGTCGCATACAGCAGTAGAGAGGGCGAACCCTACAACCTTTTCAGACAAAAAATAGATTGAGTCCTTAAAACAAAAAATAGAGCCTTCCAACGAAATCTCATATTTTAACCCAAAAAAAGAGTCGCCATTTGGCAAACGGAGACTTTGCGATTTTTCAATCAATTTTGGTCGCAACGTTGTTGTCATTCACTCTCTCTGCTGCTATGGGTTAATAATTCTTTTACGAGTTCAACCGAATATTTGATCAAGTCCTTAGGATCTCACAAACAGACTAATCGCTAACACCTCCTCTTGTAGATCAATTAGATTATTGGACTGATCTGTGAGTTTGAAATTAATTCTGGTTAATGAATCATTATGACACCGCATATAGACTAGATTAACCGGAGACTCAATTATTAAAAATCCTGGAGGGGCTATTGGTGCAAACGAATAAAGAATATATCCTTGCTGAGCTTGATTTGATCGTTCGAGATTAATTTGATAGCTTCCTTCGATAACATCACATACTAAATTGAGCGCAATCACTGAGGATATATTCACGTTGAACGGAGCGATATGTCTGCCGCCACCATCTGGATCATTATTATGTTTGAGGATTTTTATTTCCGGTGATGCTGTTTTTTTCCACGTATCATGAATTATTTTAAAACCAACATCGATGGTGTCACTGAGAAGTTCTTTTAGTTCTGGTACGTTATATCCTGGTAGTTTGAATGTGGGGATATCTTCAACGCGGATTTTATAGTCTGTTGCAAATTTTGTTCTCGATGTGGGATTATCGTGATCTAATATATCCTGAATAATTTTTAAATTAAATGTTTCCATATCGTCGATAATTTTGTTGCATATTTCTACGACGCTGATAAATTCATCTCGGGTGAGAGAGCCGGATTTAAGAGATATTAACAACAGCGAAAAATCATTATTCATTGCTGTGAAATTTTTAACGATTTTAGGTTCGTCAATAAAATGATACCCTTGCAATGGTCCACCCCCCCCCCCCATGTTCGTATCCGAGACCAAAAAAATCTATAGTAATTATGTGATCTTTATAACTCTTTATTGGATTATCAGGTTTTATTCTGTCGGTGATATAATCAGTTTTTTGTGGTTCTGGTAAATCAACGGTTTCCCCCCCCCCCCCTGGTGGTAATTCAGGCCATCCTAGTACGGTTCTAATAGAACTCTGATAGATATCTACGACGTATCCTTCTGTGCTTATCTCAATTGCGGATGATAGCGTCGGCTCATGAACCGTTATAGCGATTTTCGATTCTGTTCCAGTAATCGATTTTATTCTACGCGCGAATTCATTATTGATTTGTTCGATTTGGTATGACCCTGTTGGTATCGAAACAACGTTCCAGTCTGGAGTCCCGTCGTCTTTATTCTTATTCGCAAATACCAAGGAATTATTCGGTTGCTGACCACCAAATGCTACCGATCTGATAT
Source organism: Unio pictorum (assembly GCA_030141615.1). NCBI lineage: Eukaryota > Metazoa > Mollusca > Bivalvia > Unionida > Unionidae > Unio > Unio pictorum. The sequence continues at coordinate 6,302,965 of JARLTB010000107.1, read as the reverse complement.
TAGGCCAACTGTGATACACTCGTAGTTTTGCTAGCGCTATCTCCTTCACGGGGACTGGGCTAGGGAAATTCACACTGAATTCAGGATTCGTTGATGTTATTGATATCATGCTTGTTTGTACTGGGTTCGTGTTCTCCACTATTTGTTGAAGTAATTCCATCGGTGTTGTCATTGTTATTATACTGTTGTTGTCGCTCTAATTTTGATATCGCGGAATCATAAATACTGACCATCATTGAGAACTCACTATCTGATATCGTTGAGGTTATTGAGATCATTCTGGTTTTCGGGTTCGTGTTTTCCAATTCCATCGGTGTTGTCATTGTTATTATATTCATGTTGTCGCTCTAATTTTGATATCGCGGAATCATAAATACTAACCATCACTGAGAACTCACTATCTGATATAATTGTATTATCGAGTGACGACGATATCATCGAGGATAATTGCGAGTATGCGGTTGATACAATATGAAATTGAATTAAGTAATCTTGCAGTTTACTCTGGCTGCATGATGATATCTTTTTTGTTATCCCGGTTGATATACCCGCGATTGTAGCCGCCACAGAAATGCAAATTGGAACTACGACCAGGGCAATCATTGTAACCGATGCAAGTATTATTCCGACGCCAGCGAGAACGCCTGACACCGAGTACATAGTAACATCAATTGCGGTGATTCTTCGTCAGTATTTTTTTATTTTTATTTGATACTCCTCGGCGAGGGTTTTGAGTCTAGTTTGAAATTCTCTGACCTGATTATAGCGATATTGCGATGATAAAATCATTTTTATTTTAAAAACGCTAGCGTTTTCAATTACGATTTCAATTGAAACCGTTATTTACTTAAATCCGCTACGAATTCCACATACCAGGTTGTTGAAACCCTAACCAAATTTTTATCAGTAGATGTTATCGTGAACTTTTCAGTTGTATCCTTGTCGATGATCGTTGAAATCGTATTGTTGACCCCGGATGAACTCGACGATGAAATATTAAATTGATTCATTGTCACTAGTGTTAATCGATAAATACCCTTGACGGTTGCAGTGATATCTAATTTGTTGTTTGTAGGTGTCCACGCAAATGATCCGTGTTGGATCGTGTATACTACGTTGTTGGTTTTCTCATGAGGAATTTTTTTTTTTTCAATAATTGTTATCATCCTCGAAAAATCATTTTTGATGGCTTCGATGAAGTTTTTCGTCTCATCGATGGATTTTTTAATATCAGGGAGTTTTATTTCAATTTTATCCAACGGGGTTCCAATAAATTTATCAACGATGGTTCTTCGAAAATTTGAAAACTGTTTAACGTATTCTTCGGTTTTAGATTGAAGTGTTGCTAGTTCCAACAAAGAATTTTTTAACTCATCGTTGAGAGTTTTCAATTTATCTGTAATAGTCGAAAAAAGTACACCCGGTTTGAGTTTACCCTGATCGGAAAATAACACGATAGTATCCTCGATTGCGTTTCGTTGTTTAACCAAAATATCATCCAACGACACATTACTAGTTTTCAATTTACCCTGACGATCTTGAAATACAACTATTTCATTAGGTTCAACACTTGTTAAGTTCAACGTCTCAGCGATTTCATCTTCAATTATTTTTTTTATATCACCCGTTGCAGTGTCATCGAGTTTGGGTTTCAGAGGTCTTCCCCAAATATCAATCATTGTTATTGTAAAACTCTTTCTCTCTCTAAAATCTTTGATTTCCAGCGATTACTAGTGTATTCATTTACGACAACATGTGATGGTTTTCCCCTTGGGTTACCCAAGGAGTTAGAAATAGCGTTAAGGACATTTAATACTTCGCTGCCACATATTGGTGGGTCATTCATTTGTTGTGTTGGTAGCGTAGACTACCAAGTCTTCATTGGAAAAGTTTTTATATAACACATAATCTCTTTTGGTGGGGCTAATCCATATGAATCAAAATAGACAATCCCACGTGGATCAATAGCGTATGCAACCCAGTGAGTTCCGGGTCCGGTGCTGTTATCTAAATTAATGATTCCGGTTTCAGTGTTGTTTGGTTGATGTGGTAATTGATCTTTCATAAAGACACCTCTGAAATTTTTAATCGCCAGTTTTTTTAGCAGTATCCATTAAATCAAAATTGGACATAGGAACCATAGGTTCCTCAATTAATAAACCGGTCCTAGTCTCAGGCCTTTTCCGCTGTAGCATGAATACGGGGTTCCTGGTAGTCTTAGACCCTTTCCGCTGTACCATGAATACGGGGTTCCTGGTAGTCTTAGACCCTTTCCCTTTTTTTATATATCCTTTCCCAGTTGCCTTTTTCAACGCCATCCCTGCCGCGGTCCCAACAGCTCCCAACGCTGCCGCTTTCGCCACCGCTGGGGCTGCTGCCGCAATCAAGGCCGGAATTGCAGCTAACAATGGAAATATACCGCCTGTTTTCATCATATTTTTGATAGCAGCCGCAGAAAGAGTAACCTGAACACCTTTTTTTGCTACTAGTGCATCATTGAAATGTTTTATTTGACGAGTTGTCAGTGATAATTTATTTGCACCACCAGTCATTTGATTGGGTTTCAGCGTGATTGTGGTTCCACATTGCTTAGCTGAATTGGATTGCAATTTTTTTAATTGACCAGGTGTCAACGACACATTGATATTAATATACGACATTATACATAATAGATTGATTCTAAATCGTTTACAATTTCAATCATAGATTTTCCACTGGTGCATCTACCACTCTCATTCTTCCTCCAACACCTTCAAGTAGCATTGATTTATCACTGAGAATGACAGCAACTGCTCTATAATTAGCAATATCACCAGGACGGGTTACACGAGCTCTGAAGTGTATATCAACGACAGATTGTCTTGTTAAATCAAGATGTTCCAGTGAAAAGTAATAAATCGGATAGAGGCTTTTAAAATCAAGTTGTGATATTTGCAAACCAGTATCCACATTTTGATCACGTGCCATAAATGACAACAGGTTATGATACACGCGTGCAATATGATTTTGAACGTAATCAAGTTGTACATCCTCGGATGGTTCCTGCTGTCCGTTTATTCTCAGCGAGACTTCTCTAACACCTAACTGATCAAATATCATATGGCTGCGTTGTTGATTACCAACTCGCTCATTATTCTGTAACGCTACAAATATATGACGTGGAGCTGAAACGCCTTGTTTTGATGCCAGGTGCCATGTGAATATATCATCGACATTATCCTGTTTAATATCCGTGGTCACTGATAACCAACTCAACAACGACTTTCCTCCTTGATCCATAAATGATAGTAGTCGCTGTTCTTCGGTGATTGATGGAGTTAACACTGGCATCCATAATGCTAGTTTTGATAAAATGACTTTACCATCAGCAACACCAGCATCACGTCAGATTGCATCATTATCAGTACCCTTTCGCACAAGCGCTACTGTATGCTTCGCTCCATAAATAACTTTTCGGACGTTTCTACAGAATCCAAATATATGATGCAGTGGAATCGCACATGAAAATTGTCGACGCTGTCCTTGCAACGTTGCTACGCGTGTTGCAAACCCTAGGTTGTAGTTAGTGATATTATTTATGACATCAAAAGTACCAGCTGGTCTTGTATATCCGGCTGGTGCCGGATCAACTGCAGTAGCTTGTGTTGCCTTGACTCTAGAATACTGGACGTGTTCAGGGTAATCAGTAATATCCTTAGAAAACATCATAGATGGACCCGCTGATCTTGTATAATCATCAGAATATCTTGCTAACCCTATGATTGTTGTGGCCACATCAACTTCACGGTCAATGGATTCAATTTCTTTTCCATCAATGAGATATCTTGCACTTTCAAATAACGCCATGATACCGTTATTAACAAAACCAACTTTGATAGTTGGGTTATTGTCATATGGTGTATTAGAAGCAACATTTGTTACAAGTTCTCCTTGTACTTCAATAAATGCCTCACACGGCAAAAAATACTTACTGGTATCATGAACTTGAAGTTCAATTCGCGATCGGAGATCTGGTTGTACTGCATGATAAGAATAAAATTGAAAATCGCGTACAGAATCATCCTTGCCAACTGGGGCGTCTATATCAAACGCTGGATCAGGTGACCGTTTGAACATTTTATTATATTTATCAGAGTCTAAATCGTGAAATCGTAAACGATTTTCATCGTAAAAGATTTTTCATCGTCGTGTTATTTTAAAGCCACTTCCCGCTATCATGTTTGATATCATATTATCTTGGTCACTCGGAGTCACCAGCGATGCTAATTTTTCATCTACTGCGTTATTTATAATTTTACTAACACTTGCAGGCATTTCCGCTGTAGACGGTAACGGTTTCTTTCTCCGTGATTTCACTAATGATGTTATTTTATTCTTCGCGGCTGAAAACTCTTTTCCGGCAAGATCTCCAACAGCACTAATACCCTTATCACGAATAACATCAATTGCTTTCATTGATAATTGTTTAGCTAACGGCATCACTTTTGGAGCCATTCTCGCAAATAACCCTGCAATTGTATTACCGAAACCATCTCCGTAGTATGCTCTATAAACTGGAAACCGTGAATTAACTACATAGACGGGGGTTGGTTTGTCATGGTTGTAGTGTATGATCATTATTGTAAAAACACTAGTGTTTTCAATTGTAAACAATTTTTCAATTGTAAAACAATTTGTCAATTATAAATTCTGTCCCGGTGATTAATCACTGTGATACCCACTTGATAACTCGCCAATGAAATCTCGATATGTGCTGATATCCATGATACCACCTTGAAATAACCGTCTACAGATATCAGCTGCTTCATTAATTATTTCCGGTGAGTTATTTCCAGCTCGGAACCCTCCTACAAGAACTTCTAATCGTGATATATCACTGAGAACACTATCAGGACATGAAATACTTGGATTTTCACTGGAATCTTGCAATCCACTTCCGCTATAACCAGTTGCTTTATCCAGTTTGTCTGCATCCGTTTCTTGTAAATAATCAAGATCATCATCATCATCATCATCATCATCATCATCATCATCATCATCATCAGGTGGTAGTTTTTTAGGCGAGTAGAATACTTTCTTTGCAGGTTGCTGTCGCTTTCTTTGCAATTTTTGCGGTTTTTGTTGTTGTTTAAACTCTTCATATTGTTTATACACTATACCCACCGCATTGATATATTCAATGTATGATGCACTATCTGTCTTAATTTGACTTTTTTCAGTTTTGATTTTGTAGAATATATCAGTTCAATGAAGGAAATTCCTAACATATTTATGATGTTCTGGTTTCAACATTTTTTTCTGTTTTCATAAGTCGTAACAACAAGCTCAGGAATTTTTTTTTGGATCAGTCTTATCAATTTCTGCTAACCCTTCCTCGTTAAATCTCACGCGTAAATCATCTACTGTTCTTTTTTATTCCATTTTTTGTACAGCCTGTTTTGTTTGTTCAGTTTTCGCTGCTATTTTTTCAAGTTCACCAATAACAGATTTCCCCGTCTCGGGGACATCTCCCCGTATAGCACGCTCTACCCCGTACGTTGCTGTGGTTACTGGTTTAAACACTTCTTCAGATCCCACAGCAAAGTCAGTTTGTAAACTCTGTCGTTGTTGCAGTTTATTTCTTACAGAGTCGCGAATTGGTATAAATCTCCTAATTGCATCTAGTCGTTCACGAGCCAATCTAGTTGTTAATGCTTCATTGACCATTATTTGAAATCAGAAACAATTTTTCAATTGTAAAACAATTTTCCCGAACCCGACCTAACAGACGAAAACATTTGACATGTCGGATGATTTTTAACACCACCGTGGAAGTATTTAACAGCTCTATCATCGATGAGGAAAGTCATATAATTGCTATAAATAAAATAATTCTGACACTCCCCTCATTCTGAACCGTTCATCAAGTTTTTATTCACTGATTTTGACATTTTCAATCAAAAAATGCTAAAAAAAATGAAAATCTCTCTGAGGGGGTCGACGACAAAATCTCTTTGAGGGTCGGTCACGGTCAAAATCGTTCATTTTCTTGAATTAACGCTCTTATGTTTCTAATTTTAGAATTAACTTCCTTTTTCAATTCGTATTCGTTACCCAATTCTTTTCGTATTCCTTCCACGATAGTATATAACGGAACAAACACTTACGTCACTGGAAAATGTAAGAGAGTCTCGAATAGAATTCTGAATTTTTTTGATGAGCGCGTATTTCTTTGGCAGCATATATTTATTGTTGTTAACTCCGTATTCTATATCCTGAAAATCTGACATGATTTGATCAGGATTTAACCCATCTGATAGTTTGATATCCCGACTTTTCCATTTTAGAATTTCATCAATAATGCTATTCATATTTTCAGAATTCATATTCTATGATAATTACATATTTCTAAATGAAAAATATGACGCATCAGACATAAATAAATTGAATTTTCTGTCTGTTCTTTATTGAAATCGCCGTCTTGGTTATTCCCTCTGCAACTTTTTGAACAGAAGGTGAACAAATATCGAAATGCCTACCGGCGCTTGTTATGGATTGAAATATTTTTTTCTTCTTTAGTTGTTGTATTAAATGATTTCAAAGGTCTCGCTTTTTTCGAGTATTTCCCAGTCCAACCTCGTTTTGAATTCTCACTTGGGGTAACAGCTTGCAGATTTGATAAAGAATTGTTCTTCGGATTAGAATCGATATGATCAATAACAAAATCACCCTCGATCAATCCATAAAAGCATTCAAATTCGAAACGATGATTGTGATAAGTTTTCTTTTCTTTCCTCCCCCATACAGTAAACCTCAAATACCCTTGATTACTCACAACACCAACTGATTTCTTCAGTCTACGGTTTCTTACGATACCATCACTGGATGCTTCATAATTTTTAATCAAGGGGTGTGTTCTGAATTCTTGGTTCATTTATATACATAATACTATTGTTTGTCTAATTCATTGTTTGGTTTAATAATGAATCTTTCAATGTAGTCTTGAGGAGTTCTTATGATTTTGTCGCTGACTCTGACAGTGTCAGGGTCAGGGACTTTGTCAGTGTCAGGGACTTTGTCAGGGTCAGATTTTTTGATTGAAAATCCATTTTTGATTCTTTTATCATAATAACGCTTCAACTCCCTGTATCGTTTGCCACCACAATTTAGACATAATTGCGATTTTCCCCTAACCCCAACCCCACATCGTATACAAGGTAACGGACCAAGGCTTCCACGACGAAAGCTTTGCATATGATACCCACAGAATTCATTTCTGCATGATTTGTTACACGGTGTCACTGATCCAATCATGAGCCATTTGCAGTGATACATTATACATAAATCTTTCATTTAAATGCTTGTTTTAATTATAGTATGGAGGAGTTCAAGAGATTATCGAAAATTAAGCCTTGGAAAAATCTTATATTCAATCTCGATAGAGTCTCTAATACACCAAAACGTCTAATCGGTGATAGAATTATACTGAAGGAGTTCAAGAGATTATCGAAAATTAAGCCTTGGAAAAATGCTAAATTGATTGATTATACCATGAAAGAATTCCAGAGATTATCGAAAATTAAGCCTTGGAAAAATGTTAAATTCAATCTCGATAAGGAGTTCCAAAGATTATCGAAAATTAAGCCCTGGAAAAATGCTAATTTCAATCTCGATAGGGTCTCTGATACACCAAAACATCTAATCGGTGATAGAACTATACTGGGTAAAATCAGGGAGTGTTTTAACGAATTCTACCGAGACGGTGCAGTACACTGTTGGTCGACATTTCGAATTATTGATGAAGATGTCAATGTACCCAACATCGATGCTACCATGAACGATGAAAGAGCAGCTGAGATAATCTCACACCTTGGCTCGCCATGGGGCTGGAAATCCAAGGGTGTAAAATCCAAAGGATTTTCATTGCAAAGCAATTCCCAACAGACGTATTTTTTCAGAATAAAATTTATTATCGAAGTCGAAGGCAAATGGATTATTAGGGATAAATTTGAACCAATCCTCAAGGATAAAAAAGCTGTCATTGTGAGTAGAGATTCCAAACCAGGAATTCTAACTGGAATTGACAAACCATACTACGAGAGATCTTATCCCGTAACAGCAATCGTTTATGGAATATATCCGTTAAATGATAAACCCGATATCGCAAAACTAGCTCCTATGAAATATTCTAGTTCACTGAATTGTGTAGCAACACGGGTAATGGAACACTTCACAAATGCATCCCGAGGAAATAAACTAACTGATCTGCGACGTAGGAAAATAACCGAATGGGAACTGACAGTGAAACAGCATGGTGCAAAGATTTCTGATATAGCTAAAATAGAAACATCATTAAGATTCCCAATAACCGTTATGACGATAACCGGAGAAGTTTTATACGAACCGAAATATAACAAAAATGGAGCGCCAATACAAATTATTGATCATAACAAACACGCGTGGACACCTGCAGTAACAATATTTCCACGAGAACGAACCGTGAGATATATCCCTAAGGAGTTCGTCGGGGATGTTTTTTATAATGAGAAATTATTCGATGCTATTCATGCGTTGTGTAAAAATGATCCTGTGTCAGTGTAGTTACTTAGAAGTGATGAAGATCCCGAAATAGGATTTGATCAATTTGTAAGACCAAATGGTGAATTATATCGCGTTGAAGAATTAGATAACAGAATGAGAAAAATCGCTAGTGATTTTTCCACCGGAGAGTTCCCATGAAAAACTATTAACGGATAGTTTTACTATTCCATCAGTGCTAGCTCACTTCGCAAGAGAATAAACTCATGGCGTCCAACACGAAGTGATTTTCTCGAAGATGTTAAATTGAGTTGCGTCGAATTTAGTCATGGAGGACTATGGAATACAAAATACCATCGTAACGGTATGATTTCAATTGATATATCCGCGTGTTATCCTGGAAGTTTTCTCGGGTATGGAGAATGTGCTGAGTACTTTAAACGATTTGGACACCCCACGCATGAAATGACTCGTGTTGCGATTAATGGTCCATTGCCTGATTTTGATTTAACTGGATTCGCTCGTGTGATATCATTCGAATTCGCTACAGGGTTACATCCGTGTAGTTATCTTTGGCTTGGTAGACATATATCTGAAAAGGCCTGGATACCAATAGTGCTACTACGATATATGATTGATTGTGGTATGCTAATATCGTTGATTGTTTCCGAAGCTATTATATGCTATCGAGCTCAGAAAGAAGTTTGGCTACCACAACCCGATCTAGATCGTATAATTTGCGAACAGCGAAAACAGTTTCTAGATTTCAATGAAGAACAAATCATGAATTGGTTTAAGAAGTTATTTGAAATTAAAAAAGAACAAGCAAAAGATTTTGGACGAAGAATAATAAGTAAATTTACCCAGGGTGGAAGATACGACAATGCAAAATATTCTTCGCTGTTGATCATAGACGTCGCTGAATACGATTTTATTGTAACGGATTTAACGAAATAGGGAAAACTTGTAAATCGTAAAGACGCTTTCCTATCCGATGGAAGACGATTAGGTACAATTGTTACATACTGTGATGGATATATTAAACAATATACGCATTTGAGAAGTTCTATGCTAGCTTATGCTTCTATCAATTTATTTTCGATGATAAATAGATTTCCTAATACCGCAGTTAGAGTAGCTACTGATTCGATGTATATACACAATAAATACAGATCAGCAGTGGCTAAATTCACATCCCCGGAGGAAGCGTGGGGGTGTTGGCGATTTAAAAAGGAAACGCTACAAGAGTATTGTGAATCTGCAGACGTTGCCATGGATGATAAATATCTTTCATGTAACCCCATTGAAATTCAATCAGAATTTTCTAATGCACCACCGGTATCTGATCCAGTATGTAGATACAAGACAGTTTATTTAAACGGTTGTGGTGGGTCAGGAAAGACAACTCGTGCAATTGAATTATTTCGTCGGTCAACCATGATTGTGCTAACACCAAATCACAGACTCGCCAGAGAGATGATACAGTGAGGGGTAAATGCCCGTACCTATCACAGTTTTTTTCGATGGAAGGGTGACAAATGGACTCCTGAGCGTATGGGTGAGAAATTCATTCCTGAAATCATAATTTGGGATGAAATATGCACAGTGTCATTAGATGTATTACAAACATTTCTCGAGTGGTTGTTAAACAAAAACACAAAAATCGTCATGTGCGGTGATCACGGCCAACCACCACCATTTGTCGGTGCATCTCCACATGAATGGCTAAAGGGTTTTGTAGACTACTATGAAGAAATTACCACTGATTATAGATCACTTGATGAACAATTACGAGAATTCAAAGCGCTAATTAGATTACAACCGGATAGAATCCAATGCGAAATAGCGCGTGAAATAATTTCAGAAACTCACATGAATGATTTTTGGGAAACGTGGAGACCAAACGATTTGATAGTAACAAGTAGAAAAATAGTCAGAGACACACTTCTGATGAAGTTATTTGAAACGCATAAAAAATTATTTACAACGCTTCCAGTACCGTTATGTTATAGGCCATCGGATACACGAAAACAGGACATTGAAGTTGATATTCCAGGACAGCGTGAAAAACAAATTCTCGTGTTAAATGATATTGTGCTGGTTGATATCAGCGTCGTCGAAAATGCATTGCGTGCTGATAAATCCCCATGGACGTTAGGTTACGCAGCGACAATACACTCTTCACAGGGATTAACTATATCGGATACAATTGTTTGGATGGTAGATAATCGCATCGAATGGTCAAATTTAGTCTATCTCGCAGTATCCAGAGTACGAAAAATAAATCAGCTTCGAAGAATTGTCTTGATAGAGTCAGGCGATGATGACACCACAATGGATGATGCTAGCATCGTTGATGTTAAAATTATTGATAAAAAACTCTCCGGTTACAAACAACAAGACAAAAAAAAAACAACGAGAATTTGACATTGATGCTGAATTAATAATTACGCTGAAACAACAACAGAATAATCACTGCGCGAGTTACAATTGTATAATGCGTTGGCAGTATTCGGATAAAGATCCTCGCCAATTTACCGTAGACAGAAAAAATAACAGTCTCGGTCATGTCAGAAACAATGTGATGTTGACTTGTCTTGAGTGCAACAGACGCAACGGCGCTAGTTAAGACCCCGCGGTGGCAATTGAGTATCGTCAGGAATCACTTGCAGTTGTTCACGAGTAAATCCTCGTTGAGGGGCAGTTGAATCCAATTTATAGATTGGAGGTCTACCAGTTGATCGTGTTATAGTAGATATCTTGTGTGCAGTAACACTCCAAATAGGATCAGTAGCCCTTTTTCTGCCACCTTCAAGCTCTCCTGGTTCGTATAAATATCTCACGGTGACATTACTACCAAGAATTGGTTGGGAAACGCTATAATCTTTTTGTGAAATTCTTCGAATTTCCATTTTAGGTATAGACTTCTTTTTAATCGCGCTGATAGGTTTCATGTTGATTGTTCTAGTAATCTCATTATTCAGTGCGGTAATCACAGCTGGTAACCTTTTGACCCATTCACGGGATCGCTTTTCTTGAATGAATTCTTTTGCGTATTGATATCCAAATAACCGCTCAGCAAGAGTCCGATTAAATCGTTCTACAATTGCCTGATCGCGATGTAACGCAGTATGTCCTCGTCTGATGGTGACATTATGATGTTTCATTGTTGATAAGACTACAACCTGAAATTCCTTGCCAGGATCAACTTGTAACAGATTTGGCCAGCGTAGTGGGCCTCGTCGATAAATCTTTTCAAATGCAGAAGCAACTTCAGGTGATGATTTTGTTTTTAGCGGTTCTGCTTGTTTGTATCGACTCGCAACATCAACTACGGTTAGCGCGTATTTGTAACCGTTGTCATGAGGTAAAAATAATATATCAGCCTGATGAACTTCATTAGGGACAGTCACATCAAAATGCGAGTAATTAATTTGTTTAGGCGGTGGTAGATAAATTTGCCATATCGCCTGTTTGGATAACCAATTAGCCGCAGTGGTTTTTTTCACTTTTGCAGCGCTAGCGAGTTTATTGATTGCAGCACTACCCCTCCAGTATCCTTTTGGAGAATAATAAATAGATTCCATGTTGTTATTAATTACCAGCACTTAACATCAATTTGCTTTTCGTTGCCGATTTTATCAAAAATGAAGCTAATTTTTCTTTGAAGGATTTATCAGGAATAGCATTTAATGCATGAATTAATTTCACATCTGCAAGATGTCTGTGTTGCAAATTGCTGCTTTTATAAGCAACATCATGAAGGTGACAGGCCTTATCAATAGCGTTTATTGGTTCTTCACCACGTCGAGGTTGGCTTTGAACATCAAGTCTGATATCAAGTCTTGTTCCCGGTCCACAATAACTATACCCTGGAAGGTGTTTTTCTCCTGAATACTTTGCCCATGGGGTTCCAGGGAGTTTAGTTAGCTTGGCTGCGATATCACCTCCTCGTTTTTTTTTAAATCATCATTTCCTGCAGATCTCATAGACACAAATCTAAATTTCTTTGTACCACATTGCACGCATTTACCAGAAAGCGCTGATCGGTTATTTTTAGTTGTAATCGTCGTCAAGTCATCTGTGCCAGTACGCGTTTTACACTTCACACAATATAGATCCATAATTTATGTATAGAAATATGGATATAATTGATTTTCAGCGACTAAAGCAAGAGAACCGGTTAAGCATCATGCAGCGCTACCAAACTTTATCCGGATGATTATAATCGGGCCATCTGGATCCGGCAAGACTCAATTATTGCTCAGTTTAATAATGAGATGGATGAAGTGGGATAAGTTGTATTTAATTGCCCCTAACGTAGATGATCAACGATGTTATGAAGTGTTAAAGGATTTTAATGAAAACGCTTCAGAGATTGCCGGTGAGGGTATTATTGAATTTATAACCGATATTGACGAGGCACCATCAGTAGAAGATCTTGATGGAAGTATTAACAATTTAGTCGTATACGATGATGTAATGTTAGATAAACAAAAAAATCCTGCTAGAATATTTTCCCGAGGCAGGCATAAAAACACCTACGTGATATATGTCACTCAACGCTACACTCAGATTCCAAAAGTGATAAGAGATAACTGTAATATTCTTGCTGTATTCAACGGATTTGATACTCATACTCTTAGAAATATTTGGCAGACATGGTGTTCTGATATGGACTTCAATCAATTTAGAAATTTCTTTAGTAATGCTCAGTCAACCCCGTACGGATTTGTAACAATAAATTTACATGATCCTCGGACACGATATCGTATCGGACTGGATCAAATATTCGGTTAAAATCATTTATTATTTTTGCTAACCAGAACTGAAAGTTCCAGCAGCAGAGAGGGTGAATGACAACAACGTTGCGACCAAAATTGATTGAAAAATCGCAAAGTCTCCGTTTGCCAAATGGAGACTTTTTTTGGGGGGTTAAAATATGAGATTTCGTTGGAAGGCTCTATTTTTTGTTTTAAGGACTCAATCTATTTTTTGTCTGAAAAGGTTGTAGGGTTCGCTCTCTCTGCTGCTCATATTTTAGAATGATTAATGCAGATATATTTGCATTATGTGTGTGGAATTCAATGCTCCGCATTCCTGTTGTGTTCGATAAAGCAAAACTCAGTCAACCTGAAGTGCTAAATTTAATTTTGCTTGGCTTTACTTACTAATAGCGCACTACTTACTCACTCGCACACTATTCCGACAACGGAAATAATTATGTCTTGCATTTTATATCTGGAGTAAAACTCAGAATTCAAAGAAACTTTTAAATTGCATTAAAAAAAATTAAGTTCTTTGCTCCAAGGATAGGTTTAGCTAAAATTTGCAAATGACTTTTTACTGTTGGTACACGCTTTTAACAGCATAATTATATCACGTTGTGATCACAAATTTTTTGTTTTTGAGTTGTTTTGTTGATGACAAACCATTGTGACTGCAATACCTGAAAATTGTGAGGCTTTTTATTTTTTAAATATGACTGTGTCGGGGGTGGGGGGTCAAACCTACATTTTTCGTAGATTAGTCTGGTCTTATCAGAGTCGGCCATGAACCAACTGATTAAAGCTAGTAACCAGTCTGCTTATGGAAATATCAATCGCAATATCTCAAACGATGGAATTTCGTTTGCTACATTAGCAAATCTATTAAAAAATAATCAGAAATTTGTATTGCCAAATATATTCAATACGATATTTGTTTAAGGGTAGATAATGATTAATTCAATCTGTACTCACAGCTTAAAAATCTAGTTCAGATTCCGCATCAGTATGAACTGCCTAAGCATCGTGCCAGACCTGTCTCGTTCACCATTTACTTCCCATTGTATTGCAGGTCCAACAACAGTTTCCTTAGTCTCAGTGTCAGACCTGTCTCATTTTGTGTGCATTCCCCATGTGTACCATATGTAACATAAACTTGCCTGGCCGCAGTATCAGACCTGTCTCATTTTGTGTGCATTCCCCATGTGTACCATATGTAACATAAACTTGCCTGGCCGCAGTATCAGACCTGTCTCATTTTGTGTGCATTCCCCCATGTGTGCCATATGTAACATGAACTTGCCTGGCCGTAGTGTCAGACCTGTCTCATTTTGTGTGCATTCCCCCATGTGTACCATATGTAACATGAACTTGCCTGGTCTCAGTGTCAGACCTGTCTCATTTTGTGTGCATTCCCACATGTGTGCCATATGTAACATAAACTTGCCTGGCCGCAGTGTCAGACCTGTCTCATTTTGTGTGGATCATTGAAGTAATTGAAAGAGAAACTTCTCTCTAATGAAGATACTGAGATCAATCTTCTTAATTATGTTTCCTATTTTAGATACAAGATGTCAAAGGCATGTGAGGTCGCAAAAGCAAATATGCACTCTGCTCAATCTACAATGAAATCAAGATATGATAAAAAATGGAAGGAAAGGAGTTTTCAGCCTGGTGATAGAGTCCTAGCTCTCTTACCAATGCCACAAAATCCTCTTCAGGCCAAATATTATGGTCCCTACACGGTTGACAGGAAAATTATTGACTTAAATTACATCATAAATACTCCTGGGAGTCGCAAACAAAAACAACTCTGCCATATAAACATGCTAAAAGAGTATATTGAAAGAGATAGCCATGTTAAACATGTAATTAATTTAGTTGCACCTGTCCCACTCAGTGAAGGAATATTATCAGATTATATTGATACTGGAATCTTTGTAATTCAGAAATTATGAAAGATCTAGACCAGAAACGTTCACATTTGCAAGTGCAAGAAAGAAATGAACTGAAACAGTTATTATTTGACTATGAGCACTTATTTCCAGATGTTCCTACAAGGACAAACACAATTTTTCATGACCTTGAAATTGTAAATTCCAAACCTGTTAAACAACATACAGGATGAATCCACTCAAACAGGAATACTTAAAAAAGGAAATTCAATATTTGCTGGAGAATGATTTTATAGAGCCCAGTAAAAGTGATTGGAGTTCACCATGCATACTTGTTCCAAAACCAGATAAAACTTTCCGTATGTGCACTGATTATAGGAAGGTGAACAGTGTGACAAAAACAGATTCATTCCCATTACCAAGAATTGACGATTGTATCGATGAAATAGGGAATGCCAAGTTTGTCACCAAATTTGACCTTCTGAAATGATTTTGGCAGATTCCACTAACGGAAAGAACAAAGGAAATTTCAGCATTTGTGACTCCAGATGGACTTTACCAATATAAAGTAATGCAATTCAGGATGAAAGGGTCAACAAGTACATTTCAACGTCTCATAAAAGCGATCACCTCTGGTCAGGAAAATTGTGATGCATATATAGATGATGTCATCATCTACAACGACACCTGGACAGAACATCTTGCAACAATTCGAAAATAATTTGACAGACTCACTGATGCATGTTTGACAGTTAATTTATCTAAAAGTTAGTTCTGCCGTGCTAGTGTGATTTTTTTAGGACATATTGTGGGACATGGACAAGTTAAACTAATAGCAGACGCTCTTTCCCGTGTATAACAATATCTTATATCATATACACTGTAATTTATACGAGTTTTTTTTTTAACCTTAGGTGTAAATTGGTTTGTGGTAAAAAGAAAGTTTTATCATATAAACCTTTCTAAACCTTTCTTTTTATTTTATGGGGGAAGGTGTTACGTATATTTGATATAAGTCATTTATATTTATTTTTATTGTTTGTTTGTTAGATTTAAATTTGGCATTTTAACTTTTAAGATTCGTTCATTGAAAGGGGGGGGGGTGCCCTGTACTTTACAGAGTAAACACCATATGTTGACCACATTTCTGACATGGTTTCAGAGTTGTAAACAAGCTTTTAAAATGATTGGTTGGTTCCCAGAACAAAATGGAGCTTTATATAAACATCTTTCTATTTTAGTTGGGTCATACGCTGTTTACGTGATTTCTTGAACGTAAATTATTTCTAAGAGTTTCTAGAAGATCATGTGAACCCTTCCTTGTTTACGTAAAAACAGCTTATATAAACTATGTTTTGGAGCGAGCTATTCAGTAGAAGTTGGGCTTTTAGAATATTAAGTTGTGTCTTTTTGAGTTATTATAAATTACCTTGTACTGGAAATTATGTCAATTCGTTTGGATCAAGAGGAATTATTTTGTTATTTATCTGGAAAAAAATTGTGCTTATAGAATTTTATTAACAAGAACTGACTTCATCAAGTGACATCGTCTTCCATATTGGATACTTCGCTGGAATTCGAACTTAGAATTATTTGGACATTTTATTACCAGGACGTTTGCAATGTCTCTAGTGGATAATATTTTGAATTATTTTTGGAATAATTTTCGAATTGATTCTTAAAACCGTAAGTTTATTTTTCTTTTCTGAAAAATGTTTGTATTCAATAAATTGTTTATTAAGTTTTTACAAGCTTGTTATTTTCACTCTCTCTGTGTTACTGTTTATTCGAGCCTAAGCACGTAACAGTACCATATGTAACATGAACTTACCTGGCCTCAGTGTCAGACCTGTCTTACTTTCTGTGTACTCCCTCATGTGTACCGTATGTAACATGAACTTCCCTGGCATGTGCACTCCCCCATGTTTGCCAGATCCAACATGAACTTCAATCTTTCATTAGTCATCTACTTGTTTTATAGTTTCCGTCTTCTGTACTCTCTGCAATATTATATGTTCGGGTATTCCTTATCAATTATAACAAGTTTTAACTTGAATGCTTCAAAGGTCTCCTATGACAATTTATATATGCTGTTTTCTTCATATTTCAATGGCTTGGGGCAAGTTGTATTTCCATTTCTACCCATAGTTCATCTAATCGTTGTAGTCATTTACAACGTTCTTTGAACTTTCATATCTCTTCCATGAAATAAATTGAGACTTTATTATCTCTTTCATCAATTTATACCCCTTTAGCAATATATGCATCACTTTCCTATAAGACAGCAATACAATCACCATAATTAAGATTAAAGGGATCATCACATTTTCGTGATAAAGTAATGAAAACTATGCAATAATTAAACTGTATAGTAGAGTTGTAATGCCTTTTGGGGTATGGAGAAGGCGTTGTTGTAACACTGATACTATTTTCATTTTTTATCGAAGATGTGAAAATATAAAATTACAATATATCATTGAACATGTGGAAATATCATTACAATCTATCATTGAATATATGGAAATATTGCAATATATCATTGAAATGTGGAAATATTGCAATATATCGTCGAAGATGTGGTAATATTGCAATATATCATTGAAGATGTAGAAATGTCATTGCAATATATCATCGAAGATGTGGAAATATCATAGCAATATACGATCGGAGATGTGTTAATATCATTGCAATATATCATTGAAGATTTGAAAATATTAAAATATATCATTGAAGATGTGTAAATATCATTACAATATATCATTGAAGATTTGGAAATATCATTATAATATATTATTGAAGATGAACTATCTTTACAATATATTCTTGAAGATATGGAAATATCATTGCAATATATTATTGTAGATATGGAAATATCATTACAATATATTATTGAAGATGTGGAAATATCATTACAATATATTATTGTAGATATGGAAATATCATTACAATATATTATTGAAGATGTGGAAATATCATTACAATATATTATTGAAGATGTGGAAATATCATTACAATATATTATTGAAGATGTGGAAATATAATATATTATTGAAGATATGGAAATATCATTACAATATATTATTGAAGATATGGAAATATCATTACAATATATTATTGAAGATGTGGAAATATCATTACAATATATTATTGAAGATGTGGAAATATTATTACAACATATTTTTGCAGATGTGGAAATATAATTTCAACATATTATAGAAGATGTGGAAAACTCATTACAATATATATATATATATATATATATATATATATATATATATATATATATATATATATATATATATATATATATATATATATATATATATATTACTGAAGATGTGTAAATATAATTACAATATATTATTGAAGATGTGATCATATCATTACAATATATTATTAAAGATGTGTAAATATCATTACAATATATTATTGAAGATGTGTAAATATCATTACTGTATATTATTGAAGATGTGTAAATATCATTACAGTATATTATTGAAGATGTGTAAATATTATTACAATATATTATTGAAGATGTGATAATATCATTACAATATATTATTGAAGATGTGTAAATATCATTACAATATATTATTGAAGATGTGTAAATATCATTACAATATATTATTGAAGATGTGTAAATATCATTACAGTATATTACTGAAGATGTGTAAATATCATTACAATATATTATTGAAGATGTGGAAATATCGTTACAATATATTATTGAAGATGTGGAAATATCATTACAGTATATTATTGAAGATGTGTAAATATCATTACAATATATTCTTGAATATGCGGAACTATTATTGAATAAATTCTTGAAGATGCGGAACTATCATTACAATATATTCTTGAAGATGTGGAACTGTCATGACAATAAACGACAATATATATGTACGTCAGAGACTGTCAAAAATTCTGTGATCGCTGCACGCATCAGATATACTCTGATAGACAGTCTCCGAATAGAACCATCTTAGCAAGCCTGGCAATTTTTTTTTTTTTTTTTTGGGGGGTGGAGGGTATCTACTGGTGTTTAGAGACTACCACTTTATAGATTCCTTGAAGTGTAAGACTTATTCGTTGGTTGCAATATTACTAACATAAGTAGTCTCCCCTTCACCTAGTAGCATACGATTCCTCACTCTCCCTGTGAAAAAAGTGTTGTCTTTTTATATCTCTGCTTCGAAATACTTTGGGAAACATCCAAAACACTTTACAAATGCCATTTTTACCATAAATTTCGTACTATTTAAGTATACAGAAAATCGTATTCTTTCTGATAAAACCTCGGATTTCCTTGTTATATCAGAAAGCAAACTGAGTCTTCTGTCAGCGACAGTCTCTAAAATGTTGATGGTTACAAACTTGAGATGTCGCTGACAATAGCGGTGGATTATGTCCATTACTAGCAAATCTATCCAGATTTGAAGGATGATATAACTATGTTCTGAGTTCCGGAAGCATATTAAATATGAATTGTGGATAAATAAGACTAAATAACCAATTCATTGTGTATATAAATGAAGTAACATATCTTAATTTCGTATAAGCTCTCGACAAAGGTCTGGTTCAGCTTGAAAATCATATTATCGTGTGTGACCTGAATTTTGATAAGCAAAACCTTTCCATTTTGCCCGAGTGATATTTGTTATATTTTTCATATTACTTGGATAACATACCGTCTTAAATTGCGGTTGTATTTAATCTTATGTTGATCTAATACGTATAAATAATTGGAAAAATACCAATAAAGAACAATGCTCTGAAAACGTCTGCTAGAATTAGTGGTTTTTCATAATATGGTTTTTGATCAGTAACTGCGCATTATGCAACTAGAATATTTGTTTTAAAAAATCTGACAGAAGTTTCCAAGATTTCGATGTAAATAACTTCATTAATTAGTTACAATATTATCCATCACCTCTCCTGTTTGCAAGTAACGATTCACTCTCTGTCAACTCTGAATGCAATAACTTGAACATATTTAGACAAACATTCCAATTAAGCATACATATCCACGGAAGCAGATGAAAATACAGCAAAAAGAAAGATATGTATTTTTAGCATAAGGATATTTTTCAAACCTGACTCTGTACAGATAATGGGAAAACTATCAAAAGTAGAGAAATTTGGTAAACAAATTGGAGAATAAGTCTTTTATAAAGATATACTGTGGTACTAAATCTATGAACTTCTGGTCAACTATTTAATAATATTCTTCTAATACATGTTCCGCTGGTCAAGATACGATCCGCTGGTCAAGAAAAGATCATTCTTATGAATGATACAAAATAGTGAACACTGCTGGTAAATGAGCTAAATGTTCCATAAATTTAATGTAAATGTGGCATTTGACATTATCAGGGATGTTCCCATTTATCTTTGACCTCATATTTTGTTTTGCATCAAGACTATTATGACATGAGTAAGACATAATTTGTTAAACATAATTAAGCGGACTAACCGTGATAAAGTGTACAATAATGATAAGTTTAAATTTAAACTGATATGGGGAGAATTCCTGTTCACCTTTTAAAAGCTGGTTACAAATAATTGTTGACCATGTTACAGATCTAATTAAGAAACCACTACAGTCTAGTTCTGATTTTCATAAGGAATAATCCTCTTGACAAAATTAAGCGCAGACCAGTTAACTTTCTATACATTATATTCAAGCTGTTTGAGAAGTCATTTGAAATCCATTTAGCATTTTATTTTTCGGTATTCAGCTGTTTGTTATACGATGTGTCAAGTGGTCTTTAATGTCTAAAAACCAATAGATTCAAGCAGAGAGGTGTATCATTATCTCTAATGGATAAAGGGCAATCTCTTCTAGTTTATAGAGGGGATAACCTTGACTAACTACATCCATCGAAATTGTAAACGATGACAAAGTATATGTTGGATTTGTAAAGGACCATGACACGCCCTAAGTATACAAACATACCCGAAGAATAGGCGTCGTTCACATGGAAAGTAACTCCTCTAACGTTATTTACGTGCTCGTTTGAAGCAATTACCTGCCTAGTGAGAATGACTTTTCATCAGCAAGCAAACCAGCTGACTTCATGTGACCATTGGACTATTGTGGCGTAAAGACAATCCTCATGCAGAGTCATCCCCAGAAATTTAGTAAGCTTACTGTTTTCCGTGAAGCAAATTTATTCATTAATTCAAATCAATACGCAGGAGCATTGATATTCGGGTTTCTTATTTTAACTCGACTATCATTAAGAAAATACAATATTATTATTCTAATTAATTTTTGTTACAAGAAGATACCTTTAACACATTGAAATATTTCATCACGTTTGGCTTACTAAAAAATGATGAATCACAGGAGGATCGGAGGGGAAGGTAAACTTACCTCATAGAAACAATTCAAAGATCGACAGAGAGAACGTGACAGAGTATGTTCAAAATAATATTGTTTGCCTCTATTAAACGAAGTAACATAAAATTTCATGAACTAACATTTTAAGTAGACAGCTAACTTAAACATCAACTATGAAGATGATATATTGGGGCACGTTTCTTGCTGCTTATTAGCGAATGCGCCCCCCCCCCCAATAAACATGCAATTATTTACAAGGTTGAGATCTGTAGCGGGGTCAGAATAGGCTTCTTGTGATCAATTCTAATTTTACCGTGCACACACACACTTCGTTTGTTTGTACAATTTTTACATTTAGGGGAAAGTTTCCTTATGATCTTCGATAAATTCCGAATTAATTTAAAACTTTAGGTGCCAATTCTAGTCTCGATCATATGTAACATTTTTCCTTAATGTTCAATGTCCAAATGAATTTCGGAATTTTGATTTAAACTAGGCCATCCTTGGAACAGTTTTGTCAGTACATTTTGCAGTCTCTGCTAAGTCGTTTTGAAGTTCGGAACCACTTTTAATCTAGACAAACGCTTTTACATTTTAAGGACCTTTTCAGTTTCCGCTAAAGTCCGTGGAAGTTCGGAATTTTAGTACTACATGTACTTTTATTCATGTCCATTATAGTGTTTTTATGAGTTAGTTCCTTTGAATAATGCTATTTATAACATCGGTTATATATATATATATATATATATATATATATATATATATATATATATATATATATATATATATATATATATATATATATATATATATATATATATATATGTATTGGCATATCCAACATTCTATGACATATAGGTATTGCTTTGGATATAAACCTCGTCTATATGCTTATAGCTACTAGGCAGCAGGTCACACTACACACAGCGTTTTGATGGTATAGTGTAGATAGTAGAAGAAGGGACAATGTCATTAATCACGGCATGTTTTTTATTGCATGGGGTTCTGGAATGTCCCTGACTAAGTATTGTTCACTATACATGATATATAGTGGAATGTTGAATAGAAGTTGAGTGGCTGTTGGTCATGACACACGGCGTGTTGATTGTTTATTGTGAAGTGTTGGATAGTTGATAAAGTGATATTGGTCAGTTCACAAGGATTGCTGATTTTATTGTGTAGGACGTTGGATAGTCGATGAGGGGCCATTGATTATTGAAACTCGGGGTCATGGTAGTTTCGTGTGGTGTGTTGGATGGTAGATGACTGTATTGGGTCACCACAATTGGCTTGTTGGATAGGAGATTTGGGGTGATATATAGTGTTGACGTAATATTGGTCACTATATACGACTTTATAATGATATAGTGTGGGATTTTTGGTCATTTTTTTGTTGTACCGTTACGTCGGTAGTTTCCGACTGTAAGGAAATTCCTGAGCAATCCTGTTATTAATTGAATTATAATATTATAGAATCGAAATAATTGCAATACTGTGTCATTATTGTTTTTATAAAATAGTTGTCTTTGGCTCAAATTATTTTTAATGTTACTATTATAATTATATTTATGATCCTTAGTTATATGATTGACACGTTTAATGTATGTTAACGTGGTGACCAAATGAAATATTGTGAACGAAATTCGGGACAAATCCAACCTTTGGAAGCATTTCGGATTTTAAAGAAATAAATTTAGTTTTAATGACTTGCGTATGATAATGCGTTAAGCGCATGTATTTATTTGTCAGACTACGTATTATCCTAAGATTTTAATGAATTTTTTTAACGTGATTTCGCATGTCCACTAAATAGTTCCTCGCTTCAGTAAGTGTGTTTTATGCCTACTGCCCATCTGATCAATATGCTTGCATCCCACTCCCCGACTATTCTGTCACTACTCTAATCAGCTGTAGGCTATAGTGTGTCCACTTTTCCTATCAGCAGTGGCATTTCAACGTGTCAGCAACAGTGTAAGCTTAATTATCCCACTTTAAGGTGCGCGCTGAGATTTTCTTTTGAGCAAAGATATTTTTTGTTTTACCTCAAGATAATCAATTGGCTATTTTCTTCAAATGAAATAATGGATAAAAAAAATACTTTGTTATTCAGCTATAAATTAGAATAAAACATTTTTTCCCAGCGTTTGACTGACGGAAATTTAAGACTAAAGTGTCAGGCCATCTCTATAAAACAATAACTTACATATCACGGTATTTTCAGAATGCTATTGTATACCGATATACATAATGCTTCCTGGTACACAGCTCTGATAGATCCTGCTAGTATTTTTTTTATCATTATAGCTCAGGAGACGAAAGACTGGCTAATCAGCTAACCTACTTATTCTCTAACTTCTATATTTAGCTTTACACTTGCCGGTAGGAATGTATTTGTGAGTACATGTCCCTTGCATATAACCGCAGTACACTAAGAAGTTGTGCCAAAGACGAAAATTTGGTCAAATTATCCACTATTTCATTATTTTAGCAAGATAATTAGCAGAAATTGTGAAATATATTTGTGTATGACATGGACAAATACTATCGTCTATGCGACATTTCAGAGACCCTTAAATTGATCTACTTCACCTTTCGTAATATCTAGTTTTCTACAACCTTAAAAAGATGCTAACAACTCGTAATAAATCAAGTATTCATATATTAACGTCACGGAGAGTGATGCATATAATATGGTATTAAACAAGATATTCAAGGATTGAAGATTTTATTGAAAACGAATATCTCTAATGAACATCAACTAAATATGATAGCGAGATCATCTGTACATAATTCTCATTCTGGTCTACTTTCTGGTATATATTATCATAAATCAATGCAAATGAAAAAGGTGCCAATGTTGTTACTGCCGTTTATAAAACATCGTTGTATAAATGGAAGAAAGGAAGAAAGAAAGGAATTCGTCGATCTCCTTTTTGCTTGTATCCTTAGTCATTTTTGTTTAATAAGCATGCAATTTGATATCCAAATATCTCATATATCTAGGTCGTCTTACGTAAATAAGCATGCAATTTGATATCCAAATATCTCTTTTATCTAGGTCACCTTACGTAAATAAGCATGAAATTAGAAGTCCAAATATCTTATTTATCTAGGTCATCTTACGTAAATAAGCATGAAATTAGAAGTCCAAATATCTTATTTATCTAGGTCATCTTACGTAAATAAGCATGAAATTAGAAGTCCAAATATCTTATTTATCTAGGTCATCTTACGTAAATAAGCATGAAATTAGAAGTCCAAATAGACGTTGTCCTTAAGTCATCTGACTGAAATAAGCCTTGAATTTGAAAAAAAATAAATAAAAATTGTCGTTTGGTGATTTTACTTAAATAAGCCTGCAATTTGAAGTCGAAATAGCTGTTGTCCTTACGTCATCTTAAATAAGCCCGCAGTTTAAAGTCAAAAGAGCTGTTGTTGCTCCTCAGTTCTAAATATCACTGATGTGATGTTCCACTTTTGATTATTGTGTTAACATCGACATAAACATGTAATATGTTACAGAAGTACAATCTATAACACGACTTGATGATATTATATATAGTACATACAACAAACAGAATGAATGTTCCATATTTAGCAACGAATTCAATTCATTTTTATAAATAGATAAAAATCAAAGCTATCTCCATATTACCTGATATTCTATATTAATACAGTGGTTAAGTTGGATTAAACCATACAGTCTTCATGTAGACAGGAAATCGACAAGGTAACTTAAAATTTAAATAGTCTATACTGGAACACCATGATACGTTGACATATATTTCATCACTGATCACAAATCCATCCTGTCTTGCGACAATGTCAAACATTTCAGCCTACAACAGTCCCGGAGTGCAACGACGAACGTTGTCTGCAAACAAAATAAATTGTTATGAATTCTCTATTTCTACAGTATAATTTAAGATGACTATATACTTTTTTTGTATTACTATATGATTTTGCACGAGCACGATTCCTTAAAGATACTCTGATCAGAACGGTAAAATCCTAACAATCTGAGTGTAATTTTTTTTTAATATATGTTGAGATACAGAAATATCGGCACAGGGCGCAATTATTTCCCTTCATTTTCTGCTTGCGGTTGTTTTTTTTTTTTGGCATCTTGTTATGACTGTAATTGACCGTTTAGGTGGCCAAATAGTTAGAACGTCCGCCTCGCATGCAGGAATACGCGGGTTCGAACCCCTGCCGAGTCATAACAAAGACTGGTCGGCATCGTGTCAGGATAATGTGACTTGGTGGAACATCATGCAACATGTCTGCGGCATGATGTCCCAGTGCTAGACATCACTATAAACTGTCACACTGCAGACATCGTAGCGATATAAAATGGATAACTGTAAAAGCTAAATTAAAAATCCAAATCACACACACACACACACACACACACACACACACACACAGAGTATGTGTGGATATAAAAAAGACGTTTGTTTTTTTTATGTAAGAGCGAGACGAGTGCATTGCAGTAAGTTTCTGTAATGTACTGCACTCGCTCTTGCACAAGAAAAACAATTTTTAGAGACAAAATAAATTGATGTATGCTTACCCTGGAGTTCCAGCAAAGAAATGAGGGTGGAATTCGCACATTTCTGATTTACAGATACACATGCCGGTTGGTTGTATTATTTCGTCAGGACAACTTCTCATACGGCAGATATTTGCATCACAGAGAGGTTGTGCGAGCATCAGTCCACCTGTACCGGGTCTGCTTCCTGGCACGTACACCAGATCGGGTGCATCGGGTGTGTCGACATCAATGTACGGGTGCCCATGAATTGGAGGAAATGGATAACCTTGACCTAATAATGACAAAAATAAAGATATGATGTCTTTATGCTCCTCATAGACTTGTGGATGGTGAAGTATTATTTAAGCTTTGACATAATCATAAAACGTGAATAAATTCGATTTTTAGAATTTGTTGACATTCATCATGTTTCCTCTATACAAACTGTGAGACACGTTATTGACGTCAATTTGATAGAGAAACTTATTTACGACGTACCATTCATTTTTAGACAGTTTAAAAGAATCCAATGTATGCATGAAAAACTGAGTCGACATTGTGAGAAATGTAAATTTGTTTTGCATTAATTCTTTATTTAAGTATAATTTATAAAATATTAATATAGTTACTATTTATGTTTAGTCTTGTAAGACTACGTATTTATATTAACTGGGAATGAGTTTTAATTCATTATTTATTTCGTTTCAGTTTTCACCTTTGCAATTTTAGCATGGTACTTCTAATAAGCATGATACGGGAGAGTTTTGCAGACCTGCCATACATGCATGCATATTTGTTTTACGAAATGAAAGACAATTGATCAGCAGTAAGTAATTATATTCTGAATTCGAAATGACATATTAATGATCGCGATGATTGCCAGTTTTTCTACAAGTGACTAATATATGCATAATATACTTCAGTGTATCTGTTTGACCGAAAGTTTGTAAAAAAAAATGTTAACGATGTTGTTTTTTTTTTTACTTAAAATTTATAACGTTCGGAGGCGAGCCAGAATCATGTTACCTGTCTGCTTGAAAAGTTTCCTCGGGTCATAAATGTAACTCTCAATCTTAGTAATTTACATTTTATTTAAATTAAAGTTCAGGAAATGAATTTTGTTACACGATAATGGGACTCAGATGCCTCGAAAAAAAAAACGTCGCTAGGTAATAATGTTTTATGCTGTCAACGTCTATGCTACTATAACAGAAAAGGCCGAACAAATTATATAGTGAAATTAACGAGAAGCAACTGTTTGCATAGTTAATATTCGGGATCCAAAGAAATATATATGTGGCTACTTTGATTCGTCTCTGCCTGAGTCAACTTACATTTATTACCATTAAAAAGTCATAAAAGTCCTGATAGTATTTGGTCAGCGACTAAAAATTACTGCACAGAAAATGAAACTTGATTTTCAATGCTGACTGCCCGTGGCACTGCTAATGGTATTCGGTGATGCACATAAACACGCAAACAGTCTGATACACGATTTAAGAAAGTTCTCTTTTGCATGTGATGTAATAAGTTCATACCAGTCTTTCCTCGGTATGCATTCAATTATTTCCAAACATACATCTATAAAATCGTAGATTAGTGATGCATAGGCGACTGCAATTGAAAATAAAATTTTATGCGAATGACGTGATGAATATATGACTAATTGGACTCAGAGAATTGTCGTGGGTAATATTTTTTCCATCTTGGATAACCAACTAGAGGTTTTCCTAAGGGATCAGTCTTAATTCGTTCCTATCTCTTGTTTATATAAATAACATAGCCATTAGTTCAAGTTCTTACTCCGATTATTTGCAGATGATTGAATTCCGATCTGCATAAACTTTATGGATGGGTCAATTATTCGCTAGCGAATTTCCATCCGGCCCTAGAATATGCATGTAAAACATGATCATTATGTACCGTAGCTGCTATAGTTGTTTCTCTACTTTTAAACACCGCTCTTCTTTTTGCTTTAGGCTGACCAAACCTTTGTATTTAAATCATCATCAACCAATGACCATATTATATATCTGATTTGCTTTTACCCTATGGACAAGATGGAATAATTTGCAACTTGAGAAACTCAATCAAGCTTGTTCATGCTTCAATGTCGTACATCGTTCTTTAAAAATTCCTTTCTTCCATCTTTTAGTAATTTATAGAATAAACTACTTCTGTCTGCCTTCCTTTGGTAATCGGTGAGTTTCCGCTTTATTGCCCGATTTATAAATATATGCTGCATTCCCAATTATTTATTTACAGCAAACCTTATGGCTCATCATTACCGCTCTTGATGATTTTTTGCAGAGAATAATTATACTTTCCTTTTTTGAGTGCAGATTGTATAATAAAATGAAAACCCAACTTTTCAGCGGACACGTTCACGCCTAAGATCAATTGTAACTTAAACAAACTATCTTATATCGGAATAAACTGTATACTTCATAACCAAAAAGTTTGATACAAAACGAAATGCCAAAACGTTTAATACAAATTAATTAATTTACAAGTTTATCATCTTATTGAGTCCGTCGTACATTGACGGAGACGTAAATTTGTCTATTTGTGCTTTATATGTATATTAATAGCTCTACCAACCTGAACAAACCACTGTAAATATCGTTCTCGTTCGTAAATATTTTTATTTGACTTTATATATATCCTTAGTGCATGCTGGATATATAATTTTACAACATACGGAACTTTAATTTTACAACATGTTTACAAAAACGTTTCCGATGCCAATTACATTTTTTTCTACAATAAAGTACGTTTCAAGAAATGTAAAGCACTCTTGATTTAAATGCCACCTTCTAAATTTCCAAACATTTATGGTCATTTATTACATAATACATTTTGTTTAAAACTTTACTGGGTTTTACATTTTTCAATCTGAAGCTTTAGCTGATTATTTGTGATTCCGTAAAGTAATACCAAACACACAAACATCTTGTTTCTTAAATGATACTTATTTTATGAAACAAATGCTGAGCGCCAGTGACGATACAGCGGACAGAAGTACAAAATGGATGAAGGGCGACTACCATTTCAAAGTCATACTATTCTCTAAAATTCTTGAGGGGTGCCCCAAAATTTATATTACCAGAGCCTTGAACTTTGGAGAGTGAATTGTACACATGAAGCTATCGATAAAGGAGAACACAACATAATGAATTTAGTCCCTTGCGAATGATGTTCTCTTTCTGCATGTTTCATGCGATTTGCATTAATACGTACATAAGGCATGTCTTAATACCATTCGCGATGGAATTTTAAACTATCTATAGCCAATGTTGCAAAAGTAAATTTTTTCGCCAACTATAAATTACTTTGGTAGTGATTATTTGAGTACGTCTCACTTTTCCGAAATCAGTCGCCAAAAGTCAAGGTTTTCATCGGCACAATAAAGAGGTTACAATTTCCTGAAATTATCTAAGACAATAACTTGAATTACGAACACTGAGACGAAATTCACTGTTGTAGCGTACAAACATGTTTACACCCAAAATACCAACATATTTATATTGTTAGATCGGCATCTTCAGTCTGTCACAAGTTCTAAATAAAAGACAATTCTGCATACATCAAACTGAGTCGCGCTTATAAAACCTGTTATTGTTTCTTTTGAATAACATTGTTGATGGCATTGACTGAACGGTAAAGTATCAATGCATTTTATATTAACTGTGTAATTGGAAATAATGGTTTTATTCAATGGACCACTTTATTTCTTAAGTAAATATATCAGTCACCAAATACATATAAATAGTCAAGGATGATTACCGGTACACATTAACACCGTTTCAATATAATTATAAAAAAGGCACCATTGTGTTGTTATTGTTTTGCTCACAGAATGCTTTTTCATTATTACTTTTAGATGCTTCAGACTCAACACGATTTTTATAATTGATTACAACTCACATAATTTATACATGAATTAAAAATATTGTTCTGTAAAATTGTAATTCAGGTTTTGAAGTATGACGATAAAGAAGATTGCTGTTCTATTCAATACAAAAGTTAATTATTGGCGAGCAAGAAAACTGTGTAAATAAATTTCTTTCAGTTTAGAGATTCATTAAATCCGGTTAAATTAAAATTGAAAATGCTTTAAATGATTGAAAACTATTCCAATAAAATTCCTAAAACAACAATTCTGTATTTATGCAACTGCGATATAATTTGACATACCTACGCACAAGGTCCATGCCGCGAATGTGGTTGCTGCTAACAGATGGTAGATCATTGTTTCGCTTAGTTCGTTCCGCTCTGGTCACATCGAGTCTTGACAGTATGTTGTTAAGATGGGCACTGACTGTAGACTGAATTTAAGGTTATGTTTTCTCAAATATACGCTTATATCGGAGGACCGATGATGCGCAAGCGTGACACCTGCATGGTTAAAGTTGACATGACCTCAGAGATTTGTCTCTTCCTGTGTCAGTTTTTGTCGCCTCGAGGACAGAGAGCCTGTATGAAGGATGGATTGTTCTCACTCGGTAAAGACAGGATAGATGAGTGACAAAATTAATAAATCTCTAGTATAATGACATCTCTTTCCCGTTGAAGTGATTGAAATAGTTATGGTTGAAACTTTTATACATTTAATTTATGTCACGATTTTGCATAATTGTCACTTTTGCATCACGATAAAATCAAATGATGTGGAATGAATTAAAATAATACATTAGCAGTAGACTAAAGTACAGGTCCTTAATACGTTTAAGTTCGAGGGTTTTTAACTCATTTACACAATTTAATTTCAGCGATTCTCCAAAACCGTAAAAAGACTTTTAAAAATTCCGCATTGTTTCTATGTCAGAACGTTTTCACATTTGCAATAATTGTTAACATACTAATAATGGAATTGTAAATATGACGAATTCCCAAAATGGATTTTTATGAGACCAGGTAAGATTGGAGTCCATCAAACTGAATCAAATTTGATCAAATCAACAGAATGCTTGTTTCAAAGTTTCATGATATGTACAGTAATACCTGTGTTATTTAACAACACCTGTCTTGAGAGACCACACACTCAATGCACAAATTTATTGATTTTATAGCATTGTGACCTCTTATGAGAGATCACCTGTCTTGAGAGATGATACCATTTTGGCCAAAGAGGTGGTATTTCAAGACAGGTTTTACACTATTACATATAATATACCTGTAACAGAAACAACGAATGTTTCTATGCAAACGATGACATTGAATAATATGAAGGTATACAAATATTTATACAGGGATGATTGCGCTTGTAATTTCATGGTCTTTATTGCAATAAATAAATATAATAATGCTGTTCAGGCCATGCAAAAACAAAAGTCGGTGCCAGTTAAATTTACCATATTATATCACAGTAATTTTACCTACACCTGTGGATAATCTTTTAAAAACTTAGATTATGTTGAATTTATCAAATTTAATCATGTGAAAAGACCAATATAACTGTGTAAAAATTCTTTCAGCTCCGTACGACCTGATATTTCCATTTTTGTTTTTCCATTCCTTTCTTTTTCTGAAGTTTTGCTATTCTACATTGATACAAATAGTAGTTTTGTATGTGATTTCTTTTACACGTGGTATTATCACGGAACAAATGAGGCTCACTACTCACTATGCACTGTGGCGGAAACAAACACACACACACACACACACACACACCATAATCCTGACATTCAAACGGATAAACAATTAATTTTGAATCAATATCAATACTATGAATGTCTAAATCTAGCTCCTGTATCACAACCAAAAATGAGAGAGAGAGAGAGAGAGAGAGAGAGAGAGAGAGAGAGAGAGAGAGAGAGAGAGGGGGGGGGGGGAAATAAATGTTAAAAAAATATTGTGACTATATTCGTGGGTACTGGACCGGAAGTGATAACTGTCGTTCGAGTCCATTACCTTTTAAAATAGATAACAAGGTTACCGAAAAGCGGGTATGCTTTCTATAACAGAAACGGTGCCATGCAATATGTGTACAAAACGTTTGAGCACAATAGTTGATTATCTTACTTAATATTTAAAACAATGCATTTTCATTATCTTTGCCTCAAATAAATAATCAACACATTTTCAGACACAAGTTAGTATTTTGTTCCCGGTGTATATTTATCTCCTGCAGTCTCGAATGTGTTGAATGGTACCGAAATGCAGCCTTTCGTGTCGTAAGAGGCTGCAAACGAAAGTAAACCTATTGGTCTCAGGTGAGTCCTGTCATGATGTCCACACTGAAATGGTATTGCCCCCCCAAAAAAAAAAAATAAAATAAAAAAAAGTTAGATTTATTTACAAACAAAAAAAAATGACTAGAATATTAAAGATCTCGCATATTTTATTTTACCGTTATATTCGCTTGAATGGCATTTATGGACGCATGGACTCACTGGGCACTATAATACATGCATTTTTTTTCGCAATATAATACAACTTTTACGGATCTTCAAAGGCTATCAGTATGATTTGAAATTCATGTTGTATTAGTATGGGTCAGATATTCGTGACCTGATAATTTCGTGACAAAGAGGAAATATATACGTATATATGATGAAAAGGATGAGAAATGAACATACCTATATTACATCAGAAAGTTCATGTTTTGTGCTTACACTTCCAGGTCTTGAAAGTTTGTTATCCTTCTTCAGAAATAAAAAATAAAACACTTTTAATTGAATCATGATATCATTAGGTGGGCGTTATCAGTGGCAATGCAGTGACTGTATTGAAACAAATTATTAGCGCCCATGGAAAAATATACTTACTTATATAATGCAAAAATGTAATGAAAAAATGCGTGATGATAGCATTGTGTTGACAAAGGTCTTTCTTAATGTGTCTGACTTCAATATGACGTAAAATTACACACATCTGTTTACCAATAATAATTTCAAGCTACCACTTTTATTGTAAATTCATGATTGATTCACCATTGCTCAATTACAAACAAATGTGGATTTGAAAAGAACACCAGTCTATTTATGTTTTTAAAATAGAAACTTCGACTCAAAACAGGTGCAGTCTGCAATGTATTGCGTAATGTGGTTATATTTGTACATGGAAATGTAATGATCAACTGTATTCTTTAATAATAATAATAATAATAATAATAATAATAATAATAATAATAATAATAATAATGCTTTATTTATAGAGGGTGACTCATTAGTCAAGGACTATTCTCCCTTGAGGCCCTCTTAATGAAAGTATAACAAATGCACATTGTGTGAAGAAGCAATAATTAGTGCTTATATTAGCATGTTTCGTATTAAAATACTAAATTCCATTATCTGTAAGAAACACATGCATGCTCCTGATATCTCTTCTTAAATACTCTAATATTTTCAGCCGATTTTACAAGTAGTGGAAGCTTATACCACAGAACTGTACCAGAGTATTGAAAACTCTTTTTGAATTGCTCTGTTCTTGGTTTTGGTACTAGAAGGTTTCCATGTGAGATTGATCTCAACTGGTATTGTGTTGAAAAAGGCCTGAATAAGTCCTGAAGATACTCTGGTGCAGTTCCATGTAGACATTTATATAAAAGAACTGCCTTGTGAAAATCTATCCTGTCATATATTGTGAACCATTTGAGTTCTGTAAATAATGCTTTTGAGGGATGGTCAACAGATGTATCTAACATTACACGTGCTGCTCGTTTCTGGAGTTTATAAATCCTGTCAAGCTCTTATTTAGCACAGTTTCCCCATACACTAGAACAGTAATCCATTGTTGAAAGAATATACGTCTTGTAGTATAGATTGCGAGTTTCCATAGGTAAATATTTCTTGATTCTACTGAGAAGGGCAATTTTGGATGACAGTGTTTTACAAAGCTTATCAATATGGTCATTCCATAATAAATTATTATATATGGACACACCTACAAGCCTTTCATGATTGACATTTTCTAATGGATGATTATTTATTGCAAGAGATAGTTTTGGGTTCCCTGACTTGTGTAGCTTTTGTGTCGTCCCCAGAATCATACATTTTGTTTTACCTTCATTAATTACCATCCTATTTTGTTGTGCCCAGTTTTGGACTCTAATAAGATCTGAGTTTAATCTTGTTTGGATAACTTCAGTATCAGAACTAGATGTATACAAGGTTGCATCATCTGCAAACAATTCTGTATTGGTGGATTCATTATTTAATGGTAGATCATTGACATAGATAAGGAAGAGGAGAGGGCCTAAAACTGAGCCTTGAGGGACTCCTGAATGAATAGTGCGAGTTTGAGAGCTAATATTGCCAATCCTTACTTGTTGAGACCTTTGGTTTAGGTATTATCTAAACCAGTTTAAAGAAGGTTTGCATTCGAGGCGGACGCTCTAACAACTAGGCCTCCGGAGCGTTCCACAATATAGTTTAGATTGAAGTTGATACTGTATGCACACGTTTAGAAAAGCGTAAATGTAAGTAAATACATTTACAGTACATCTTAATTCTTAACGTAGCATTTACAAATTTTCAGTCATATTGCTACGATGTGGCAGTGTGGCACTTTCGTCATGTCTAGCACTGGGGCATCATGCCTCAGACATGTAGCATGATGTCCCACCCATTCACATTATCCTAACATACCAGTGCTAATACTAACCTCTTAATGCTGAGAGCCTAGCGAGGGCGAGACAGCTGTTAGTACCAGTTTTACGTCATTGGTATGACTCAACCGAAGTTCGAACCTGCGACCTCCAGCATTCGAGGCGGACGCTCTAACAACTAGGCCTCCGGAGCGTTCCACAATATAGTTTAGATTGAAGTTGATACTGTATGCTCCTGAAATTACAGTCAGCTTCTTTTGGGCGCTGTCTTGCAGTGTGCAGGGGCAGATACAAAAAAAAAAAAAAAAAAAAAAAAAAAAAAAAAAAAAAAACAATAAAAACCAACACATCGAATAAAATGCAGATATTTATTTATTTATTTTAAATGCATAATTTATGATGTTTGTACATTATCCGTCTAATAGAAGAAATGGAAAAACAGTTTGTTGCGTGTACGCAACTGTAGGCACTGCAGAATGACTACATTTATTATTTTGCATATTTCCCTAAATGCCTCTGTGAATTAAATGCGCCATATTGCCAAGCATCATATAGATGGTTTTCTTGTGTGCTGAATAGGACCAGACTAACATTATTGAACATTATTCAACCAATTGTCTAAAGGAAAATTAAACATTTTTAAACCCGACAATTATTGTAGAAAACTGGAATGGAACGGCTATTACTCACGTGATCTTTACAGATTTTGAATGACTATATTGTCAGGTTAGATGTGTGGGCATCACGCACCTACAAGACAATTTCAGGTTGAAAAAGAAGCATGGAGGTAAAAAAAATACTACCAAGTTAATATGACAGGCTTTCCAAGTTTACATGCAATTTGGCTATATACGTTTATTTATCCATGCATATTATTGAACGAAAAAGTGTAAATTTATTGATAGCATGTTCCATGCTGCTTGAATACATGTCAAATGCAATTGTTGTACAACTCTTCCTGAACCAGACAAACGTATATATATATATATATATATATATATATATATATATATATATATATATATATATATATATATATATATATATATATATATATATATATATATATATATATATATATGGTGGGTCATTTCAAAGTGATTTATCGCTCGTTGTCTTAGCATATATTTTGACCACCTTATCGTATTTGCTTTTTATGCATCTACCACCAATTAATGTCTCTGAGATCTTTCAAACTGCTGCGGAGAGTTAAATCAAATAATATAAGCACCTACCAACAACACTACTTTTTAAGGATGACACCTATAGTGAAGGCATTTCATGATCGCATGTGTGTGTGTGTGTGTGTGTGTGTGTGTGTGTGTGTGTGTGTGTAAACCCTCACTTATATCGAGCGTAATGGATGCAGCATTCCTCATGTGGAAACAGGCCAATGCCACGTTATGATTTACTGGAAGCCAGGGTCCAATGTCTTGGAACGGGTAAAATAAACTCCGTATCATGTACAATTTGTGAATGGTTACCTGATATAGTACGTAGTGTTCACCCTTTTTTTATTACAATCTTATGGTCCAGGTGTGGGTCCCCTGTCTGCCTTACTAGACTTCAGGACCAAAAGTAAATCTGTAATAAGAACACGCGTATGCAAGAATGACACGGTATATTTATCGTTCTGTACTCTTACATTTATAACGTGAAGTGGCTAATGGCATAGAATACTCTTGGGAAGGACAAATCACTACAACATCGCATTAATAACAGAACATCAATACAAGCCTAAATAACACACACACACACACACACACACTATGCAACGGCAGATCAGGTACTTTTTTTTTTTGCAGTGTGACTCAGTTTATAAGCGAATAGATACACCAACTCGCTCTGATGGTCCGATTGTCAATGCTAAAGCCATCTGTAATAATTGAAGTGAAGTTGAGAAACTCTTACTGAAAATAAATTTTGTTTAGGACTATGTGTCTAGTACCACTTTCAAGATCCACTCTGCAAAGTTAAGATCCACCATATCAAGGTTCCTTTCTTCTAATATCTTGACTGTAACTATACAACCAATAAAAAAGTATTATCAAACGTTGTACAGTTTTAGCTCTTCACATTTTTGTAACTTTTATAATAATAGCCTCTGGGATAAAGTCACATACCAATATATATGTTTTTCATTCCAAATCAGAAACAACACTCGATATCTAGAGTGAGGAAACTGGATATACTGATATTTACGTTTCCATGGTTACATCTTGAAAGTCAAGGTATTCAGTATTGGTATCCAGGATGGAGTGTTTTCCATGTCATCTTCTATGTGGCCTCCTGCTAAATTATATTATTAACGATGTATTATTATACACTCGTCTTAAATCCAATACATTCTGTTCATTTTTTTTATGACACATCTAGCATGAATGTTTTCACCACCAGCCCATGTTTTATTGATGTTTGGATATTCACCTTTGTCATGGAGTTTTCATCAACGCTTTTCACATAAGGATACATTAAAAATGTGAAAATAGAGGAATGACAAAATATGAAAAATATTTTGCCTGTAATTTTCTATATTTCACACTGAAGTATATAATAAATAGAGGATATTTGCTTGAAACGAGTGAATAACGGATATATTTCATCGAGTGGATGAAAAACTCAGTATTTTCACGAGTGGCGAAGCCACGAGTGAAAATACTAGTTTTTTATCCAAGAGATGAAATGTATCCGTTATTCACTCGTTTCAAGCAAATATTCTTTTTATTTTATGCTCAAATACGTTGCAGACGCCACAGATATGACATGTACACAAGGAAAAAGTAGTTCACTAACAGAAAATAAAAGGGAGGTAATTATGTTCTGACCCAAAATTGTAATTCCTGTAGTGAAAAAATATTGTTATTTTTTCACTGTTATTTTTTCACTGCAGTGAAATATCAATATTATTTTAACTAGAAAATCAAGTAATTCACTGCTGAGCATAAAATAAATTTTGATATTAATAAAAACAGTCTGTTCAACGTATACGTATGGAGTGACGTCATTTAATAAACCAATCAGATCAAACGTATATTTTGACATTAATAAAACAATCTGTTCAACGTATACGTATGGAGTGACGTCATTTAATAAAACAATCAGATCAAACGTATATTTTGACATTAATAAAAACAATCTGTTCAACGTATACGTATGGAGTGACGTCATTTAATAAAACAATCAGATCAAACGTATATTTTGACATTAATAAAAACAGTCATGTGGGTTTTTATGTGTGAGGCTTCGACAGAAACCATTTATCCTCCATAGCTATATCGTTCCATGTCATGATCCAGCTACGGTATTGTAAATAATACAATTGCAAGCCCCATGTATGTATGTATGTATGTATGTATGTA